>JAOVVO010000007.1:0-443437 GCA_028564675.1 Onchocerca lupi | reverse complement strand
TAATAATAATAATAATAATAATAATAATAATAATAATAATAATAATAATAATAATAATAATAATAATAATAATAATAATAATAATAATAATAATAATAATAATAATAATAAATAAACACATTAATTTGAATACAAGATTAAAGGTACTATCTTTCAGACAGCGTTGTCCTACCAAACTGTGTATAATGAACGAGAAAAAGACATTTCTTGCAGTACAGAAATTACACAGAAATTACATGACAAATTTGTCATTCACACCCATTTTTGACAGTATGCCAAATAATTACAGAACTGTAAGGGGCTAAACTTGAGGGAATATTTTGAGAGTCATTTCGAAATGAAAAATACTTGGAATGGAGAAGATGGAATCTTTTTGTCACTCATATTCTAACGAAAAGAAAGATTTTGTGGATGGAAAATGAGAGGAAATAATGCAAAAGAATCGCTCGAAATCTGCGATTTTGGGTCTATCAACAAGATTCTCTGGAGAACAAGAGCAGTGAAAGCCATACAACACGGCTGATCAGTATAATGAACTTGGAAATCTTTATTATTACTTGAATTCAAAATAAAAGTTAGCAAAAAGACATTTCCTGACAAAGATAAGACCTTAACTGCTTTAACTGTTATTAATTCCAGATTAGTCATAAAAAGAGATGGGTAATTTGGAAGGTCCAAAGCCAAAGTTAAGGGAATCTCATAAAAAGGACGAAGATTCGCTAATAGAAATTGTGTGAATTAACTTCGTCACTTAAATTCGCAGGTACAACTGTTCGATTATAGAGCCTGTCAATTCTACCGTTCACCTACCCTGATTCGGTGAAAATCCAATTCTTCAATGAAATTTGATTCTTAAGGGAGAATTTTTTTTTAAGGGATGAATTTCGAAACTAACTTCTCCTATTCTCTTGCTCTCTTGCATTTACTGTCATCCTGAAAACAGAAAAAATAATTGGTTTTTCCTACATAGCGGTGCCTTTACAACATTTTCGAATTTCTCTTTTGTTAACAAAATGCAAAAAAGTTATTACAAATGACTTTGAGCAAGGACGTTCCAAAACCAGTAGAAACGACTGCAAGGCCTTCTTCAAATTCATACTTCCCGATGGAGTTCTCAGGAAATCACGAAAACTGGTTCCCCTTGCAAAATAACATGCACTATTCATGTTCACCTCGATAATAGTAGTTTGACAGCATGTGGATTATACTAAGAAAAAGACTTTATCCTATCACATCTACCATTTAGAAATAATTTAAAATTTAAATTGCTGATTATGGAACAAAACATTTCTGTACACTAAAAAGTTAAAATAATTTGGAATTGTTTACTTAAACCATTCCCATATTATACAAAAAAAGAATTCGACAAATAGGTTAATGTTATAAAAATATTGAAAAAGTTTAATACTTTTTAATTCCAAATCCAGAGTTAATCTTTCGAAGTTTGCTTTGCGAAAATTAATCATGACAGAGATAATGCAACTATTGATAATGCGTGATGAAAGAACCTTTTGATAGACATAAGATGGAATCACATACAGAAATTACTTCCTTTCCCAGAAAATATCAAATAAAACAACATCGCACCTATTTATCTTAGTATCTTCAAGTTCAAGAAGAGAACAATTCGATATAACAGGCAAGTGCAAATGAATTCTTAATGTTATCTACCTTAATAAATTGATAAGAAGTTCTTCGATGCAGATGTGCAAATTGTGAATCAATCATTTTGTCAGTGCAATTATGTGTTTAATATGAAGATGATAAACAGAGCTGATAGCAAAAGGGAAAACGTTCATCTTATTTTCTCTGCTTAGTATTCCAATTCACATTCAGGAAAGATGATAAATATGATGCTGATAAGCTGATGCTAACACTTTTGTTAATATTTCCCTGTCGATTCATGTTACCGAAATGCAATTTCACTGGATGATTGCAATCATCAGCAAGTTTGTTTTTATGAAAGCTTGAGGGACATTTATATATGTTTAGATGATGATTAAATTTTTGACTAATAATTTTCGAAAAGTTAGATTCTAAAATGTAATAGGACCTATTTTCATTCCATCGAACAAAAAAAAGCTAAACTGAAATGAAAGAGGGATTAAGCGTGTAACCAAATATCAGGACAAAATTTAGCTTTTCAATAGTGCTACAGTGTCTAAGAGAGAAAGAAAAAAGGTGAAATTTCGACTAATATAGAAGAAAAAAAATCATATAGCAAAGACCATTATTATTATAATATCATAAATTCGTAAACTATCAAAATAAAATAGACATTTCAATCTTCCATAAATCATTGTTTACACCCAAACGCCTCATCTTGAATGCTTCTCTCGCTATATCAACAGTTTGAACTTCTCACTTCAATTGTCTACATATATTTTCAACCTTTTATGATACATCTGCAACTTGACAGATCTGCGAGTATATTTCTCATGCAGAATAGTTCATGCATTGCTTTCTCCAAGATGCACAATGATAAACCTGTTTGCTAAAAGTAGAAGTGGAACAGTTTTTCAGATATCAAACTTATCACCACTCAGAGTCTTCTGTTCTTCATGCTATGCCAACAATACAACATATTCTACTTTCTTTCTAATTACCTGTGCGCAACCTGATCTCTATCAGATCAAGATCAATGCACTTCTCAAACAAGCTGCTCCAATCAAAAAGACCAGCTGTTGCTGGCCTCCAATTTTCAGTTGTTGTTTCAATATCAAGAACCTTTACTCCTTGACCATTTCTGGATAATGTCAGGTGAACTCACTATTTCTGTATTAAAGAAGCACGATGTTAACTGCTAACCAAATATAACAATACTTTTCTACCAGTGGGATCTAGAGAACATTTCTAGGTAAGGTTGTAATTAATTATTAAATAGTCATCGGTAGAGCGGAAAATATATAGTTGACTTTTCGGAAAATTTAATATCTCTTCTAGTGCCTCTAAAATCTTTAAATCTCTTGATTTAAAAATAAGGTTAAGATTTACTAATAGCTGAATAAGAATACAACCGCTTATTAATAGCAAGAAGAATGGGTGAAGAGATTTAGAGAGGAAGTAAAAGAAATCGAAAACTTTTTTCTTCCCTCTTTGGAAAGTCGGAAATCGTGAATGTTTCTAATGAACATGCAAGCAATTTTCTTACATGCAAAATCTTCTATTATAGTTCAGTTTGAAAAAGGTAACGAATTTTTCACTATTCAATGAAGGAGAAATCATTACTTGTTAAAAGTATTAAATGCCTTTTTTCTCCTTGTTTCTGCGATACTCAACATTCTCTACAAAACATTGTACACAACCCACATTTTGCAGATTAAAGCAGTTTTTTGAGGGATTTTCTGAATAAGTTGATGAAAGATATTCTTTTGATTCTACTCGAAAATAGTTGCTTGTTGCTAGTGAATCGCAGGAAGATCGATTCAACGAGAATGGAAAATGAAAAAATAAGGATGATGTTCACATGAAATATTTATAATTAATGCTGATAAGCATGGTTCAAATGGTTAACTAACAGAAAGACCACTGATAAGATGATACTGATACCATTAAAATTATGGAATTAGTTATGATGAAATAACAAGAGGAGAGAAGACTGGAGCAATCACAACTTTAATAATCAATTTTCGTTGATCGAAATAACAGTTGCACTTAAAAAGAGGGAAAAGATGAAGAGAAACAAGCTTCTCAAATCTAATTTTTCAGAAAAACAACATTTATGTAGCTTGTTGCCTTATTTCAGCCCCTCTCGAGATGCACAAGTTTGTAAACAACCCGCAGCATTTATATCTGCCATTGGCTGATCATTCTGCCATTTCAAAGATGATGAACTTTGAACTATGAGTGTAAGTGATTTATTTCATTTCATGAACTTATTCTAAATTGTTGGTTATTCTCGAACATTCTTTCCGAGGACAATGACCAGCTGTAAACTGGACTCTTATCATATCAGTTATTTTTTGCAACTGATTCACATCAGCCTGCAGACAGAATTCATAAAATTATAACGTATTTATAATCATCAGAATGGAAAAAATCATCAAAATTGTAGTGCACAAAATTGAAAATAAAACTAAAATTTAAAATCGATTTAAAAGATCTCATCTTTAGATAAACAAAATCAATCCTGCACACAAACAACAGCAGTGTAAAAGACAGGAAAAAGAATCGTCGGTGATTTGTCAAGAAATCTTTTTCTAAAGCCAAAAGATTGTATAATGATAGGAAAAGCAAAAGAGATGCATAAAATTTCGAAAATCGTCAGCAACAATTCTATAAGCTTAAAGTTAGTAAAATGAAATGTCATTAGCAACTATTCCATGCTAGCGATCTGCAAAAATAGAATTCTAGACATGGAAAAATGGAGAATAAGTGAATTTGATCGTCAATAAATAATAATGCTGATTGGCACTATAAAATATCTGTAATAAAGATGCAGTGAATGTTGTCCTGATTTACAAAACAGAAAAAACTTGAAGAATAATCTGAAGACGTAAAATAAGTGGAAAATGATAGCGACAGTCAGGGAAATCTTAGCTAGAAATGTGGAGATACTATGAACTTGCAGTGATTGAGCAAAAAATAGAAATTAATAGTGCAAATTGTCTTCAGGCCCAGAAATTCATTTTTCCAGACCGAAAGAATTAAATACAATCATTGCAGCTGCAGTATGAAATTTGAAAAACAAATCATGAATTTGCATATTTTCATGATTTGAGGAAGTTTTATACCATTACTAACAATACTATTAGAAAAATGATTTTTTTCAAAAAGGTACAAACTTCGTCTATATTTTCTTCTTCTATTCTGTCACGAACTTTAACATAAATTTCTTCAGATATTCCCCTGTTCATATATGATCATTTTTAATCAGATAAAATTTAGATACGAAAAACAGATTATCAAGCCCTGGTCTTAAATATTCTAGTAAAGTCCAGCGAAATTTCTTCTTAAATCTGATGTCTTGATTTATAAAATCATTTGAGATGAGAAATATATTCTATAGAAACCAGAACTGCTTTGAAATATCGCGCAGTTCATTTTTATTACAATATAATAAGGGCAGGATCGTATCTATTGATGCAGCACTGACAACATTTTTAAATGATAAATGCGGACATAAAACCTATCAGCAATCTGAAACAATTCTTCAAGTGCTTTATCGATACCTCCGCTACCTTCTGTAATAATTTTAGCAAATAGCTAACAAAAAAAGCGAACTTTAAAACAAAAGTATTATCATTTTTGAATCGATGGATTCAGAATAATCCTAATAATGCGATAAATTTAGAATGAATAAGAATCATTCTGAATCCATCGAAAAAAGCATAACCTTACAACTTGTTAATTAAAAATCAATCTTCGATCAAAATAGTTATTAGCTAAAGTTTTGAAGATCAAAAAATGAGAAAAAAATCATGAACAGTTTTAGCTCCTTTACAGAATTCATAACAATCTTCAACAGTTTCTGTAAACAGTGTTAATCAGTTCAACTAGCTGAAATCATTATTCATAAGCTAAGTACTGAGCAATTTCCCGACAAAACTATTAATTGTTCTGAGTCGATAAGTTACAATGACAATCTTTTGGATTTTAAAACATTTTTTTCTAAATTGATAGGTCCCTTTGAGAAAACTGTTATAAAAAGTAGTGAAGTAGATTCTGTTCTCGTTATAAAAAGTAATAAGAAAAGCTGAACATCATATCCTTAAAATAGAATAATTATCTATTCCAATAACAATGAGAAAAAAAAGTTTCAAATATGCTTTTAATGAAAGTGATATTTCAAAGCTCTTTATATTGATTTAACTTTCGGTACAGTACCTTTTCCGCCAATTAAAACCTATACATTAAAAATTATATTAATATTAAGAATTTATTTACATCAAGAATTATATTAAGATTAAAAATTATATATTATAAATTATCACTCATGCTATTACAATATAAACCTTCTTCCATATAATTTTCCTCATTTTTTATTCTCCATTTAAGGAAGTGAACAACGCGTACATCTTCTCGCTCATTTCCAAAACAACGGAGCATTCTTGAATCCATTTATAACTAAGCGTAATAAATAAACTGAAAACATTATGTAAAAGTAAAGAATTATTCCTGTAATACAATAAAAATAAAAATCGACTGTAACTCAGCAAGAAAAACATAGGTTAAGGTGTTATGCCTCATTCAGATATGCTCAGGTCACCCTAGATTTATTTTAATACAAAGCAATGGAAATATTCAGCAAGTAATCAATGACACCCGAGTGATGCCAATAATTTAAATGCCTAATTAAATGTCAAACTTGCCCCAAGATTCATCTCCAGCTCCAATGAATCCGTTTTAATCATCCGCAGCTAGACTGTCAATGTTTGGATCACTTGAACTTTGCCGATCAATGTCTTTTTTCAACTTTCCGGAAAATTTTGAAGCGCACATATTTTGAATTACCGAACTTAAACAATGCTAACAATTTTGTACTTACAATGTTTATGAATTATTGGAAAGTACTAGTAACAAGAATTAAATCAAATCAGAACATCCACTTCTCGCAACAAATTATCATCAAATTGATTGGAAATCATTATTTCACTAACTGTTGTTGATCGAGCTAGTCGAACAATCTTTTGGTATATTTCCAATTATCGCGGCAACTATTTCTACTCTCGAGGACAATTCCAGCTGAAATTTACCATATTACCATAATTATTACCTTCATGCTCGTATATTCTGCATATATTACCTATTGAGCTTCTCACGAAGAACAAAGTCTTGTGATTTTAAAATTGAAAAAAAAAAAAAGAGATTGCTCGACTCAGATGCAATTTTTATCATTACATACTTCCACAAAATAACTGATAACTGCCATCAATCTGCTATATTCTGAATCCCTCAAGCGGAAAACAATTATCTAACGCTTTATAGCAAAATTAATGTCATTAGAAAAAAAGCAACACTGAGGAAAGAAGGTAACGTATATTAAATAATTAACAAAGAGATATTATGAAATCAAGTGAAAGATTATGAAACAGTCAATTGGAATCAACGCATTACAACAGTGTAAATATAACTCTGGATAGGTAGGAACTTTCACTCATTATTATTTTACCAATGTAAGTAACTTCGACAAATTTTCAGAAATTTTTGACATTTTTTATCAGCATTTGCTAAGATTAAGCATTGATGTGATTGTATTTTGAAAGATCGTTTTTTTATCAAATTTTCTTCTGGAATATTTAGAGATCATTTGTATAAAAGAAATTCTCTTCTCGACAGTTTCATAAAACATGGCTTTGAAAAATTGGATTCCAGGATTAGCAGTTGGAATAAGAAAAAAGCATAGTGTATCAAGTATTCATCATAAACTTTACTTTTAGTTTCTCTAATTATTAAGCTGAAATTTTGATGCTTCTTTAGACCAATTTCTGTTTACAATGACTTACTTGAATTACATCATATTTTTAGTTTATCACGTAAGAACTGCTATATTCATTCAAAACAAACCTTATTTAAAAGAAAAACTAATATTTTAAACAATAACATCGAAACATGACCACCGATGCCTCACAAAGAACTGCGAAAAATGATATGACTTTAAACTGCAATCTTCAAAGTATCCCTATGGGATACTTTTACAATTCAAAACTAATTTCAACAATTTTGAGGAAATCTGCACATTAATGATATAAAATTCAAAAAAGCTCGCATGAAAACTGCATAAAACATATATGATAATCTAAAAATAATACACATCAATTCTTATATTTCCCAGCGAGAGATAATGATTTCCTTGCCATCTCTAGTACGCCCTGCAGTGATCTATTGCCTCCAATGAAACCAGTTGGATGAACGAAGGTGCAGCCGGGTATGTCTGCTATTTCTGTCAATTCTGCATCACGAAGACCACGCCATGCTTTTGGTAGGGGTAGTCTGAAAAATGGAAATTTCAAAGATTTCACAATTCGCATGAAAAATTCTATATGGGAAATTTAAATGAGCTGGTACACACTTTTCAGCAAGACAATTTGCGAATAAGCTGAATTCGTGAATAACTGAACTTTCTGAACTATTTCGCATATATATATATATATAATGCATGAATATATTGATCATAAAAAGAGAAAATTATGAATATAAAAAATAGTTACAGTGGACACAATATAAAGAATTAGGAAAATCTGTAAGAAATACTAAGCGATTTAGAAAAACTGGACAAGAAAAAAACCTGTTTTCAAAAGGCTGTTTTTCGCTTATTGGAATAGCTTGCACTCTCCACTGCGCGTTTGTATTATCCTTATAAATAACATATGTAATACCAGCGTTTTTTACATTGAGTTGTTCTTCAATGAGAAAAAAATGATCTTTCCATGGCACTCCACCACCTTCTAAGCAAAATATTTGGCCACTTTTGTCAACCTACAAGAAATCCAATATAGGACAGTCGTTGATTCCAGAATAAAGCATACAATAATATTATCAATCATAAAGTATGACAAAATTACTGAAATATAATTTAATTAGCTAAACATAAGGATAAGAAATAGGAGGCATAAACGAAGCCCTGAAAACTGGAAGAACAGTGTACTAAGAAAGAAAAATGAGATAAGGAATATTTTGAATTAAAATTCAACTAGTAGATATGTAATAAGGTAATTAATTTATATCCTGAATTCGATTCAAATTTTAACGAATGAAAGATCTAATTTGACAAACAAAAATTGAGTAATCATTGTAATAACAAAAATTAGTGAAATATAACAAACGTCAAAACGATGAATGACTGCATTTACAACTAGGCTACGCGCTGGTAACCAGGATTTGTAGAGATAAGTGAGCACCTCATTGAATTCTTTACCGACTAATTCGATTGCCATCATAAACCTGTAACTAGCGAATTCATTTAAAAACACCTAAAAATTGAAGTTATCAGATGCCCGATTTAAAATAAATTTAGAAAAAAAATTTTAAAAATTGCCTCTCATCCACGTTGACCAAATTTTCATTCCATGCGGGATTTAACATCGAAACTCTAGACGAGAGTGTACCACCCAAATAATATCTAAAATTAAATGATGTAAATTATCAAAAGTATGCTGAGTTGGCGTATCTCTCGTCAGTACAAAATAATGGATATTATCAACAAAAAAAATTCTTCCAGAATAAAATCTTAACATATCAGTTATTTGATAAATACACCTTGGTTCGCCATCAAACTGAGCAATTCCATTGTCTATTGCATCGATAGATTCCACAAATATTTCATAGACTTTTTTGAATAAGATATCAATCATTGGATCATTGTGCGGTAGTCCAAGCAATGCGCTAATAACATTCTTCCCAAAGTGAGCATAAATAAGACCCGCCGAACTTAATTTCGTGTCAAAATTCAGTACTTGCAAAGTGTTCATTGTATGAGCAAAATCTCTACAAAAATTATTCTTTCATTATGAATGTAATCCGATAGATTCATGATACACACAGGATAGAAAATTGGAATAATTTTGCTCTTAATTGTTGATTTATAGTAATTTTTATAATGGCTAAAAAATTTCATTTTTGATTAAAAATACTATTTCGCAGCGTAATTAAATGATACAAAATGTCAATGGAAATATTTTTGAATTATATTGTTATGAGCATCAAAAGAATAAAAACCTTTGATGATGATCATATTTCATTGCGGCATGGCTATATTCACCACCGACATCAACCACAATTTTGCATACACTAAGCGCGTCCTTATCGCGGCTTCTACAAAACATCCATAAATATTTCTAATTAAACTGATCTTAGCACATAAATCTCATTGATCTTAGCATATAAATCCAACAATTGTTTGCAGCGAACGAATGAGAAAGGGTTTGCAGCAGTAGCAGAGCTAAAACTGGCCAAATAAACATGAAAAGTGTTATACCAACTGAAATTGTGAGAATAAAACATTAAAATGACAGACAAAAAATAGAAAGTAAATCTAGAAAATGGCCTGAATTATTTCTAGACTATGATGGCGATGAAATGATACCAGAAATTTTATTGAAAAATTGAATAACAAATCATTGAGATCCAGCCGAAGATAAAAAACTGTAATTATGCATATCTAAATTGTAGAAGAATGAGAAATGAAATTTAGTAAATAAACTTAAAATGAAAAGACTACAAATAGTGCATACCGTACAATCTCGTAATTATTGTATTCGGGAAGTGATTTCAACAAGAAGATTGCAAAAGCCTGAAAATAATTTATCATTTTCCTATTCAATACACTAAAATGATTAATTAATCATGCTATTAAAAGCTGCATAAAATAAAAATAAGAAATATAGATCATTTCGCATGAATTTCTTCTCCTATATCGAATAATCTACATTTATCCACAGTTTAATATTATAGCAAAATTTTACACCATCTTCCAAGTGACCTTTACATAATATATAGATAATAAAAATTTTCAATCTCTAACAAAAATCATCATCTTTATCATCTTATCTGTAAGAAATAAAATTAAAAAAAAAAAATGATCACCTCATCACAGTGGAATTTCCCGTCGTGAGTACCAATTTTAGGCATTGTAAAACGTTTGGATTGACAATACACAACTCGAGTTAATTGAAATAATCGAGTAAGCATATAAATTCTGAATCTCACATGAAGAAGCTCTCTTTATCGAGTAAATTCTATAATGTTTAAATATATTTATTAATATTAGATCATCAGTTCATTACTATATTTTACAACAGAAATCCCAAAGAGCTAATGCCAAGTAATATGGAGATGTTCTTCAACTCAGCATATTTCCTCGTATTAAAATGAAGGAAATATCCACTCATACTTTGGACGGGTATGTGTCCCCATATGAACAAGTAGTTTACAGGTGGGGAACACTCATGGACACGCAGCGCACGCTTACTATATACCGCCTGGTGACGTTGTGTGCACAGATGCTGAGATAACAATGACATAAGTCGTCAATCAGTTCACAACCCTTCTCAGCATCCTCGCTTTGCACATAACCCACATGTAAATCATACAGTTAACATTTAACAATCCAACGGGTAGGACAATCAGTTGCATAGCGTGTCAACGATCGATTACGACATTTGGGAGATTGCCAGGTGGCGTGGTTTTCTTGTGATACGTTTTGCACGGAGAGCTGTTTGTAGGTCGAACTGATTGTATCACGGTGGGAGTGATGGAGTGCTCACGTATGCCTAGTTGCACGAATTCCCTCATTTCCTGCGCACTGATTCGGATTTCTCGGCCTTTCACTTTGTAGTACCTTGTACTGAAAATTCGAGATTTCTAATCGACAATACTTTTTTTTTTTTTTTTGGACTGAAAAGGTCTATGGAAGTATTATTGTGGTTATCTCAGTTTCATTTATTTCACAGAAACGACACCTTGTTCCCACAGTGCATCTGTTTGGCACATCACTCGTTACATTCAGTATAATCTGAGTCACGTGAAAAATTGTTTTCCATTCGTGTATTATGTCGGCTTATGTCAGTGTCGTTCAGCTATTTCTTTTTCTTATGTCTTCTTATTGCTTTGAGTTGTGACCAAAATTGAAAAACTATGGTTATGAAATTATGAATGTTGAGTTCTAGCCAATGATTTTTTATTTGTAATCAATTGAATTTCGAAAATGATCGTAAGAAATTTTGGTTCTTCAGAATTGCTTTTGAATGATTGAACTTTTTCCAGAATAAGAATTATATTGACTGAATTCGCTGTAAGATGGCTGATATATTAGATCAGCCGGACAATGATATTGATTTATATGGAGATGGTGAACTTGACACTCGCTTCAGCGAACGTGATGTTTTGGGTGATGATGATGACGATATCACCAAGTAAGAAACTTATCAATTTTCTTTAATTGTCCAGACGATTTTGCACCGAGAGTATCCAGTGAAATTCCTTAGAATACATGGGAAATCATTTATTGTTCTCACTGGATACACTTTGGTTGAACTATATATTATTTATCCACGTTACGATAGCATTATGTCTATTTTGCATCCAAATTTTATGAATATTGTTGCATATTTCTAGTACTTTGTCGAACAACTTGTATTACTGGCAAATCTTTTAGTTGCTGATTTGGAATTAATCATATATTTCATGACATCCAACTTTCCATTTAACATCATATCATTTAGCTAAAGAATTCTGCTTTTATGCAGGGATGGGGAAGACAATCATGCATCGAAAAACGGCAATACTGGAAATGAAGCAAAAGTAGTGAAATCTGAAGTAAATGATACGGATTTATATGATGCAGCGATTGAACCATCTGGACAGGTTGTAAAAACAGAACCATTGCCCGTGAAGTCAAGCATTACCCCCACTCCACAAGGAAGTCAATCAAAAACTCTTCCAGCACTCGGTGTAAACCAAAACAACGCTGGTCGACGATACTGTTGTTATATAGGTAGTTTTTTTCTAATTTTATTCAGATATATTAACGATTAGTCAGAGTGTAAAAAGCAAAAATTTGCTTATTTGGTTCTGCTTAAATAAATTGATGCCTAATTAAGCGTATCTACTGATGGATACATCTACTAATTAATTTGATTGGATACTTGCGAGGTATTTTACCGGAGATTGCTTCTGATAAACGCATTGACTCATTCTGAATCTAAACTGGAATGGATAGCAGTCATATATTAAAAAATGATAGTAATGCAAATGAAGTAGAAATAATAAAATTCAAAGGTTGGTACTTACAGTTCAATTACGCGAATGTCTTTTGTATTCATTTACGACTAAGAATGTTCTTGATACGCTTGTCGATTTTGCTATTATTCTCAGGTAATATGACATGGTGGACAACGGACGTTGATTTGCAAACGATGATATTATCATGCGGCGCCACAAATTTAATCGACATTAAATTTTATGAAAACCGAAACAATGGTCAGAGTAAAGGTTTTGCATTAGCAGTTTTTACTGCCGAAAGTTCTGTTAAAACAGTTATGGAAAAATTGCCACAAAAAACGCTTCATGGACAGCAGCTTGTTGTTCTTCCATACACAAAAGCATCACTGGCGAAATTCGAAGATGCTACTAGACGAGTCGATCAGGTATTTTTCAACATATTTTCTAATAGATAATGGCCTTCAATTTTTTTCGTTAGCTTAAAACCAAAAAATTTCTTTATGTTTTTTAGAGAAATGACAAAAAGGATACCAAAAAGGATGATCAAAAAACACCATTTGTTGGTACCATTCGTATTGGCATGCCACCGCAGCAGCCACTACAGCCTGGACAAATGACTATGCCACCACCTGTACCATTACGACCGCAAGTCCAGGTAATTTTAAGCACAGTTTTATTATTTGAAGATGAATTTTTAAAGCTTCTTCATTAATACGATTGTTTCAGGTTCCTCCACCGATTCCATCATTGCGTCCACCAGCTCAAGTCGCATTGATATTGCCACCCAATCAGCAGCCGCCGCAATTGCGTGGTCCTCCACCAACCTCACAACCTCTCCCACTTGGTGCACTTAGTGTGACTCGACCGCCGGTCAATCTAAGTGCTCCACCACCAAACATGCCACAGGTTCAATTGTCAGGTAAGCGATATTGTGATTAGAAAAATATATAGTTAACCAGCTGTAACCGCAATCGATTCATGAGTTCAGTATTATATAAGCTTTCTTTTAATTTCTTTATTTCCACAGTTTTTTTTTTTGTAGCAGGAGCACCGCCACCCGGTGCTCCACCAATGAATCGACCACCTCCTGTTTTCGGTCAGCCACCGCAAGCTCTGCCACCAATGTCGTCAGCAGGACCAGCAGGTCCATCAAGCACTTCTCAACCAGTAACAGGAATGGCTCCACCCGGTGCTCCACCTACATCCCACCCTCCTCCTTCCTTTCCTCCGCCAGGTGCCCACATCAATCCGCAAGTATACCGTCAGAATTATGGAGGAGGTATTTCCTTTGTTTTCTATAATGAAGTTTCCATAAGGACGTAAAAGTCATTTCATTAGATCCAATAATAAGTTTTCAATAATGTAAATTAATACAATGAGAACAGTAGCTTAATTTTAAGAAATTACAGGACCAGCATCAGTTCCTTGCAGCATCGAAGGAGTATCGGAAGCTGAATTTGAAGAAATAATGAATCGTAATCGTACTGTTTCATCGTCAGCTATAACGCGTGCTGTAAGCGATGCTGCTGCAAATGATTATGCATCCGCTATTGAAACATTAGTCACTGCCATATCACTTATTCGGCAAAGTCGTGTTGCTAATGATGATCGGTGCAAAGTCCTCATTTCCTCATTGCAGGTTATATTTGATATTTTTAAAAATTTTATTTGGTAATTATTATAAAATTTGATTTCTATGATTTGGCATATGCTGCCCACCAAAAAAGATTTCAGGATACTCTGAATGGGATAGAGAGTAAATCATACAATTCATCTTCACGTAAGCACCGATCAAATCGTGATCGTTCGCGATCGCCTTCTGAACGGTCTCGTAAGCGACATCGTCGCTCGTCCAGAAGTCGATCTCGTTCTCGAGAACGTTATGACTACTCACCACGACATTCCTCTTCATCAGGTCGACGTGCATATTAATTGCTAAACGTCGCCTTACTTATATTCCATAAATAAGAGCAAATTATGTTTTTCTTTTCTCTAAATGATCACCTTTTTGCCTCTTCACGTTATGTATTTTTCAATTCATTTCATTCTTTGCAACTGTGGCGCACTCTCTCTCAAGATATTTTATGCGTTTTTCCTGGAATCGATGTGCACTTTATCAGGTATGTTCCTTTTAACTTTCTTGGTATCAAATCAAATTTTTACATCAAAGCTATGAGTATTTTTTTTAAGATTTGTCAAATGGAAATGATTTTTACGAATTCTCTTAGACCTATTATATGTGCGGAATGTCTACTCATAATTACTCTTTTTTTGAATAATTAAATTTAACTGGTTTTGTGAATCTAAAAGCCTGGATTTTCATGAATTGTGATGGTTGCAATAATCCTCTAAGCTTTAAAGAAAAACTCACTGCCAGCTAATGGTATAGAGATTGTTGCATCCAGGCGGCGGTATGAGTCATTTACACTTCCGGTTCTTTGATGTCAAATTTTTTTAGCTTTTTCTCTTCATACTGCAACTTTTGTCATATATTTGGTTTAATTTTATTAAATTTTTATCAGCATATGAGCTCGAATTCTTGAGCTCAGCCCTATCTACTCACAATCTTTTTGATTTGTAAGAATTTCATTGCTAAGTGATGGATCTCCAGTCTTTTCGAATTGTAATAAAATTTACTGGTGGGACGGTTTATAAATTTAAAGGACCGTTTTGAATTCATTTTGCAGAACTCTTCTTAAAGCATTAAATTGATTTGTAAAATAATTTTAATGCTCTGAATACGCTCTCTATATTTCGTCAAATAATACGTTTTATGTAAAGTTTTTTGTTATGATGATTTCATCAACATTGCTCCCCCATTTTCATTCTATTTTGATGTGTGTGACAGTTGTGTAAGCGGAATAAGGTTTTTTTGTAGAGGCAAGTTTTATTCAATTATATTTTTGTATACATACCAGTACTAATAATTATCATCATTTCATTTCATTTTTCAGTTGTTATAGATCTAGTAATTTAAATTAATAGTCATGTTTCCTGTTTCTACATTAACGTCATTAACAAATTTCCATGACTCACTGTCTAATGCTTCTTGAAAAGATTATCATTTTCATCTTCCTGATTCTGTCATCCTGGGGATCTTTTGAAGAAATGAAGGAAATATTATTATATGTTGACATCTCGGAAATGGAATTTGTTCACCTCTCCTGTTTCTCTGTTTTTTATATGTACTTTTCATTTGCTGCTCGAAATCTTATTTCATTTTTTTCTTTTTTTCTTTTTTTTCTTTTAGAACACCAGTTTTCTCTTTATTTTATTATTTCTAATTAAAAGAGTTTTGCGTAAAAAAATGAACTTTGGGAGTTGAAGCTTACGCAAAATTTTAATAAAGTTATTTAGCAGTGATTTCTATGCCTGTTCCTGTCTGCACATTAAAATGTGATCTAGTATCTCAAAATACATCATTTCTTGTCAAACATGAATCGAAAAAAATTTCATGAAGAGTGGATAGAGATTATCATTGCTGTAGAAATAAAATTGTTCGAGAATTATGTGATAACAGGAAATCATTATAGGTTCTGCAGATTGCATATATAACATAATGTAGACCTTCATGTTTCGATTTTATTCTAACTAGCACAGAATTATTTTATCATGAAAGAAATGATGCTTAATTAGGATATCAATCTTTTTTCCTCTGCTTTTTTATTTTTCTTCAAAGTTTGAAGCATAGTTATAATGGACTTAGGTCCACTGTATTTTGTTAATGTTTATCTGACTGCATTAGGTTTTTCCACAGATTGCAAGATATTTCACCTTTTTGTCGTATCATTCTAATATATTAGACTTCGTAATGAATTATTTTCGATATAGGCGTTATGAATGCGGATGATGTTGAAATGTTACGGATGGCAATCAGTTTCACTGTGCTTTCGCGATAGTGGTATTGTTGTGGTATCAAGTGGTCATAACTACAGATGATGGATGCAGTGCAGCATTTTCAAAATTGTGTTCTTTTTTAAACATGAACCCCTTTTTCTCTCAAAAAATGTCGTTTGATATTGTCATCGTTATTATGATAACAGTTCTTATGTCTGTTGACTTTTCTAATTCCTTTCAATAAAAGTTTTTGAAAAACCAGGAATTGTTGTGTTTTTATGAAACATTTCAGCACATTAAATTGTATCTGGAGGTGAGCACTTTTGTTAATTTTGGTCGCAGTTGTGTTCTCTTTATTTTGTTTCTGTTTTCAGTCCGGCAATGTCACATAAATTTTAATGTTGCAAAATGCTATTCAGGTGATGACATTTGCAAGTTAGATGAGGCATGCTTCTTCAAGTTGTTTGTAGATTAATTTTTGTGGCATTTATGTATAGTAGCTAATTATAGTCCGCAAACATATTTTCTTTGCTTCCAATGAAACTTTTCGGGAAGTTTCATCCTATTATTTGTAAATTCTAAATTTCTCATTTTCCTGGGATAATCCACAAGTTATGTTCGGGAAATTTCAAGAAATACTACTATTATTTCGATGTTTGAATTTTTTTCTTTTTTTTTTTTGTAAAATTTAATCTCTTTTAACTATTTAGAGTTATATTAATGATGTAATATATTTCAGATTGAAATCATTGGTCATTGTAGTTACGCAACCAGCGAAACATATATCTTCATGCGGGTTTTTCAAACTACGTCTTTCGGTGCTTTTTTACGCTTGCCTTTCGTCATTGATCTCAGCAGTTTTGGAACTGCCGATTGTTAAATATTGGTTGTGTCTTTAATATTGTCAGTTGGATATAAAATATCAAAACTTTTTTTCGATAAGCTGTTAAACAGCATTTTATAACTCATTTTGATAATTTGTAGATCTCTGCACTTTTAAATAAATGAATTGGCATAGTTTTGGCGTGAGTCTTCTCAGATATTCAAAGCTGATTCTTCTCACGATTTTCACATAGTTTAATTTCTCTTCATGATCATTTACCCTTAGTATTTCGAATAATCCTGATGTCTTTGCAATCGAATCCCCTTCATCAACAAGAGCAGTGACCGACTGCATAGATTTGCTTTAGCGCAATATATCTCAAATCCATCGAAATTAAATATGACTTGAGATCAGAAATCGGATAGCAAGACTAATGCTTAGCTTACAATGTAAAACTGCAGATAAAAAGTGTCTAGTTAGAACACTTCATTGCAGTCAAATTTATTAGTATAATTAGTTGTTCAACTTAGGCTTTTCGATTATTTTTGCAAGCAGACTGCAGCCATTTTATCATCCGACAGCGCTTTAACGAATTTCATGCATCTGATCTGAGAATGGGGCGCATTTGTCAGCTAAAGCAGGCAGTGAAACTGGAATTTCTTAGGTATGAAGTAAATTAATTGTTCATAAAATGGTTAGTGTATAGGTCTTTGTGCTGGTGGTTATGTCTCGATAAAGCGAGTAGCTTGTAATTCAATTATTGATTTGCACGATTTGAGGGAAATTTTATGTTGAATATAAATTATTCGGTTTTTTAATATTTCAGGTTTAATTAGTCGTAATTGAAATTAGTTGTTAACAGTGAATGTACAGTAATACCATCAGTAATACGATATGGCGAACAATAATAGAAATGATTTTGAATTGGAACCCGTATAATTGTAAGTGTATGTTGGAGTGTTTGTTCGGTCATCCATTTCCGTCTCTGAGCGTATTTAAAATAATGTGCGGCAGTGAATCAAAAAGCCTCGAAAGTAGTATCCGAAATGGCCTTGGTTTTGATGAGAATGCTCTATATGAGTCTATCAATCTTTGCACTTTATGCGTTACTTGTCGTGCCGTGCATCGAATTGCTTTTGCTTTCCATAAATTTTTACTCATTTTCAAAAATGTTCATTTGCTCGTTGTTCCGAGTACAAATGTTTTTCTCTCAATCTTCAAATGATAACAAATATGTTGGTAGTACCCATAGATAGCGCTTAAAAAGTTCAATTAATGATAATAATATTAGCATAAGTCATCCCAACTGTCGATATAACTCAGCTTGTTCTGATGCATAGGTAAGTGTTCAAATTTCTCAACAGAAGCAAATTATTGTCAATTTTAATTAAAGGATGTTGGGATGCACTGTTTGAATAGCAATTATCTTCAAATCGTTAAAATGTTCGAAATCACGGATATTGTTCAGGGTTTTTTAGGGATAAAACGACGTTCCGAAAAGACAGGAGAGGAAATGCTTGTTTTGTGATTCACGCATGAATTTAATTGAAATGCGTGCCCATCTATAAAATAAATGATGGATCATGTGGAGATACAAAAGGAATTTTGGAGATTTCATATTTTATGGGAATTTAGTAGTTCTGTTGATGCAACGGAGATGAAAAGACTATCGAAAAAATACTGGAACATTGGAAATCTTAATGCTATCTGGGAAAAAAAGGATGTGAGACGCAATAATTAGTATGTTTGGCATGAATTTAATGAAGCTATCAGAATAATGAGGAGTTTCTCAGTGTTAATAAAATAATTCAGTCTGATATGATCTGATACATTTGGAAAAGCTACTACTGTACTATTATCATATTACCTTCTTATCATCTTCTTACCGTTTGGGAGCCATAAAGGAATACTTAACCGATAGTTAAGAATTGCTTAAAGGACTATAGATTTCAAAAATTATTAAATGCATTATTAGAGAGTCGTACTGAGGATAGCCAAACTTATCGGAGTATTTAATGCAACCATCTGCAGGAGTTCGTTGACTTTCTTTTCATAGAAAAGTAGTCTTTTATATGATATTTCTACTGTCTGGTCTTAAACAGTCGGCAACCGGCTGCACCAAGTTTTCGAAAATAAAATTAGTTTTGCATCGACATCAACCGATTACTAACATTATCATACCAGAATGACATTTGATTAGTGAAAGAGAGTGCTTATGAAAATAATATCAACATTTTTGCTATTGACTAATAAGTATAGATTAAAGTGGAAATCAATTTCTGTTTGAAAATTATGCCATATTAATTTTCAAACTTTTTTAGATTTTAGAGATTCATGAATCTCAAATACCACTAGCAGGAATCACTATTACTCTTCAAAATCTGAACAGAATATAAGTAGTTTCGACATCTTTTGAAATAGTACACAACGAAAATTGCAGAATCTATAATTATACTTTTAACTGAGAGTAAATTTTTCAATAATCGAAACGCCTGCCCTATTTCTCCTACTCGCGGCTGCATTTTATTGAAATATAAACAATTTTAATAGGCGAGAACAGAATAATGATAATTTTATTCTTGTCTCGATATTCCTGATGTTTCCTTTTTCATAATTTTTTCACGACTAACAATCTCTTTCAATTTTTCCTCTCAGAAAAAAAAAAAAAAAAAAAAAAGGAAAAGAAAAAACATTGATGGTCAATTATTCCATTTCATTTTCATTTTCTCTAAAATTTTCGGATTCGATTTCTGCCCAGTTCACTTTCATTAATTTTTTAGGATTTTATCCAGTTATTCTGTTTTGTTTTTGTTTCCCAACAAACCCATTATTAATTGTAATAATTTCTTAGATTTGCTAAATAGGTTTGCAGCTAAAAGTTAAAGCATTTTTTTTCAATTCAAGTTATTATTTCAGTATGATTACTTCACATGATTTCGGTCATGTACCACATCTACTCATCTAGATCTGTCTTTAAAAAAAAAAAAAAAAAAAAAAGCTTTTGACGCATTTGTATGAAACTTTTCGCGTATTTGTATGAATTTAACGAATTTCATTGCACTATAATATCCACATTTTCAAAAAACTATATGAGAAATAGCCTTTTTATATCTTAAAAAGTAAAAAGTAGCGTAAAAAACAGCGATTTTTAAATTTGTATTTCCCTGATTTATTCAGTTTAATGTGACGAAATTGAAATCACTAGGTAAATAACTAATGCTCAGCAAATCAAAAATTAACATTTTTAACACTTCCATTCAATCGATTTCCTCAATTTAATCGTTTGGAAAAATCAAATAATAGTTTCCGTTGGCATCAAATGGATTTTTCTTAATGTCACAGAAATCTTTAGATCCATAAACAAAATTTAAAGCTAATCATCCATGCGAAATCCAATCAGCGAGTGAATTAGAAAAATAATTAGCATTTTTTATAGAAGCTTCATTATGAGAAATGATAATGATGGTCGAAATATTGGAGTGATCTTTGTTCTTAATTAAATCTAATACTATTCTAATACGCGGTCGTTCTCGTAAATGAAATCTAAACATTTCGGATTTTGCATACATGAGTTATTCACTCAGTTGCTCTTCGACACTGCTTACAATCTACTGCAAAGCATACTGCACCAATAATTTTTTTTAACCAACAAATATTGATTGATCATTGAAAACTGGAGAAAATATGAGATTTCCGTTTTCCAGAATTTTGTTTTTTTTTTTTCAAAATACGTTTTTTTTTATCAAGTATTTTAAATGAAACTTTTGCTTTCGTACTGATACACAGGGGAAATGTGAATTACGTAAACAGATTTAGTAATAGCATTTTGTGAGTCAGTTTTACACATGGAAAAAAGTGGAAAAGCATTTTAAATTTGGTCTTTATAGTGCAATGTGTTTCTATTTCTTTTATCGAAGATAAACCAAAAGTTAAAAACCGAATTTTAATTGGTACAGCTATTTTCATTTTAATTTTATTATACATTAGACTTCTTGCTTATTTCCCCATTCACAAATTGCAGGTCAAAAATTTTCCTGTTGTTTCTGCAGTTTCTTTTTTTTTTTATTTTGTTTATTATTTTCCGTAGCTTACTAAGTAGATTTGTAGCCAAAGAATTTTTGCTAAAGAAATACTGAGACATCTGCTTATAAAAGACTAAATTTAAAACAGTTACTATTCATGGCCACTAAAAAGAATTTTGATTTGTGCATTTGTGAGAGTGCAAGTATCTTCTAAGTATTCTTTGAGTTATTGAAAAAAAGAAGGTAAGGATTGATCGATCAAGTCAAAAGATTCAAAATGTTCTCATATTATAAGTGTGGCTTGTCGAAAACCATTTGAATGCTATTTGTCAAAATTTCATATTAGCGCAGCTGCTTCTGAGAATCACGAAGTGAACAGATGGCAATATTGAAATAGCAGATCAAAATACTCTTCGAAGTTACTCCAACTCTCAAATGTTTACTTTTGTGAAACTTTTATACATTGATTGATCAGCGCAATGGCTCATATGCTTCGATGTTCGCTTCTCTTCCCCACAGATTATTTATATTCAATGTACAGTACGAAGAAGTATATAGTTTAGGAGAAGAGAAAGAGAAAGATTAATGTGTTCAACGAATTGTTAGCTGAAATAAAATCTTTTCCAAACGATGAAAATCATCAAAAAAGAAAAAAAAAAAGAGAAAAAAAACATTCAATGTTCTCCGAGCTTCTGCCTCCATTTCTCATCAACCTTATAGCCATATCCGAGGTGATTGTCAGCTAATGTTAGTATACAATGTGCCGCTATCATCCATTACTTTTTGCAATTTTTTCGTTTTGAACTTTATAAACGTATTTTTGATATTAAACCTGAACTTATAGTCAGGCGTAAGAATTCAAATAGCTAAATGAATGCAAGAAAACTGTAGATTTTTTAGTCTGAAAGAGACGCCTAACTCCATATCTAATTTAGGACAAAATATAACATCCAGAAGCAGGTATCATATCTGAAGTCTTCCACCGCTCTAAGAATCATCAACAGAACATTCTTCCTGTGCTTTACGAGGGATAAATTTTTATAAACTTTTTCATAATTAAAGCAGATCATACATTATAATGGATACTTCGGGTGAGAACAGTGTTGCTGATTCATTAATAAAAGTTCATAATTTTATGAATTTAAGTGAGTCGAGCAATGTTTAATAAGTGAACAGTCATCGATAAACTTGATGGTTTCAATTCGCTATAAAATATTTTGCAAATTCCAGACACTTATTTAATATAAATTGTTTTGAGGACATCAGCAAATTATGACTACTTGGACAGTATTAAAGATTCGATCTCTATGCAAAACACTGTTGATAAGTAACACTACTAACAAGCACTGCCTAATGAAATAATCATTTCACCAGTTTAGAATGATATGGAGAAGATTATAATTCTATCAAGAAGATTATTTTCAACAAAATAAGACTAAAGGAATGAGTGATGCCGTATAGCATCTGAAACAAATCTAATACAGTTATCAAACTCTATTGATAACAATATCGATCGATAGTTACAGAGAAGAGTTCGTGAATGGCAACTATTGCAAAACTGTAACTGTTAATGATAAGCGGATAAATTGAGTTAAGGCTAAATGGATTAAGTGAGCAAAGTGAAGGTCGATATCAGAGTATTTTACATGAAGTTATGAAGCATCTTAATGATGAATTGAAGATTCGGATTTTTCCAGAGATTACTATCCAGAACCTCATAATTTATTTATGGATTTTCTTTTTCAAATTTTCAGCGTTATTAGAAATGTGAATGTAGAAAAGAAATTTCTACAGCAAGATATTATCAATTGATTATCGAAGTAATCCTGAACAGCAGTTATGAAGCAATCTCAGGAATTGTTCACGAAGTAAAAAATTCAGTATATAATTTCATCTCAGTGCCGTTGTCGAATTAATGTTCCTTAGAGATCTTTGGCCTCATAAGTTTGTCTTATATGCATACCAATCTTAAATTGGCTACTCCCTCCAAATCTTTTTTTGGTGAAGAACTTATAAAGTCTTTTCCGCACTTAGAGATTAATCAAAATTGCGAACAATGCCTTCCTTCCTCAAGTCTTGCATAAAATTCATTATTTTAAATGGTCGAGGATGGAGCTTTTCAAATGTACCAAATCTTTCCATCGATTTCTGATCTTTAATCTCTTCATTCAGATTTGAATTTTCAAAAATGGATTTCACATCCTTTCAATTGTTTTCAAGGAATACGTGCTTTTTGTCTAACTAATCCTCATTTTTCAAAATTCATTTTTATTAGATTTCTGCAATTGCGTCTTCAAGGATTTATCTATAATGACATCAGTCGAAATGATAAGAAAATATCTAAAAACTGCAACAAAATATTGTTAGAAAACGACGAAAACAATTACAAAAGAAACTATTCGTTGTAGCATTTATTGTATGAAATACTTATCATCAATTTGATATGTGCTGCTTTGCTTGGTTAGTTCCAGTCGAAGAAACTTTGCCAAGAACCAATCGGGCATCAATGGCCTATTCATCTTAAGTCCATTTTGCAGATATATGATAGAAATGGAATATCCTTGCATCTGATTGCAGAGAAGAGAGAGCAAGTAAAATAAGAAGTCTTTTTCTCAACGAATATTTTTTCTGTCAGATTTAAGAAGTCTGGTAGTGCATGGGATTGTCATAAAGATGACCGATTATTTTATCAGTTCGATAAACCGGTTATCTTCTAGCACAGTTGTTCAATTTGTCGCGAATTTATCTTTAAGACAGCTATTTTGACTTTCGTTTAAATGCGTTTCATTTCTTCTTATTGGTTCCATCCTATCCAGTTTCCTCTCTCTATTTCTCTTTCTTCTCCACATAAAACTTTTGTGGCACTGTATTGTCAAGTGTTTTATTTTTCATTTTCCATTTGATTTAGATCAAATTTTGTCCATTTCGAATATTTTTATTCTTGAAAAAATTATCTTTAACGACATCTTCCATCTTTAAGAATTTCTTGAAGCAATGTTTTTTATCTGTATTGTATAACAAAAATTTTTCTCGCGTGCTGTCCATGAATTTTAAATCTTAAAAAATATTTCAAATTTTTATGTCATAAATTTTGAAACAAATCTAAAAAATTACTCATTGCTTCCAAAGTGATCGTAAATCAATCATTTTTGGACTACGCAGATGTAATATGATTTATTTTGTTGATTCACTTTTCACGATTTTTATAACTTAGAAAAAAAACGATATTTGTAATTTTTTTCAAGTAATGAACTGAAACTTATGCATTGAAGTAAACTTTTTTTGCAGTTTCTGTCTCAACTTGATCTCTTTAGGATGGACATTGTTCGGTGATTTTCTGTTTCATAATTAACCTCTACTTTATTTTGGAAGAGAACTTTTGTTTGCTAAATTTGTAGTTCATTTATTATTCAGGCAATGTTATTGATCACTGACTTATATGCTACTGTAAAAGGCTTAAGTTTTCCATTTCAATAACTTTTAATTTAATTCGTTATGGTGCACTCCAGATAACGAATAGTTCAAATCGAGTAGAGATCAGGAAACATTAATTTCGAAAAATTTATAGTTTTGAACATAAGGAAGTTAAGATCGGCTGCTCTTAATGATCTCAAAAATGATCGAATTTGTTACACCACCATATAGAAAACTGGGAAAGTATCCGGAATCCGAATCACGGTAGCATTCATCATGCGGCATATGTGAGATTTTTGGAGGCTAAAGACAATATAAAGTGGCATAATGTACAAACTAAATTCTTTGCCTGCTTATTTGTTTTTTAATTACAAAATAAATGCTTTCCTGGTTAGAATGGAAGACGAAATGGAATGAATTTTTTAAGGAGAACGGAAAAGATGAGTGGAACAGGTGTGATCGATGCTTTTCGTACATTTTCATCTGCTCTATCTGTGGCTGCTCACTTCCGCCAGGCAGAAAAATGCCACAAATTTTCCTGGAGAAGCAGGAAAGTGTAACGTAGACATATATTTCAATTGCTGTTCTTCACCTTCGATTCGGAAAAAAGAAGCAACTGAATCAACCGAAGCTCGAATCTCTTCTCTACAACTTTTCAATATCCTTCTCTAAAAATGCTTATTCCCTTCATTTCTTGTTTTCAAACAAATTTTTGTTCAAACTTTTCTCTTTCTCTCTTTTGCTTCTCGAGCTTCTTCCTATCTGAGCCCGACTTCATCATTCATCTCAAACTAACTTAGTTTAGTGCAAGTTATGATAATATATATGTGTGTGTGTGTATCGGGGAATATATCTCAATAGATAACACTTTCATCCGTCTTCTGTTCGCATTCAGAAGACACATCTTTCTTCTTGTATGTAGACTTCGTTGGGTTTCACCTTCGGCTTCTTACATTTAGCACCAGTAGAATCCTTAATAGAATCATTTTATTGAGCATTTTCATCGAAATTATTTGGTGTTTGAGATGTCATAAAGTTGGTGACCTGTTTTATATGGGAGTAGCGGGTGACCTTCCATATGTGGTCACACAACACACACATCCATTTATTTAAGTATTGCTGTTAGCCATTTTACACCGAACAAAGCTATCGATTAAGTTCGTATGAATTCCGGTTCAGGTAGTTTAGTGCTAATTAAAATGACGAATCTGTTCAAATAATTACAACTAAATTCGCTTACATTTATTAAACAAAAGAAGCCATATTCTCTCTAACTGACTGTCTAAATTGACATCGGATATTGTTTGAAGTTCTGCACAGAAACTTACCAGGACGACTTTTATGAAATCATTTTCTCCAGCTGACCGTCAACTGCCCATCTTTTTTTCTTTCTATTGGTCTGTGTGCATATATATTTTTACATTTTATTTCTTTCTTTGATTATTGGTATCCAAAATTTGTCTAATTAAATTCATCTCAGTCACTGTTCAAACTTAATCATTTTGTTCATTCTGCTAAATGTTCCAGAATAGGCTTACTTTTGTTACAAAAAATATTCTATCTTTGCATGAACTTTGATCATTAGTTTACTATTGGAGCATCCTGTTGGAGTAGTTCTTTTCCATTCATTCATTTGCTTCTTATGCAAATCGAGTATGGTTATATATGATGATTACATTTACGCTGAATGAATAGAGAAGATACTTCGGAGAGAAATCCATTCATTACAAGTGGGAACTTTTCTTCCTCATTCACGCTAATTTCAACTTCCATCATTCCCCTCTGAATTAAATTTTCAAGTGATTCATGGAAAACGCATTCCGCTTTTTTGTCTTTCCAGTAAATCTGAAAGTTATTTGCACAGTTCACCATTTCTCCTTCATTCAATACATGAAATGCAACTTCCCTTTTCTGTTGTCCGCCTTGTAATGACAGGTAATTAGTTATCAGTCATATCAGTGAAACATAGTTGCTAGTAGGGAAGGATGAAAACCGTGAATAAGAAGGCAAAAAAATAAAACATCACCTTTTGAGCTAGTGAATGACTGGAGATAATGAAAGAGAGGAAACAACTGCAATGAAAAAAATTCACACATTACTTCAAAGATTGCTGGAAAAAATCGTAACAAACTCTTATTCTTCTCAATTATTATCAAAATAACCCAAAGCTTATTTATCGAATAAATTTGCAATGATACCTAACAAACTGCTAATCACTTACAAGTAAAATAAATTGATCAGAAAGCAAAAAGTGAGGAATAGATAACCCAATTACCAATCAAATAAGTGTTGTTTTATATGATGAGTAATGATTTATTTATCTTTTCCTTCAGCAAATATTACAAAGGTTATTGCCGAACGATCATCATTTATAATGGCCCAATTAACGAAATGATTACTTAATAAGAGTAGCAGAAGATAATTAGTTGGTAGGAGGATTCGTCGTCCAAATGTAGATGTCCGAAGTGTTATACAGAATAATCTTTGGCTGTGTCAAGGGCGATGAAATATTTACATAAACAAATATTTTTTTCTGTGCTTTCAAATCCAAATAACTTTGATACCAATATGTCCAGCTGTTGATATTCAGGATTCTTATGTCCAAATTTACTCATTTTTAACTGATTTACATATGGAAACAGCTGAATTTCAAATTTTTTGAATTTATGTCAATATGCCAAACTGGTTTGAGCGAAGGAATAAATGATAAATTGGGATCAAATTTTTAGGCTGAAAGTTGATTTAATGTTGCTGTCGTCTCATCCTTTGTCCTTTTCTTTTAAATACTGATCTATCATCATCGAGGTTGACCTTTTTCTCTCTTCTTCATTGTCAATATCATGATAATTATTAACACACGCTGATACAGCTATAAGACGTAATTCTACGTAGACAAGTAAAATACGGGTCATGAATTATCACTTCATACCATTCATGCACCAGAATGATCGCTTATTTTCATTTCCTAATCAATGGAAACAATATTTCTATTTGTACATTTATTATTTCATTTAAAGAAATTATAAAATAACTTCATAGAATTCGTACAATACGTTCATTAATTATTTATGGATAAAAGAATGTCATCTAATGATTGTAATTGAAGGGAATTGAGCGAGATTCAAATCAAGGACAAAATGGTAGAATATTATCAGCAACTACCTTCAAGCAATTATTATCAGCAGCAGCCTGGACACGATTACACGCAACAAGAAGAAGAGTGGGATCGTGAAGGATTGTTGGATCCAACTTGGGAGAAGCAACAAAAAAAAGTTCGAATGCTTTATGCCTGCCATTTGAATTCAATTTGAATTTCTCGGATAACCTTTTAGTAACAATACTTTCTATGAAAGGATAATGGTTCAAAAGTTCATTATTTTAGTTTCTATATCTATGACTCCATAGAAAGATTTTGGATCATCTTACTTGGTTTTTTTAGTAATTTGTTGATTTGCAGACATTCACAGCATGGTGTAATAGTCATTTGAGAAAAGCAGGTACTAGCATCGAAGTTATCGAGGAAGACTTCAGAAATGGTACTTCGAAATTTTTTGTTTTTGCATTTACTATTTGTTTAAATTTCAACAGCTCGTATACAGAAGTAGGAGATTTTTGCATTATTCAATTTTTTTTTTTTTTTTTTTTTTCTGCAGACGAATCTTATGATGGAATCATTTTCAAAAATGAGTTTATCAAGAAGAGAAAAAAATACGCAAATTGACAAACCAACTTTATGAGATAATTCAGGTTTGAAACTGATGTTATTGTTGGAAGTGATATCAGGTGAAGCATTACCACGGCCCGATCGTGGAAAAATGCGTTTCCATAAAATTGCAAATGTCAATAAAGCATTGGAATATATTGAAAGCAAAGGTGTTAAATTGGTTTCTATTGGCGCAGAAGGTAATTTCAAATATTTTAGTGATTGCACAATTACGCATTCATACCAAACGTTTTATGTTTTGCCATCTTTTGCTATCGCTTTATCATGTAAGGATAGATTTATAGTTTCTAATTATGATTATTAGCAGATGTTTCAGAGGTGGTAAAGGTTAGAATAAAATTAATTGCGCTTTCTTCAGTATTCTACAACGTAAATAAAAATTATCTCTTTCATTTTGAACTGTCTGCAAATATATCTGTAGAAATTTCGTTTCTTTTTCATACGATTGAAAATTCCTAGAAATTGTTGATGGAAATGTCAAAATGACTCTTGGTCTTATATGGACTATAATTCTTCGATTCGCAATTCAAGATATCAATGTGGAAGGTTAGTTTTATTATATATTGGTGAAATAATGATTACAAAAATTGGAATTAATTCTGAAATAAATCGCTCGGAAATGCCAACATTACCACATATTAATTTAAATAATTAAAATGTAAAGACTTTCTTATGCTGCATGATCGAAAAGAGGAAACAACAAAGCATTGTTCTATTGATCTTTTTTTTTTTTTTTTTTTAATTTGCGATTCTGACCATTTACTTCAATTCATTTGAAAGAATGAATCAAATGTAAAGCTGTGTTGGGATTGTCTGAATAGTTTATATAACTATGAAAATCTTTCTGTGCTTCACTTTCTTTGTAAAAAAATTCAGAATTTTATCACGAAATTTATTCATTTTAGAATTATCGGCTCGTGATGGATTATTGTTATGGTGTCAGAGGAAGACAGCTCCTTACAATAACGTCAATGTACAAAATTTCCATACCAGGTAATGAATTCTTTTTTGACCGTGGAAAATCCATTAATCCATTATTAAAAGTTTATGGAATTTATTCTTTTCAACTCATCAAGAAATTGAAACTTTCTTTTTCGTTGCATATCAGCAGTAAATTTTTGGAATTGACAAGGAAAATGATGAAACTTTTACATGAGTCATTAAATATTTCAGTTGGAAAGACGGTTTAGCATTTTGTGCGTTGATCCATCGTCATCGTCCAGAATTGATTGATTATTCGAAATTACATAAAGGAGATCCGCTGCATAACTTGAATCTTGCTTTTGATATAGCTGAAAAATATTTGGACATCCCAAAGATGCTTGACCCTGAAGGTTTACTTTTTCTTCGTTCAGTGCAAAAGAGTTTTGATAAAATTTCATTTATTAGAAATTTCGTTCATTTTCTTGAAAGAAACCTAGTTCATAGCGAGGATAAAAAAGTCTTCAGATCTCGTCTACAGTCAAAAGCCAGATGAGAAATCGGTTATGACTTACGTGTCATGCTTCTATCATGCATTTCGTGGTGGTCATCAGGTTCTAGCTTTTTGCTTCAAAATGGTGGTTTCTTGAGTGTGTATATGTATGTGTATTTGCTTATTCCGTCCTGTTTTTAATGATGCCATCTGTCCGGAATGGAATTGCTTTATTAAATCGTCTCTGACATTTCTGTCTGTTGTTTAGTTCCCGAGAAATTCGCTTAATGAATTTAAAAGTATATTCGTTGCAATGAAATATTTCACTTATGTTGAATTGTTTATTTGATAGTGGTGTATTTCAAAGGATTTGTGATAAATTCGGCCTCGTCGGCTTCATTTTCTAATCATCAATAGAAGTCAAAAAGTTTTAATTAGAAAAAATTATTATTCTTTAAAATATTTAACAAAAAAGATTAATTTTCGAAAAAATATTTTAGGAAAAAGTTAGAAAACCGATAATGAAATTCTTTTTGGTCTAAAAACTGAGAACTGAGCTAATTTTTTGAAACACTGAATGTAATTATGCTGGTGATATTGATGGAAAGAAAGGAAAAAATGGAATACTTAAAGACGATACTTTGAGTTTTCCATTATTTGATATTTGTATATAACATATTGTGATTAACCAACCATTCATTAATGTTTGTTTTGAACATTTTAATTCACCACAGCAAACAAACAAAGGTCATCTTGCAGACATGGTGACCAATGTCCCTGATGAGAAAGCAGTGATGACCTATGTGTCCAGTTACTACCATTGCTTCCTTAGCATGCGTAAGGTGTGACCTTTGATTCTCATTTGTCCACATGCATGTCATTCATGTTCATGCAATGTACGATATTTTAGTTGATAGTAATTAAACTTGTTGGAAATGCATGTTTGCAAAGTTCTTTTTTTTTCTTTTCTTATAACGAAAAATTAACTTTCCAAAAAACATATAAATTTTGCAGGCTGAGACAGCAGCTCATCGTATAAGTCGGGTGCTTAAAGTGAATCAGGAAAATGAGAAGATGATGGAGGATTATGAACGGATGGCAAGCGATGTAAGTAGTGATAAGTGATTGATTAATTTGGGAATGATCTTAATCAAATATGCGTATTTCTAGATGATGAGAATTGCTATTTTAGTGCAATGTTTATAATTAATATTAATTAGAGAAGCACTGCACCGAAAGAGGAACATAATTGAATTTCAAATTTCGCGATTTGTAGTTCAAATATCAATCGAAGTTTTTTAGCTTTTAAACTGGATACGTCGTTGGATGCCATGGTTATCGAATAGATCAAGCAACGAATCATTAGATACGATACGCAAAAAATTAGATGACTTCCGCAATTATCGTCGACATGAGAAACCACCAAGAGTGGAGGAAAAAGGAAATTTGGAAACACTTTTTAACACATTGCAAACGAAACTTAGACTTAGCAATCGACCAGCATTCCTGCCAAGAGAAGGACATCTAATTAAAGTAAGTTTAGATGATTCATGCAAAGACATGAGAATAATGAATTTGTGAATTTGAGACAAATGAAAAATCGGAGATTTTGCAAGATGATGCTAAGTTTATTTAGGATATCAGTGCTGCTTGGCGTGGTTTAGAGGACTCTGAAAAAGGTTTCGAAGAATGGCTTCTAAGCGAAATGATGAGGTGATGTGTCCTGAAAGATTCACGTCTACCAAGCAAAGTACTAGTTCTGAGTTCACATAAATTGCCACTACTTGAGCCACTTTCTTTTTGTAATGAACTCCTTTCTTCAGTTAATGAACTCTTTTTTTTCAATTTCATCTTATCCGAAAGTTGCAGATTGGAAAGATTAGAACATCTTGCCGAAAAGTTCCGTCGTAAGTGTGCTTTATATGAAGAATGGGCACACGGCAAAGAAGATGCTTTACGTTCATCGGATTGGAGATCTTGTGGATTGTACAAAATTAAAGTAAATCATTGACTGAATTTCAGAATTTTCATTTTTATTCTAATTTAATGGGAATTTCAATCGCTCGACATTTTATATTTTTTAATTCGAAATTTCACGATATTAAGGCTTTACGCAAACGTCACGAGGCATTTGAAAGCGATTTGGGAGCTCATCAAGATAGAGTAGAACAAATTGCGGCAATCGCTCGTGAATTGAATAATTTGAGATATCCAGACATTGGCCCGATTAATAGCAGGTGCCAGGTATCGTGCGATTCTGAATACTTCATGTTCATTAATTGCCGACGTATTGAAATTCTTGAAATTGATGGAAAAATATTTCTATTACAGAATATCTGCGATCAGTGGGATCGTCTGGGAAATCTTTCTCAGCAACGTCGCAAACAGCTCGAAGAAGCCGAACAAGTTGCTGAGCACTTCGACAAGCTCTATCTCGACTTCGCTAAGCGTGCGGCACCGTTTAACAACTGGTAATCACATAAGTATCAGCGAAATGAATTGCAGAATGTTTGTCTTTACTAAAAGTCTAAGGATAATTTGTAATCAGGCTGGATGGAGCTCGTGAGGATTTGGCTGATATAGTGATTGTTCATGAAATGAAAGAAGTGCAAGAATTATTGAATGCACATAATCATTTCAAATCAACAATACCTGATGCTGATAATGAATTCCGAGCGATCGTCAATATCGAACGGGTATAAATTCTAAGGCATGAAGATTGAACTGTAATTGTTCAAAAATGCTATCATTCTATTTATAATCCATAATTCAAAATTTTTTTTTTCGTTTGGAAGATTTCAACTTATTTTTCTTGGCAGGTATAAAAAAAAAAAAAAAACTTGTAGTAAATCCAAAAGATATGGACTAGTCGCCAGGATTGCAATTATCACGGATATTTTAAATCGAAATTCAAGTTATGTTCTAGGAAATTGCTCAATTGGTTGAACAGCATGGATTAGACAGAGAATTGCTAAGAAATCCTTACACTGATCTATCGGGTGCTGATATTCGTCGTAAATGGCAAGAAGTACAGCAATCTATACCAAAACGTGATGCACAATTGCAAAATGAATGTCACCGACAACAGAGTATGCATTTTTATTAATTAGAAAATCATACAATTACACGGAGAAATGATACTAATAATGAGTGTCATTACTGTCATCACACATTAATTTTATTGGCGCAGTTAAATATCTCAATGAAATGAAATTTTTTCATTATTATTTAACATCAGTTTTTGATAATAATTAGTGGAAAATAGCAATGTATTAACAGTGCCAAAATTTATCACTTTTAGATAATGAACGCTTACGGCAGTTATTTGCCGAGAAGGCCAATACAGTTGGCCCATGGCTTGAACGACAACTTGAACACGTTTTATCCATTGGACTTGGTGGACGTGGAAGTTTAGAGAATGCAGTATCACAGCTAAAAACGATTCAGCAACAGGTGTATTTAAATATTCCATAATTTAGTTACTCAGATTCATGTGATTGCTAATCAGACGAGTCACTAGATGTTTATTTTTATTTAATTTACAAAATTACATCTTTATTTTGTGCAGTAGGAATAAAAGTAGAGAAAGAAAGCATTTGACTAGAAGTAAATATTCAATAAATAATTGCATAATTCTCTTCGCATGAAATAATAATTCTTTTTTTTGAAGACATTCAACTACAAACCGAAATTGGAGGAGTTGGAAAGAATAAATCAGGAAATGCAAGAGAATTATGTCTTTGAAAATCCTGCGGCCCGTTACTCCATGGAATCATTACGCGTTGGTTGGGAATCGCTGCTGACATCCATCAATCGGACAATTAATGAATGTGAAAATCAGGTGGAAATGCGTGTTTATATTTTATAAGCAAGTCTAAGATTTCACTGCTATCAAAGAATAGATTTGACAAAAATTTTGCAGAAAGGCACTGACTTGAAGGATTAATGAAGAAAATTTTAAAAATTCATAAAGTTTGCATCTTTTTTCAAGATTCTGATGTGCAACAGTAAAGGAATCAGCGAAGAACAGTTGAATGAATATCGCTCATCTTTCAATCATTTCGATAAAGATAGACAAGGACTCGATCCTGAGCAACTCAAATCATGTCTCATTTCAATTGGTTACAATATTCGACCCGGAAAAGAGGTTTTAGATCTTTTACACGAATAAATTCCAAAATAATAAAGAGAAATTTTAGATGAATAACATATGTATCAAACAACACATTTATTTCAAATCGGTGGAATTGTTTTTGAAGATTTTTGAATATATCACTTTTTTCAGGGAGACCAAGACATGAGTAGAATATTGTCAGTGTTGGATCCGAATCGTATGGGGAGGGTATCATTTAATGCCTTCTTAGATTTCATGACACGTGAAACGGGTGATGCTGATACCGTCGAACAAATGATTGAATCGTTTAGAATACTTGCAGGAGGAAAGGTTGACAGTTTGAAATTCGAATTGCAAATTTTGTTATAAGGATTCTCAGATATTGATTACAGATTTTTTTTTCTGGACTTTTCTTAGTTCCATTGATTGGTTCTAGATTTGTAACCTTCTTAGTTTCACTGATTGATAAAAATATAGCGTGAATGAGCGATTTTTCAGCCGTACATAACAACGGAAGAAATTCGTCGCGAATTACATGCGGATGAAGCAGAATATTGTATACGAAGGATGCAAAAATTTCAAGCATCAAATGGTCCACCTGGTTCTTACAACTACGTTTCGTTTAGCAAAAGTCTGTATAATTACCGAACTTCTCCCTGATTACGATAGGAAGCAGAATAGCTCGGATGAGCATCTTGTATCGAAGGGAAATTCATGTAGTCCTCATCAGTATTATAAAATATTTCTTTTTTAATGCCGGATGATGGAGATCACGTAATTATTAAAAATTTCGTTCATATATTCTTGAGATTCACATTTGACTTCATTGAAAGAAAAAAAAAAGAAGAGATTTTCTAGAAGAAGCCAAGATATTTTATAGAAAAATTAGTGTTTTATCAGAGCATCCGATGATTTCGTAAAAATTTGAAAATTCATAAAAATTTTTCGAAAAGCAAAATTCTTGAAATTATGGAGCAGGCAATTTTTGTTTTATTAATCGGATGATATTTCAAAATTTTCGATTTTTTGCTAGTTTTGGCGATTAACGAACCAAGTAAATCAGCTACGCTTTCTTTTCATTATTTAAATAATGCATGACTGCAGTAAAAAGTCATCAAATACTGCCAAATACTTGTTGTGAAATAAATAAATATGTGATTTATTGATAGCAAATAAATATGTAACTTATTCAACGATACGACATTTCAGAGAATTTTCTGAAGAAAATAAAAGTTCGAATTTTAATTCTTTAGAAATATCTCGTCAAAATTTAATTCGAATTTTTTTTTTAGGAACTTGATTATTTACTGTAAAAGCTTAACTTATTTGCTGATTGATAAATAACTTGTCAACTTAAATTCAGGAAAAAAAAAGTCCAGCAAAGGACATTTGCAATAGTTTACGCAGTAAAACGGTTTTTTCTATCCTTTCATAGAGAGTTAAGAAATTACACAGCTTTAAGTTAATATAATTTTTCTGCTTGAAAAATCCTTCAAATTTTATTACTGCTTAATACATATTTGAACTGTACTCTTGTAGAATGAATCATTTTCAATTTTATTGCAAAGTGAACTTTTGCTGAAACGAACATTATTCTTAACTTTGTATGAACCATTGATGGAAATTGTATTAAAAAGTATCTTTTCTATCTTGATGATGCGATCCATTACCTTACTACTCCGCAGGGTATGATTGAAAAGGATTGTTTGGAATGATATTTTGATATATCAGACAAAGTATTGATCAGAGAAAATGTTAGTTGGAAGTACAAAGATGATGAATATAATCACATAAAGTAAATTAACAATTTCGGATGGCTAGGTGACACCAAGTCCTTTGTTTTTTATTTCAAATATTTTTGCTTTACGTGCTTATAAGTGTAGTTTAGTTACAAAAGAATGCATTACTTGCCATAATGTAAGTAATAATTTTCAAATATTCTCTTTTCTACTTCTGGAATTTTGATTAATGGCTTAATTGCATGCTGCAAACGTTTGTTTGATTTTTCATAAATCTTTATGCTCATTTAAAATTTTAATGGGCTGCAACTGAAAGGAAATGAAATAAATGATTATGACATTTTTATCCATATAGGTTTTTTAACAATTAAATATAATAATTCGCGCAACTATGGAAATCAAACGAATTTGAGATTTATGTGTCGGTGATTATTACCAGAATGCTGCCAAGAGATTCTGCATCCATATGATAACCGAAAACAAATCAAAACAGGTTATCCATTATTACGCATCTTAATTGTATGCTGACCTAGGGGTATATTATCGGGCATGGAATTACTTCCTTCAGTTATTTTTAAGCTATCTTTTAGTAGTTTGCAATATTCAGTTTTTTTTGGCTAAATTGAAGAAATTTTTACCAATGCGATGCTTTCAATCGCTATCACCTTCATTGTTCTACGACGATTGCTCTAGTCATGAGAGTTTTCATTATGATAACTATTATAAAATATTGTTAATTTGACACTTCAGAGATTACAAAAAGAAGAAAGATGCTAAAAGTTAATAACAATTATTCATTGAACATTAGTTGAACTTTCTTTTCACATACATTTTCATTTGAAAACAGTGATGGAATCAAGTTAATAGTTCTATGAGATGCATCTGTACGATTCTTGATATGATGATGATGAAAAAGTACGTGAATTCCTTCGAGGTCACCATCATCTTTGTCATTGTCATTAATATCATCATCACCACCACTCTAGTTGCTGAATTAAGACAAAGTCAAATTTCTCTCTGTTAGGACTTCTACGGCCCTCTGTCTTTCGTCTATCAGTGGAGAATTCAGGTCAGTGAAATAGTTCTCGTTGTGCGCTATTTTACAACTTACAGAACATATGTTATTCTGCTGTATGTTTAATACAACGGATTTGTTTTTAATTTATTCCTTATTATTAATGCAAATCCATCCTCTGATAGGCTTTTTGATTAAACTTCTTTTTATCATTTACTTCTTGATAATTCTTATATCCATTTACTTCTTCATATCCATTCGAATCCATAGTACTGAGCATTTCGTCGAAGAACTTGCATGTTGTCGACTTATCGACGAATTTATCATTTATAATTCACTATTTATCGAGGAAATGATGAAATTTTTCAGTAAATTTGAATAAGAATATCGAAAAATAGTCACAGAGAAAGATTTGCTATCACAATCCGATTTTATTCCATTTTCGCTTTCATGAATTCTAAAAGGAAATATTCCTATTATTCATCAAATCATTAATCACAGTGGCAGTTTCTTGCAATCTATTAGCGGTAATGAAATATTATATTGCTGTGTAGAAAAGAAAAAGGATGTTTTGAAATTTTTGTTTCGATTAACTCTTAGAAGCTGTGATAAAAACATCGCTTAGAACTTAATTAATTGTGACTTCTCGATTTGTGTAATGATTTTAATGTTAGTGTTGCTTAATATTCTTCAGGTAAAAGTAGGTATATAAGAAATGATACCAATTCTAAGGAACTAGCTATAACATTTTGTAATTTTTAAAATATCTAAGCATGCATGACTCCATTTAACCCTTTCCATCTTTACATTTTTGATTTTTTTATAAAAAACATCTCTCACTTAAGAATTGAATATTGGCAATATTCTGAGGACACACTATCAATTCTTCATTTTTTGGCAAATGTTTATTCTTCATTTTTAATGCTATAATCAAATCAAGTTTGCTATCTCTAATCTATCGAGAATAATCAATTTGCTGGGAGGCGTACTAAAATAGGCTTTTGAAGCAACCTGACTCTAAAATTTCTGTTTCATTTCTAACTTTTGATCAGCAATTGCATCACTGGTTGATTGAGTGATGGAGACAGGTATCTAAAAAGTTAAACCACAACTTCTGATTAAGTGAAGCAAATTATCCAAAAAAAAATTTTTTTCTTATCATTTAAATGTTTGTTTCACTTGAAAATACCTTAAAAAATTAATAATAGTGTATTAAAATTAATGTCAAAAAACATCAAATAAATGTTTTTTGAACTTTCAAAGAAAAAAATTGGGTACAAAGATAAAAGACTGATATTGGGCAAGAATGATGAAAGCCGGAATTAATAAATTAGTTGAAAAAAATTCCTGAAAACTCCATTGTTTTCAGAGATAAAAGATTGATTCTGTTCGAAATTGTATAGATAGTTAATTCTTAAGAAAAGGAAACTTCGTGTTAACTAAATTTTAAAAATATTTCGCAAAATTTCGACGATGCGTCCTGATAACCCAATATTGGCAAGATAATCAGGTATCCGGCTCTTTTCAATTTATTGTGTTTCTCTTATATCTGCACTTTCTTCAATCTTTAAATTTTGCTGATTTGCTTTAATGAGTTTCAAATATCAATTTGAACGACAAATCAAATGAATTTTATCTGATCAACTGATAACAATCTGAATATATTGATTTTGCAATGTATTTTTTTTTCCAGAAAATATATCTCCAGAAAAAAAGCTTTTTGCTGAAATTGGGATGAATTAATCTTCAGATTGCTAGTCTTCTAAGTATCTATTATTTAAGACATCGAATAAATTGGAGACAATTGCGGTTAAATAAAAGAATATTTGGAACTCAGAAATTCACATTACTCAATTCTAATTCAGCTATGCTTTTATTCCCGCTTACGTATCACCCGTATACTTCTGAAGAATTGAATCGTTTTGTAAATTAATTCCGAAGAATATTTGTTATTTTTATCTTAAACTGTACTTTATCTGTAAATCATCCTGCTGCTTTACATATTTGTCCCTACTCATCTTCTCGATTTCATTGATTTACACAAAGATGTTGAAATTCCAAGGTAGTTTCAAAAAAATATCTTCTCTCCAAGCGATGAACAAATATCGTATCGTTTCAATACCTACCGGTTCCCAAAGCATGCATCAATTTCTGCGCTTCTCGTGACAGATGACCCAAATTAATGATAAAATCGTTTCATATTGTGCGGCTTCCAATATGACCTTCTGAATAATATGACATTGTAAGAAGTCAAAAGAACAGTAAAAATATGAAGTAATCATAGTAGACAATGAATGCAAAGTAAAAAATGCATGTCAAGAAAATTGATGAAGATTGCATTAGATCAGTTACATGCACATCTTCACAACAATCTTCAACCTTCGGCACTGCTATTTCCTTCCAATGGTTATCAGTACAACTTCTATTTATACTTTTTTCGAGATATCAGCTTTAGGAGAATTCTAATTAGGAAATGGTTTTTTCCTAATCGATATACTAATAATATTTTCAAAACTTTCAGCTATTCGCATGCATACTCAAGTATGCTATTATCTAGCAATCACAGTTTTGAAATTCAGACAGTAGACAATAATACGAATTTTAATAACAAAAACAAATTATCCATTCTTTACTTCTTCTTGGTTTGTGATCTGAAAAAAAATAGTTTCCTTCACTACCTCTTTATACAAGGACGAAATAGGAAAATATTTCTTCCAATGCATCCTTAAGAGTATACTGCAATAGTTTAGTTCAATACAGTGCAAAGAAAATAATTCAAAGATTGATCTTAATTGATAGATGAACTGATTTTTTCATTTAAAAATTTGCAAAAGATTCGATTTTGGAAATTAAGAAAAACGAAATTTTTTTGAATTAGAGAAATTGATCGAGAAAAGACAAAAGTATTACTTCTCATCTAAAGCAAATAATAGATTCATTTGTATTATATTCATTTATTTTGCTACTTTCGACATCAATGATCATGAAAATCAATTCTCTTTTCTCTCGAAAAAGGCTTGTCATCACCAATGACTTTAATTTCATTATGCGAATAATGATTTCTTCCCACACTTTCTTTTTCTACTAATAAAATTTTTGGAATTTGTAAGTAGGTATCATCGTATATACCAAATAGGTGTGTTAAACTAAAAAAATTAAGAATTACTTCTTTTGCCTCCAGGCATTACTTGTAGTGAATTCAACCATTACATGATACGATATTATTTTAAAATTCATCAATTTATTTTGCATTATTTCATGTCAATTAGAATGACGTTTGTCATACAAAAAAATATCATATTCTGCAAATGAAAACGTCGCAGTAATGGGTTCTAAAGTCACACCGGCAACAACATCGGAAACAGCTCCGAAAGGTCAAAAAATCGGAAAGGGAAACAGAAATCAATTCTGGTCGACGAATTTCATTAAAAGTGATGAACAGACACCGAAGCGAGCTGAATTAACTGTCAGTCGGCAATTTTTACCTAAAAAAAAGCATGGAATCAGTGAAGCTTGGTCAAAGCAAATGCAAGAAAGTGTATGTTTCTGATCGTTTTAGAATTTTCGCAGATTTATTTCAAACGTTACTGCAATTCAATATATAGATATATCGGACTATACAGAAACGAATATACGGTGATTGAGGCAATGAACCCAGGAAAAAATATTATTAGAAGGACATTTGAATTAGCCAAATTAGCCAAGTATTTAATGTGAGTTATTAATGAGTTAAGTTTTAATAATAGCAAGATTAATGAGTTCGAGGAAAATAAAATAAACTAACTGATGTATAGTCACATACGGGACTGAAAGAATGTCTGGTTAGAAAATTGACATCCAGGAAGTTTTCTGTATGGCAGAACCCTCCTATTATTAAGCATCCGACATATCACTTTGAAAAGAACAAAAATAAAGAGAGCTGATGAAATTGACTGCTTATCAGACAAGAAATTGAGCCTTTTGCACTTATACAGAACTAATGGCATTTTGTTATCAAAACTTAAGAAAAAGTTTGAAAGCCCAAGAAACTCTATCAAACAAACGATTTGGTTAAAGCGCTCGAAACTATTGTGGTTTCTATGTCACTCTCATGAAAATGAGCAATTTTTCGAAATTACCTGAGTAAAAATAATTGGAAAATGGTTTTTCTCTTTTGAAAAATTATGTTATTCTATTAAAAATTCACACTTTTTAGACATATTTCTTATTTCATTCTTTATCAGAGCGCTTTAATCAAATCGTTTTTTGCTTGATAGAATTTTTCTTCACTAAGAGATTTCAGCGTGAGGATCTGAAACAACCTTTTCCATACACGCCATTCAAATCAGGTTCACTAAGCAAGAAAACAGCAATAAATGTGTTGCGTGATGTAACCTTGAATGCACATTTACCAAACCAGGATTCGTCGCAAATCTTTGGTGCACAACAGCAACCAGGTCAATATTTTTCCTTGTGTTTTTAAATTTCCGCAACTTTAGAAGTAGCAAAAATATGCTTCGAAATTTTTTCTGGCTGAGAATTTTGAAGCGAAATTTCAAAAATTCCGAAGTTGGAATAATGCATGGAAAAAAATTAATAATTCTAGTTTTTCCAGGTCATCCACGAACGATAGCCAATATTCAAGGAACCATGAGGACACGTCATACTGACAGTTTAAATGGCGAGCTATTTTTCTTGTTTCTGTGAAATCATCAATTTTAATTCTGAATCCAAAAACTTTTAAATTAATGCAATGCATTCACTTGTCTTTTTTTTTTCTAGTTTCTTAAACCCGCAAAGATAATTATATATTACCAGTGGAACTACTATAAGTTGTTTCAGATTTGTGTCTGTTATCTGTGCCATTTAAATAACAATGCGCAGTTGAATTTTTCCGTTCAGAAAATTTTGGATTAAATATGAATGATATAACTCATGAGTAACAAAGCTGAACATAGGATGCTAGAATGCAAGAAAATCTACTACTGCTGTTGATGCAGTTGCGATGAAAAACTGCAGATAAAGATGATTTTCGCAAAAGTTGAATGGCTTGATTTACCAACTTGCAGGTACTAGTGCCATACCACGCCCCGAACCGAAAGGAACATGGAGAAGACCAGAAACCGGGATAATTCCACCACCACCAGGACTATATCGTCCAGCCAGTGCGATGAATATGCCTGTCTTATCTCGACCTGCTTCAAGAGCGAATAGCGATTTGGGAATAGGTATGAAGTGCCGAAGATGAGAAATAATTTGCAGTTCTGATTGTTTTCTGATGTATTGATGTTAGTGCCAATAATACAGTATTTTTTTAACGAAAAGACAAGTAGTAGGAAATTCCTTATTGATCTGGTTGAGACAAAGATGAAAGCAGTGAAAATCCAAAATTTAAAATCGAAACACTGGACCATTTTTTGATATAACTCCGATTTATAATCTCATTTGATCTTTTTCCTTTGTCTTCATTCATTCACTCGTCATTGCTTCAGCAGTGCTTTAAATGCTTATGTAATAACAATCATTAAATTTGGAAAAAAGACTCATACAGTCATAATGTCCAAATAAGGTAGTCGAAAAATTCAAGAAGCGAAATGTGAATCCCTCCAGGAGACAAAAAAACAATCAGCTCACTTGTACTTGTACTGTTATCAGACTATTGTATTAGTTCTTGAGTTCCGGTTAAACTATTACTATATTCTAGTTATTATTTTCATAGGTACCATTGCTTTTTGCGATAATATCGGTAATTTATCCTCGAGATATCAGAGCTATTGTACACTTCCTCGACCGGAACAAATCGATTTCGATCAACATTCAAATTACGGCAATGAAATTAGTCAAATGGCTAAACAAATCAGCCAACTATATGGTCCCTACAATCCACAGGTTCAGGTTCAACCATCAATTAGTCCTAATCCGATTAATAAACAGGTTCGCTTCACTTTTAATACTTTTTCTTGCAATGAAAATGTCTATTTAAAATTTGGAAATTATTTTTAGGTATGCATCATTATAAAATAATAGCTTTCTATATTTTCTGAGAAATCTTCAATTTGCTAATTTGCTAAATTATGCGACAACTTCATTAGTTCTACTCTGGTCATGAAAAATTTTTCTCAAACTGCAAATTAAAACACTTTACTATCAGAACTGAAATTTAAGGCCTAGAAAAGCATTAAATATTATCTTGAAGCATTTCACGTCGAACATTGAAATTCTCATTGCCGACATCTAACTTCTATCTTTATTTTTTTGACAAAACTAAAATCGCTTATTGATATTCATAACCTCTTTAGTAATTTTGTTCCTTTCTCTGAATGCTAAGTTTTGCTTTCATTCAAAATTCATTAAAACTCGAATTGAAAAAAATTAAAATCAAATAATTAAAATTAAAACCAAATTAAAATTAAAACTGAAATATTTGCAAATTATAACAACTTTATTTTACTAATAGATGTTCAATTATTTTCTTTAGTTAGAACTTTTATTTGCAGTTTTTTGTCGAGATCAATGAGATGTTTCTGTATATTTCATGTTAGTATAGTTGTTTATATTTTTTAACAGTACATAATTTCTAAATGAAATGAAATTAAGGAAACTTTTAAATCCGAACCAACGTACATACTGAGGATTCTTCAGGGTATATTACCAGGCAGTCGACAGGCGTCATCGATGCTTGCTGGAGCTCCAGGAATGGCCAGTGACTATCTTACTCGGCGGCATTCTATATATGGACCTGCGGAATCCAACACTCTCCAGCAAGTATCTGACGAAGAGATTCTGAAACCCGCGAAAGAAATAATGAGTTTTGATGCACTTTCAGTGCTTTCTATTCTCCAGGTTTATTTCTCAAAAAATTATTGACAATGCAGCAAATTTGTTTCTAATTTGCGAACTGTGCAACCATTTACACAGTTACAGATCGCTGAAGTAATGCCTTGTCTTACGACTGATAGTTTTTCTCTGACGCATAATATTTGAATTTCCGTGTGACAAATACGTATTTTCAGGTTCTTTGTTCATTATTAATATTTGGTTGCGGAGTTTTACGAATAATCTGGAATTCGAAATGGGCAGTGGGTATTGAACTTGTTTTTGCTGCACTTGTTTTTGCAGCTGGTGTTACCGGGATATGCGCTAGTAGTCGAAGGTTTGTTTGTGGTTATCTTCAGCTTTTATGAACCAGTCTGTCCTTTGATTTTTCCACGTTTTATTTGAAATTGATTTTCTTTTTAGCAAAAGATTCAATTTTTTGTGTATCATTTTTGCGGAAAATCATTCACTGCTGATATATATTTCTTGTTAGTATAAATTAAATTAACATTTTAAAAAAACTAATGATATTTGATTATCAATTTGACTGAACTGATATTTGCATTTCTCAATTTTGCATAATTTATGAGTTAAAATATTGTCATTTCATTCTATTTGGCCTTGAAATCGAAAGATGAACGTACAATTAAAATCGAAAATCAATATCATGATACATTTCAGGTCTTATAGCGTAGCAACGGCAGCATTTATCTTATCAATACTGAATTCTACTTTATCTGTTATACCTTTCATTTTAGGTAATTAAATTTCTCTATTTCCTATCGTTGCATTAGTGGTTTTGAAGTAAAAATTTAGAATTTAAGGATTTTACGGATAGAAATCTAGTCCACTATAATCCTAGGTGCGCTTCCGGCTATAGCAAATGCATTTCCTATGTTGAATTCAGAATGGCTACTTAACGAACATGAATCATTGGCCATTGATTATTTGCTGAGTTTCGCTTGTTTTGCTGAGGTTAGATTCATCTCTATATACAATAGAAATCGGAAAATGAAAACAATTTAGAATCAAAAAAAAAAAAAAAAAAAAAAAATGCATCAAAATTGCCGAACGAACAAATAACTCATTCTTTTTTGAAAAAATTTAAAATTATTTTTCAGTCTGTTATGCAGATAATGGATTATGTCTTATCTGGCTCCTTGTGATTTCACAATTTTTCTGTATGTTTAATCAATGGGGCCTTATTTAGCCTAGTAAAATTCTAACGCAAAGAGAATTTCAGATGGTGATAACAGTGATAACATCAATCTATGGATGCAAAGCATTGGGTTTAACGATGAGGCTCGTTGAGAAGCTTCGCTTTAGTATTGATCTGAATAATGTCTTCGAAGATTTATCTCATGCAAACCAAAAAGAACTAGAAGGAATGGAGAACAAAGAAGCAATGTGAATTTCTTGATGGTACTTAAGAAACTGGCGAAATTGAACCACTAAAACAATCAAAATAAAGCAAATGTGAAGTATCAACAGTTGTATCTGTCATAAATTAGTTGCAGTTATCCAAGTAATATTTCAAGTTTTATTGTTACATCATCAATTGATTGAAATCCTAAATACACTGCTGAATAAATAGACTGAACCTCGTTCATTGGTTAATTGGAAAAAAAGTTTGTTGTATTTTTCTATTATTAAGGAAAACATAAAGACCTAGAATATGCAACAATGAAAATAACTGGATCAGTACTTTCTCAGCAGCAAATAATTCTCTTTCTATTAGTTCCAACTCATTTAGATTGTTGTAGCATTTCATTACAGATCAAAACCTCAGATTTCATTATCACTCTTTTATTTCATTTATTGTTCGAACGAATATTCGTTTCATATTGTTCATTTCTTCACATCGTCCCACGTAGCGTTATCTGAATGACATGAGTCCATCTTCTCCAATATTTCAGAAGAACTAGTAAAGATCATCGTTTGATAACAATTCATTACTCAGATAATCGAGTAGACAAAAATCGATGAATATATTTTCTGTGTTACATACTTCTAATCTAGTAAAAAATATAGTAAAAACGATCTACTGAATATCATAGCAAATTTATTTGAATTAGTTTGAAGCCTTTCAGGAAAAAATCTCTCTCAATTCTTTCGAAATCCATTCACTTTTAATTCTTCTTACAATTTTATTATTATTTGCAAAACAAATCGATTTTTTTTCCAAAGCATTATTTAACGGATAACACTGTAACAAAATAATTACAAAAAAAAAATTACTAAAAGCTAGTTACTTTTGAACTTTACCTTCAATCAATCCTCGAAAAAAATATTGATTGAAGTGCTAATAAATCGATCAGTACATGAAGCTCTGAATATTGAGAAAGCGAGAGTAATTTATTGGTGCATATAAAAGTGTATGAATTCATCTCTTTTATAGTTGGAGGAGCCGAACTTTAGGACCAATCTCTCTTGAGAAATTACTTACTGAAAATTTTCGCTGGATGAAATCAATCAAAAACGAAAATTAAAATCACTTGTACAAGTAATCGGAGATATAGAAGTTCTCATATTTCACAGAAAAGAACGCTCAAATGGAATAAATGAGGAGTGAAATAACTAGAAATTGTCATAACACTGGATGTTTGCATCTATAATTCTGAAATATCGCCACCAAAGTACCCCAAAAGTTTTGTTTAACTTCAATATTTTGATTCGTAAATTCACTTGTTGATTCTTCATCTGAAATCCCGAAGAAATCAGACATCAATTGATTGCAGAAGATAGCGATTAGACATAGCGACAAACTAAACAGAATTGTAAAGCTTTTTTCGAAACCAAATTGACATAGAGCGTGTAGTTCTCGATTGATCTGAATTTTAATTGAGTTGAACTGGAATGATTCAGGACACTCATTGATGTTCATCATTGCTTTTGATATCACTGACATAATGGACGAAAATGAAAGAATAATATTTTCTTTAGAGATCCTAAGTCTTCTTATTCAAATTTCACATGAATATTTGCAAAGAGAATTATCTATACATCAAACAAAAAAGCTTCACACCCATTTCTCCTAAAACTGCTCGAATTTGATGGCAGCCAGAAACAGCCACTTTCAAGTTTTTGAAATTTTATCACTTTCAAAAGCGAGAGCATGAAAGTAATGGCTGTTTGCTTCTGAAGATTTTGCTCTTTTTGACTGAAGTAGATAAGTAAACAAAGGTGATTGAAGAAAGATGAAATTAAATTAAATCAAAAAGTGAATTTCATTTCCAATATCATATCAGATGTAAATCATTTTTACAGTTTTTAATCATTGCAACCATTTATCAAACGTTTTAATTCAATTAGTAATGCCGGAAAAACTACTGCAAAAACTATTGATTTTCCAAATCTTTTTTCCCAATTGCTAAAAAATCTTTAATTTGTTTTCATACAGCCAAAAATTCTTCCCAATTTTACATGCAATATGCAGGTATCTAATAGAAAGAGAAATGAAATGTGTAAAAAATTTATCGCCAAGCAGTTAATATAAGAAACGAATATTTTTTTGATTTCGTTTTGCAAAACTTCATATCAATAGCATTTTCAGTTAAACATCACCAGCATTTGTATCGTAGCTGAGAATCGATACTCATACAGTGATTGCCTGAAAAACAAATCATTTAGTTTATTAATGACAAAATAAAATTATTCCATTGTATTTTCTTTTTGCGACATCAAACTTCAAAAAATTTTTGTATGTTCCAATAACTCAAGTATGTACAAAAAGAAAATGCTTAAGCCAATAAAATCCATAAGGAAGTAGAAGTGATTAATTAATGTTTTGATGAATTAATAGCGGAATCAATAATTGTATTGAGCCAGACACAATCATTTTCAATATGTTTTGAAAAACATAAAGAATTATGACAATTTGAAAAAATATGAAAATTTAGACAAGCACGATTTGTCTTAAAATTTTAAACCAATTACAATATTTTCACAATATTTTCTATAATATCCCGAAAGTTATTTTTAAAAGTCGGCAATCACAATGATACATTTCCAATACCTGGAACAAAGTTGCAAAAGTAATTAAATCATACAACCATAAATTATACAAACTTTCGGTTGGAGAAAAGGAAATTTGACTCAACTGATTTGAGTAATGTGGCGAGCAGTACCTCAATCATTAACCAGTCTCGCAGAAAATATCCCTGCTATCTTAGTTATTCAAGAACTGGAAACGTATCATTTGTGATTGCCGACTTTTAGAATATTAGAGGAAAATTTTTGAAAATAATGGATTTGGTTTAAAATTTTAAGATAAATCGTTACACAAATCATACAAAGCTTGTCGTGAAAAATATATTTTTCTTGCTTGGTTGTTATAGATAATAATTATTCAAAACATAGTACCTTTGAAGTAGAATTTATCGATGTCGAATTGATTAAGGATAATTGATGAAAACGTTGCCCGACAATTAAAATATAAAGTTTCATATTCCCATCATTGCATATAAATTAAAGTTAAGTCATAAGATCGGAAGCATTTGCATGTGAATTAATTCCCGATATTTACTACTGAAAAAAAAAATTTGCAAACGCAAAAAAAAGATGAAAATTATATTAGATATTATAGTCATATTCATCTTGAATGGCGAGCCATGTGGGGAATATTTTTGCAAAACAATATTTTGATTATTTGAATATATTTTTGCTAAAATTATTCCGGTCTTTTTTGAGAGCAATCTCAGGTAAAAAAATTTCCCCAATGTTCCTTTGCTGAAATGCCATGATAAAAACATTCGCGAATCGATTGCAAAGGTTGATGGAGATGTTACTACCAGCCACAATAATCTGTGATCAGTGAAACTAATCATAATATTTGTCTAATAAAATATAAAATTGTGTCGTTTTCCGTAAACAGAAAACAATAATTTCACGAAATGTAATTAAATAGCTCTGTACACTTATATCAGCGATTGAATGAATTTAAATAGTGCTGATCAATTTTATCATTTCATATTATTCATTCATCTTTTATCACTGCAGCACTTCTTAGAGCAGTTACTTTTGTTATCTCTCAATTCTCCTTCTAAAGTTCTTAATCTCCTTCAGTCGGGAATGTCGTTATAACTGAAATCTTTTATAGAAGATAGATATGACAAAATAATCAAGAATCGCTATGTGATAGAAATATAATCAAGCTGTTGATCTTTGCTATGTAGTTAACATATTATAAATTGAGCTGTGTAAACAAACTCCCTTTGCGTTATGACAAATTGTAAATTACATTACAGTTGACAAGTAGGAAACAAACTCCCTCTATACTAAAGCTAATATGTTGTAAATTGTGCTGCTACGGTTGACAGTAAACAAATTTCCACTATATAAAGAGTAAGAATCAACCAGAGCATTAATGGAAAACAGAAAAATCGAAACGATCAGTCCATCGCTCAAAAAAACTTCCAAAATGAAGATTCAAAAAAGGGGCAATCCTTCTGTTTAACAACGAAGAAGAACAACTTAACAATCAATTTTACTCCAAGATTTTTTGATCATTGTCTATCTTATGACGTAGAATAGTTTCCGCCAATCAATAAACTTTTATCACAATTGTTCACCTTTGTCAAGCATCGCAAAAGTTTCATGACAATTTAATTGTGTCTAAAGCTTCTTTACTCTAAATAATTTCAAATCTCTCTTTGCAGCTGAAATCGAAGAACTTGGAACAAAATTTCCAAGAACTATAATTCCATTTGTAAAATCAATACAATTTCAGTAATAAATTTCTCTATCAATTTCATCTTTTACGTTTCCTTTCTAAAAACATTAACCTATGGCCAGGTATCTTTTAAAAAGAAAGAAAATTTTTTCAATTTCCAATACATATTTAAGGCTTCGAGGTAAAATAGATTTAGATAAGCAAGAACTGAAAGCAAGGAGATTTTCATTATTATTATCCCATATTATCCATATTATTATTTTTTGACAATTTTAACTTCCATGCAACGTCGCCGTTTATTGTTTTGAATGACTCAAAAGTCTTCCCGATCTTAATTAGTTGGAAGAAATCTCATGGAAAAGCTAGCATAAGATCTCTTTTTTTCCAGGCTAATTACATTATCTGAAAATAAAAAAAAAACAGAAACAATCGCAAGTATGTTAAAAATGACTTAAGCATATAAAAAATTTTCGTACTTCGTTCGCGAAAGTGAAAATTACATGCAAACAAATTTTCAATATTTCTTGATTTTATTTAGAAACAACATTAAAAAATTGGAAAAGCAACAATGAAGACGCGCATTCATTTACGCCATTAACGCACAAGTTAATTTACGGTACTTTATTCATGACAAGATAACCCATTCAAAAGTGTTGAAAATAATAATAGCATGTTTGAATTACTTTGACTCATTTGTTGTTCTAAATACAGTCTCTCATCCAAGTCCTTTCAAAAAAAAAATTTTTTTCTCATAAAGAATGTTTTCTTTACCATTTAGAATGTTTTTTTATTTATCGCCTGACTCAGATCAGCTAAAAAGCATTATGTGTTCATCAGTACTTCCCTACCTAATCAGTTGGTAATATGTAAATCTGATTAGCACTGCCATTGTGATATATTATCAATACTCCGTGCGAGCTGCTCTTTTATTATTCAGTAATCGACGCATTAATCAGATTTTAGTTATCGAACGCATCATAAAGCGACAGTAAGGCGCTATTCCCCGTCTACAACAAAGCTATAAAGCAGTTATTGTTGTTTTCTCCGAAAAATGACTGTAAATACTGTGATCACCGAAAAAGTCACAAGGTATGAGTCATCAGGTTTCTTCTCGAATCGATTTTTCGTAGATAAGTCAAATTGAAGGAATTTTGTTTACAGCGGAGTAGAATACATAAGGCTTATTTATGTTCGACAAGATTTCTAAAACGTTACTTTTGCTTTGAGTAAGCATTCGCCTTCATTTTATTTCTCGACATATTTGCATATTGCAACATTTCTATTTATCTATTCCTGGCGTCATTTAACTTCTTCGAATTCTTTCATTTATTTGAACTGAATATGTAAGACGAGAGCACTCAATAGCTTTTTCTTTATAGTCTCATTTTAATTCTCTGAAAATGCGACAAATTCTGGGCTCTGAAAAGTTATTATCATTAGATCCGACAGTGTCGAACGAAATCATTGTAGCTAGCAGAACGTTTACTTAGTATTAAAATATCATACCTTTTTTATAAGCACATTTTTTCAACTCGCAAATTTGACTACTGAATTCAAGTTTTATTATATTTCAGCCCTCCTGAAGAAGTTCGGAGCTTGGATGAAGGGAAAACACCATGGGGGTCATTAGCGATTTGCAACACTGTTTGCTTCATGACTGGTGTACAATTCTCGATATTCTTCACATCCATGTGGCCCTATCTGAATGGAGTTCGTTTTCAAAAATTAAATTTTACTTTGAAGTAAAATTTTCGCTCGTCAAATAAATGATAGTTGTCGAGTATTCCGTAATGATTAAAATGAAATTCATCTCTAAAATTGCTTCATTTAGTCATCAAAAAACACAAATATTTTGATTGACCGGCGAATAAACAATGAGAAAACAAGAATTATTTTGAACTATTTTTCTGTTGTTAAAAAGTTTTATGTTTCAAAATCTGAGAACTTAAAAAATTTTGCAGTTAGATTCTTCAGCTAATTTGGAATTTTTTGGTTGGATTACTGCATCCTATTCGATTGGTTCGACAATTTCCACCTCTCTTTTCGGCCTTTGGAATCAAAAGACGATGTCAACTAAATATCCAGCTAGCTTTGGCAATCTGATGATGGCACTTGGCAATTCGCTGTACGGTCTTCTGCCAACCATTGGCGCTGGCAAGTGGTTTATGCTTTCGGCACGTTTTATTATCGGTCTTGGCTCAGGTCAGTCTATTTCTACTATCATCACTTGACATTAAATTCTCTATCTTTGTAAACAAAGAAATATGTGCTATGAAATGATCCAATCAATTTTTGATTTTGAGTGTTCCAATAGTGCCTAAAGTTTGGAAATTTTCAATTTACGTGGATGTTGCAATGAATGAGAATAAGAATTTCACTTTCCTGATATCTGATTTCTTTTTCCACTAGCTTTAAAATTAAAAGTTAAATCCTAAAAATATAAAAGTCCAAATCGTAAAAATTTAAAAATTGAAAAGAATATGGTTGATTGAAGAAAAGAAACGTTTACAGGTCACTTGTGCGTGTTGCGAACATATGCAGCTACGGCAAGTATTCCTCGTGATCGTACTAAAGCCTTATCGATAACCATTGGATCTTTTGTATTTGGACTATCAATTGGGCCAGCGTTGCAGGTACTTGGAACTGTATTAAAAAATTAAAGAAAAATAAATTTCAGTAATATGATTGTTAACATAATTGTTCCAGTAACATAATCATTTCTTTGCATGGAACCACTTTGATCTCCTTTGCTTTTTTATTCCAATTAATTGCTTATCTTTAATTTGTCAAATTTGAATTTTTCATTAAGTAATCAATACAAATAACACGTGATTGGCAGCAATATTCTTAATAAAAATTTGAAGATCAGCTGAATTTGCATGTTTATAATAGCGATATAAATTTAGGCCTTGTTTACTCCTCTTGGTAGCAGTGGATTTCAAATTGGTATCGTTATTATAAATATGTACACGTTGCCAGCGTTTTTAATGGTTACTGTATCAATCATATCGATTATTTTGCTCTGTACTGTTTTTACCGAAAAATATTCTGGAATTTTACAGCCTGATAAATCTGGTATTTATTCTTTCTTGTTTATAAAAAGGAAAAATCCGAATTTCACGTTAAACTTTCAAGGTTTTTACGTTATATCTTAAAACTACCATATTCATACGATAAGCCAAATAACAAGTGATGATATAAATACACATATTACTTAAATATCATGAAAAATGATTATAGAAAAGTCATTTGGCTTAGTGATACCGAAGTTGGATCGAGTCGCCGCCACAATTTGTATTTGTTTGTGGTTTACGATGCAAAGCATTGGTACAAATATTGAAGTGTTAGTTATCTCTTTCGAAATTCTTTTGAATAGTCTTGCTGTCTTCATATTCCCGATATCCTAAAATATCTGTTCAGGATGGCGCCTCCTCTTACAATAGCAATGTATAATTGGAGTGACCATCAGGCAGTACTCTACAATGGTATTATTCAGTCCATTAGCTGTGCTCTTAATGTTGTCTGTTATTTTATAATTGGTTTCACATCTCTACAGCATCGGTAAATTAAGTTCGTTTTAAAGGGAAGCAAATGACGAAATTTCTTAGAATTGCTCAGAATGAAATCAACTTTAGAAGCTGATTTTAATTTGAAACTGTCTTTTTTTTTTCTTTTTTTTTTTTTTTTTTTTTAATTTTAGAAATTTGAAAATCTTCCAGTGATAAAAGACCGATGATATTATTCGGTTTAACTTGCTTTGTTGCTTACCACATTATCAATCTACCATGGCCTTTTTATCCGGAACACTTAGATTTCATGAAAACTGGTACGTAAGTGTCTATAAAATTGTTTGAAGAATGTATTTAGGACAAGAAGTCTTACTACTTTACTTTTGCAGAATGGAAAGAAACTTAACAGTTCAAAAATGAGATCCATGTGAATGTCTCACGTAATGTTTAATACGAGACTTCATTGCTTCTGCACTATTTAACTTTACATTGTTTTTCTTTTTTTTATAAATAATATAAACATGAAAAGGATAGACATTATTATCGACTTTTCAGTTCCCAATTCAACGATCGAGGATACGGCTTATAGTGGAGGGTGCTTTCAGCATTATCATTGGTGTTCGTATACACCTCGAGTACCTTTTTTCCTGTACAGTTTTGCAGCTACACTTCTTTTCGGGCTAGCATTTCCATTCTTAGCTTCACCTGTCGGTACTCTCTATTCTCAGATACTTGGACCGAGGAATCAGGTCAGTATATTTAAGAACTTGGTGAAAAATAAAAGAGAAATAAAACTGATTTAACTCGAAATCAACTCGTTTTCTTTATGATTTCTTTTTATACTTGCTTTTATTTGTTACGGAATTTTCAGTAAATTATGGTAGCATAGTAATACTGTCATTTATTTCTACAGTTTTATTCAGGGTTTAATGCAAGGTATATTCGAATTCTTTGGCAGCTCAGCTCGATTCCTTGGACCAATCATTTCTACGTATGTCATTATGCTCTAATAAATAAAAATCTCTAAATTCGTCCCAAGTTTTTCATAATTTTTAAAGTTTTAATGCATTTTCGGATAATGCTGATAATGCGGGTAATGATTTTCCTTAATACAACTTTTCTAGCCATGATTTGAAATCAAAACCCAATTTCACGAAGTTGCAACTGGTTAAATTTTTGAAACTTTTGGAAATTACTTAACTAATTGAACTGATCGAACATAAATTTTCAGTTTCGGAAATTAATTATCAAAGACTCATTATATAAGTTTAAATAAATACCAAACTGAAGATGATACTAAATTACAGAATATTTTGAATATGATTAGCTGTACATGGGGATTTCATAGTTTTTTTTTTTTTTTTTTTTTATGACTTCTCTACTCTTTGCTCTTTTGTATTCATACGTAAAATTTTTTAAATTTGAGTAATTTTCATCGAAATAAATTGGGTATTAATTCTTAAGCAAGAATTTGATAGGTCTATCTTTATCAATGAAAAATATATTTATAAAACATAATATCCACAGGACCTTATTCGAGAAATCCGGCTACTTATGGCCAATGCTAATACAATTGACGCTGTTGATCGTCTGTATAATTCTTAATATTATCTTTCGACATCGGCTAATTCCATTACGTCTGAAACCTGAAATTGGTGTCCCAACAAAATACAAGTTTGGCACATTTTACCGACTTTAAACGATGGAAATTGCCTTTTTAAGAGTACTAATTGTATAATATGCTTTAGATGAATATGTGCCACTTTTGTGATGGGAAATAAAAAAATCTAAGAATTGAATCAGTTAATTGAAAATTCATTAATAATTAAATGCGTGGAATACATAAAGATTGAAGATTACATCTGTACAATACGGAAAAACACATTCGAATGCAACGTTGTGTCAAAATTTCAAAACAATCGGTGCAGAATTTCCGAAGATTCAAGATTTGTACAACGAACATTTACATATTTATTTATTTAGATTATCAAAAATGCATATTTTTTCCCATCGCAGACGTGTCATCTGTACAATGCGTATAGCGCTGAAATCATCAATTCACCAAGACTAAATGGTCTTGTCGTTAAAATACAATCGATGCAATTAATCCAGTAATTTTGCTAAATTTTGAAAATAATTTTGCTCTTATATATTTTCTTGCAGATAATGTCTAGAAAAAATTATATTTTCTATTTTTGTCAAAATTTTATGAAGTTTAAATTTTAAAATGAAAAAACAACCTGAAATTAATAGAATTGTACATGGTAGAATGGCAAATTTGCTGTGCGATATCGATGAATTGGACATCAGTCTGTCAAAATAAAACCGTAGAATTACTAATTGGACTATTTTTAATCAGCACTGAATGTAATGCCATTTGATAGTTATTAGCGAACAAAGGTGAAGCAAATTGAATTAGTCGAATAAATATCAGATGAATTAGTCAAATAAGTACCGACTTTTATGTATTTATAAAAGATAAATTTTTAAATTCCATACAAGAAGTGAACTATTGGACATGAAGTGCTTCAGATTAAACTTATGAAATGATGTGGAATATAGTCAATCAAAATAGTAAATAATGTGGATGTGAAGATTGGGTCATTTACCTCGTCGATCCATTCGGAATGGAACATTTTCAAATCAAATTCTTTATTACTAATCGTTCTGATTAATTTCAGTGCTGTAAACTTATTTAGTGTTGTTTTGCCATCATAAATTTAATCTTGCAATGCATATATGAGTGTCAAATAAACTCTTTTTATCATCAAATTGCTATGTATTACCCATTAGAAATTAAAAATTACTGATTAAAACAGCAATGATAACTTTGAAAACTCAAGAGACACCATGACAAATGCTTACCGAAGCTATCGATAAAATAATTAAAATCGCTTTAGCAGGAAATAATCGAAAACTTGCAGTATCGCAATTATCAAGGGCGACATAAAACTCACTCGGTAATACATCCGCGAAATATTTTGCATTTAATCTGAAACAAGAAATTTAATTTAAAAAAAAATACCATTTTAAAATTAATGAGTTCAGAAGATTTAAAAAAAAAAATATTTTTGTTCTCTAAATTACTTTAATTTGAAAGTCTCTTAAAAAGAAGCGATCACTGATAATTTTTTCACCCATCAGTAACTGAAAGTGATTGTTCTGTATTTTTTTGTAGACTTTCATCCATCAAAAATTATCAGTAGCACCTTTACTCCATGATACCTTTGCCAGTTCAAAATGACATTTGGTCATTTTTTTTCCGTAGTACTTTACCAATTGAAAATGACCGATAGCAATGACCTGATCTAATATTTTCCTCCCAATCAGTTCCTCCAAAATATTGTTGACTGATCACGGGAATATGGCAACCGTGGCTGTATTGAAGGCAATATGAATAATGTTATTGTCATATATTTTTACTTTAATCGGAAATTTCATAAATTTTAACTTTCTTAATGATTTTTCCATAAAACTGAGAATGGCACTTGATTTCTGAGTTTTTTTTCTGAGCTTTTTTCTTCAAATGATTTGAAATAGAATGATATAATTATCGAAACTAATCACCTGATCACCTGTAACTCAGAAAAGTGCGGCAAAAATATTCTCATTCTGCGCATTTACGCTATAGTCACAGTTAACGTTCTTAAATTACTTAGAATTAAAATCAATTTTTCAGCTGATATTTGTTTACCAAATGAAATCAACATATTACAACTTTATCCTCAAAAATTCCCTTTACGCTCAGTGATTTCAGCGCCCTCTTCCGGTGATGCACTGCGGCAGAGTATTGGCGCTCGAATAAAATCCAAGAAAAAATGGTAGAAATTTTCTGATTGGCACTGATTCGAAAATTTCAGACGTTCAAATATGCAGAAGATTATGGAATTGCGAAGAAAGTAAAATATCCGTACGTTGGAACTGAATGAAAATGCAGCTAGAAAGAGGAAAATGCTGTCATTGAGAAAAACTGTTACGCTGGAATAGAGCACGGTGACGAATTGCGACTTGAATATGCTGTCGCTGAATATGGACCCGTGGTTGCTGGAATTAGCGCATCGAAGCGCTCTTTCAGATTTTATAAATCCGGTATCTTATAATGAAATGTATAATAGAATCATTGGATAAAAAATAATTATTTGTAATAATTATAATCACTATCACTGGATTATTAGCACAAATGTTAGTTGATGAAGCCATGCCTGTTTTTGCAGAGAATCGAAATCAGACATGCGTCGCACTGCATGATTGGGCTATTATAATGATCTTGGGATTCCCGTTTTATGATAGCCTAGTAACTTGCATAATCTTATCTTGCATTTGCATTCCGCATATAATATTGCAGGTGTTTTTTCTCAGCGTAAATGTGGTAGAAGACCCAACCAAGCAGTAGTGATTCAAACATAAAAAGCACGCAGATTACTGGATTATTAAAACAGTCTGCCTCGATTCACTTGTTCGTTTATTTATTTCATATAAATGTTGTACAGTTTAGCTTTGGATTGAATGAACATTGGCTTATTATTTCAAGTAATGCTAGTCCTAACCAAACTTGGATGTAATTTCAATTTTCAATTTTCAGCTGGGGAATTAACTGAGGAGACAATGGATGCGTTTGTATGGCACGAAACAAAGAAAACATGTGCTATATCACTAGTTACGCTTCATATCTCCTATTATAATGATTAAATTTGATTTCGGAAGATATTGCGCCAATTTCTAACTTTCTAGGGATAATATTAGCACGTCATTGCTTTGTATGAATAATGAATAAGTGGAAAAAGTGTAAGCCAAATATCAAGGATGGCTAAAATTAATTATACAAGTAATAAACACACTGAAAGAAAAAAAAAAGCAACTATTGCAAAGCTTACGAAGGTGACTCTAGACTTCGAAAGAAGAATAATTTAATTTATTGCCGTATACCGTTTTAACAAATGGATAAGGTCATTGAAAACAACTGAATGAGCGTTCCGCTTTAATTAAATTAACCAGCAAAAGAGAATCGCCTTGGTTGTGATCACTATCTATAAAAAGAAATTACATGACCACGAATAACTATGAATCAGCAGAATGGTTATTGATAAGGTAAGTGTAATCGGAAGATATAACAAACGAAGAAATAAATACATGGAGCCTATATCAAGATAAAACTAGCAAGTTATGGAGAACGAGAAGTCGTCTAGAGAACTCGGAATTAGACGATGAAAACAAATATCCTATTCATTTACCAAATCATAACATCATTAGCGAGTTTCTCATTAAACAACAATATGCAAAATTATATCACGCAGGAATTGCCTACATTTTACATGAATTAAGACGTAAATTTTGGATACCAAAAGGAAGATCAGCAGTTAAACGCGTTATATTTTTATGTATGGGTTGTAAACGGTGGAGAGATAAGCCATTTAAACTACCTTCAATGCCAAACCTTCCAGAAGCACGAGTGATACGATCAAGAACTTTCGAAAAAGTTGGTTTAGATTATATGTGTTCTCTTTCAATTAAATCTGACAACGGAATAGTTAAAAAATGGATAGTTCTTTTTACATGTTTTACAGTAAGAGCAGTACATATTAAATTGGCAGAGAATTTAATTGCCGTTTTTGTACGTACTAAGAAGACCTAAGTGATAATGCCAGTCAGTTTCAGTTAGTATTTAAAATCATTATGGAAGAAAGCGCTAGTTTCTTAGCGAACAAGGGTATGATATGAAAAAAAAAAACTATACCGAAATCACCATGGGGTGAAAATGTATACGAATGAATTATCGGACTTGATAAAAAGGCTCTTAGAAGAGCAATAGGTGGAAATCTTTTAAAGGAAAGAGAAATAATAATTTTGATAGCAGAAATCGAAGGGATACTTAATAATGCCCTTTAACATACTTGGGATTTAATGATTATAGAGTGATACGCTCAACTGATTTTATTTCACCTGATGCATCATTAGATATACCAACTAATTATGAGAGTAATCAAGACGAATATACTCCTTATAGATTAAACACTAAAAATAAACTACTCAATTATTGGTCCAACACTTATTGCATTAGATGTTTTTTGGAATTTATAGAGAGATGAATATATTGTAAGTCTTGGAAAGCGCACTCAAAAAGAACTGACATACCCCAGAGCTGTAGAAAGATGAAGTCCACATGAGAACGAAATAGTTTTACTAACGAACCTGATACACCTCGTGGTATGTGGAAACTAGCCAGAATAAAAGCAATCAAAAGAGGATGGGATGGAAAAATCAGAACAGCAACAATACAAATGCCAAATGGGAAATTACTAGATAGATCAATAAACGAGCTTTATCCCTTGGAAGTAGACGATTCAGAGCGCCTGGTAGATCAATCAACACCAGTAGTTGATAAAGAATAGATTGCGCTAAGAACTAGAAGTGCGCAGACTCGACAAACAGAATTATTACAAAAGTCAAGGACAATAACTAATGGTTTATTATTGATGCATTATTATTTCAAGTCACAGCAAGCGATATTTGTAAATGGACTTCAGGAATTCCGTTCAATATGCCACAGAAATGGAATTGCAAGAATGCATCAGAACAGAACCTCACATCAATGAAAATAACTATCTATACACGGACTCTTGCAAGGATACCTGCAATAAAATGTAGTAACATCGCTCGTACAGTATGTACTAAGGCCTTTCTGAGATTCTCTTTATCTGTGGAGTCAGAACAAACTAAACTTCAGCAACAAGCTCTCAAATTTGTAGAACACTCGATCAAGGTAGATTTGATGGGAGAAAATTCAAACAAATTTCTCCAAACATAGGGACAACGAGTAAAAACATATAGTATTCACATGAACGGTTAGGACTTCGATGCCAATTAACTACGAACTTCTTATTACAACAAGGAAAAATCCTAATTTATGATGGAAGAAAGTTAGTATCAGATCTTGAGTCTATTGAACATTGTCCTATACAAATTGGGAAATGCACAACTAACTCCAGCATTATTCTATGGAATGAAGTAGAGGCTAAAACAAAATGTTTGTATCGACGAATTCGAATTTTCAATGCAAGAATGTATGAATTTCACGTTCTTGTCGACGAACTTCAAACTTCATTCATTTTTAAAGAAAATGAAACTGTTACAGCAACAAATTGTGGCTTTATCGATCCTTACCTGATGAATGGTGACATCGTCGTCGACAAATAATTAGAAATTCTGCCCCTAGTGGAACCTCTCCCTCCCCCCCCCTCCCCCCCAGAACAAAACTCAGTAATCCCAAAAACTTGAAAAACATTCTCATTCCCTCAATAGTTTGCCGCGAACTGTAATCTTCTTTAATAGTTTTTTGGATAAATTTTGCATCTTCTACTTCAAGGCATTCATCTTTGCAGTACTGTCCTTTTCCGATTGGATTCAATAACAAGGCCATCTTTTATTCTTTCACATTTTGAGTTCACATATTGATAAAAAACTAAGGCAAGTTTTAATGGGCAGTATTTAATGAGTCAAAACCAATTGTTCTTCCATCGTTAGCTACATTATTGCATAAACATATATATCACAGAATGCACGTAATTTAATTTCGGTGAAATTTGTAAGAAAATCTATGAATAAGGGAAGAAGCAAGCAAAAGAATATTTACACAGAAAACAAATGCACAAATCCACTCCCAAAAGAACCGATAACATGCCTTCATAAACATACAAAAGGCAAGGCATGCATTCATAACGCGAGAACTGCTGCACTCTGTCACAAAATTGCATTCAAAAGATAAAACTGAAGCAAAGATTCTTCATTAAGCAAAAAAGTCGTTGGAATTAAAATTTAAATCTCCCATCATTATCTTCTAAACTTACAATAAACAAATTTGAACAAAATAAATATCAATAACTTTTGACGCTATCAGCAACAGAATTGAGCGTCAAAAATAATCAGTAATGATGATATAAACATCTCGAATTTCTTGGTCACAAAAGGCATATCATAAATTAATTTGTTTCCAAATAAATAAAAGGTATTTTGTGATTGCTATAGCACTGAGTGATTTGCTAATTTGAATATTTAAATTAAAAGACCTATAAACAAGTATACAAATAAGCAAATGATTTCAACAAATGTTATTTATTATTCTGGATATTTAATTAAATTATGCAGCATTTTTTGAATATATGTGAAGCTTATCGAAAACCAGATCTAGGCTTGTTGTTGTTAACACATCACTTTTTGTTATTTTAAGTCATTTAAAAATGATTTTCTATTATTCATCTTATTCCTCATATCCAGTATTTCCATCGCTTGATCGCTTTGCTTTTGCTGATCATCAGGTTGCATTTGCTTGCAATATTGCAGCAAAATCCTTTGGTAGTACTCACGTGGTGTCAGTGTTCTTGTAGTACTGCATTTACTCGTATTCAGATCCAATGATTCCATACTTGCTAATACACGTTCCGACACAATCGAGAGCGTACGTGGATGCTCAATCCATTTGAAATAATAAATATCAGGTGGAACATAAGGGCGACCATCTGAAAGCACTCCAGCGGCATTTTTTGATTAAACTTATTTAATTTGAGAAATTGAAATGTTGACAGTTGAAAAAATCACTTGTTAAATTGATAGCTGTGATGGATGTGTCATATTCGTTATTTATACATAAAAAAAAAAAACTTTTGATCTAATATAACTATATATATATATATGAGATAAGAAAGTGCAGTGACGCAAATAAGCAATAGACTAAACACTGGCAAAAAAAAGAAGTTTTTAACATTGATGAAAAAACTTTTCAAATCGCAGTTATATGAATATCTATTTATATTTTTTTATCCTTTAAACAAACTTTTGGCAGAAAATTACCAATACAACTTAAATCAGGTTGCCTGCCATTAATTAAACAATCAAATAAATATTCTTCTGGTAATTGAGCTAATTGATTGATCTGATCCGCAGTGAGGCCATAATTCTTTTGGAGAAACGCTATATAACCAAATATCTAAAAACAACTGCTTATGATTAGTTAATCTTATTTCAGATTCCATTTTCACAATGTTTCTCTCCCATAAGATAAATGATTTTATAATGCTTTGGAATGGTATTCTAAAGTATATAGCAATAGAAATGAGAACTGGCAATCAAAATGTTACATTGTCATCAATAAGCTGTTATGAGAAAAAAAAAAAAAAAAAAAAACTGGACTAATTTGACTACAATCGCTTAAATCCATTCATCGAATAAATTCATCGCTAAGATTTTCAAAGACAAACAAATAATTGCTTAGCGCAAAGATATTTTCTCAGAAAGAAGAATAGAAAGAACTGACTTCTCCAAGATGTATGACTTTACCGCCGATCGTCATAAAACTACGCCCCAAACTTCGACCATAAAAATGAATATCACGAATGTATTCGCTTCCCACCAAATCTGTAATTTCTTCCTTAAACGATTTGTAAATATTAAATTTCCCATTCCCAATGGAGCTCAGATGAAGAGAAGGACGTCAAAGGAAAACTTACCGATGCACATCGTTGTAATGATAAGACCGATAAGGATATACATAAGCGTTGCTGGTAAGAAGTCTGCATTCTGAGGTACGATATCTCCAAAGCCTACAACCTCTTCCCTCGAAAGCATAATGAATTTCTAATACAGAACTGATTTTTTGGTATTGCATTGCAAGTGATTTTTAATGACTTTTCGGCCACTGTCAGTCAACTATTGCACGTCTGACATGCAAACATTATTTGCATTTTAAAATCATTATTAAACGGAGTTTCAATGCAAATCGTCTGATTCACTTGGAGAAAGAAAGAATTTCAACCAAGAGATGTGACAAACCAATAGTTGTTACGGTAACGAAACAGAAGTAAAAAGATTCCATGAATGTCCAATTTTCCCAAAGTTGCATAAGGCATGCACCACTAGCTGTATAACCTGCAATTTTTTATGTATGAGAAAAGCCGAAATTTCAATTTTCAATTCTTTCACTTTTGTTGTTATATTTTCCTAAAAAGAACCGAATCTGATTTGAAAACTTCAAAAATTTTTGATCAAATAAACAACCTATCATAATGACGAGTACAAACAATACTGAAATCCGCCTATCCTGATAGGATTCATACTTCTCTAATTCATCTGCTCTTGCTTGTGTATCTTCGGAAGGCGTTTTCTCGCTTTCCTGTGTATGAATTTCTGATATATCTACAAAATTTCTGTAAATTAAATTGATACAAATTGATACTAAATTAAACCCTTATATGTTTAATAACATTAGCAGCATCAATTATTATTTGAAATGAACAATTTAATCATAATTAATCCCACAAATCTACTACAAGTAAGCTGATAGCTAAGACTCATTCCATTAATTTCATATCAATTCTTTTCCCAATAAAAGCAATCCAATTCAAATTTTTCATCAATTCTTCTCCATGCAACCGAACCACAACAATTCACATAATTGTTTTAATAGACGTTACTTCATATTTCATGCTTCAATTTTCTATTTAAACCAAAAAAGAACTCTTTAAGGATTTGGAATCATAAAAATATTCCAGTTGGTGTCGGAGAAGATCGAAATAGTCTTAGCATAAATGTGTTCAAAAAATCAAAATATTCTGTTGCTTAAGTATTTCCCACATGATTCATCATTTAAGATGCATAGGAGTATTACCATGTTTAATGTAATTCTCATCTTTGCGATTACCAAGCTTTGTCTTCAACATAAATATCGGGACTAATTCACATGCAAATGCTTCCGGTCCTATAGCCTAGTTTGTGTACAATGATGGGAATACGGTAAAGGAACGCCACTACAGTAATGCAGCGAGCTGTACTCCTTCATTTCTCAGCTAACATATATTCATCATCAATCAATCTCCCAGAAAATACCCCTTCTATTCTCCCAACAAATATCCCGGCCATCAACAATCAATAAAAAAACTTTATGTTCTAAATGTCAAGCGATATTCTTACCAACTATCGTTACCAGTTCGACCGATAAACTTTCCATCAAAGGTATTATCTCTTGAATAATTATTGTCTGCAGTAGCTAGCCAAGAAAATTATCTTTCATGACAATTAGGCTAAGCAAAATCTATGAGAAAAAAGCAGTTCAAGCAATAGATGAGATAGCATACCTTCAAATGTACCTGCTTCAGAGATAGTATCGATATGATTCTGTCGCCGTCGTCTTCTCTTAACATTAGCAATATCGTTGGCAGAAATTGCCTTCGGCTGTGTTTTTTTCCTTCTGAAAGAAAACAAAAAAACAAAAACAAAAAAAAAACAAAAAAAAGAAGAAAAGTAAAAGAAGAAGTATTGCCGCATTTCAATAAGATATAATAATTAAATTAATTATAACGCTAAAATCCAACTATTTTTCGAAATGAATTTGTAATTGTTGGCCTAATTTACGATTATAGTTTCAACTGAGTGCAATTCAAACTTTTATTCTTAAATATTCGAAAAGTACATTTTAGTGAAGGACAGAGTCCAATAAAAATGATTTTACCTGATAAAGGGAACACATCTGCAACAGTAAGTGCAAAATTGTGCGCATTTCTTGAACAATTTCAAACGTAATAATTTCACCATGCAGTGAATCCAAATTATACAAGCTGCAAATTTGAACATGAGTACTTCGTGCTTAAATTATCTTTGCAACTTTACTTAAAAATAGCTCCTTCCATTCACTCATCCGCTATATAAATTGATGACTTGACTTTAATTTCAATTCTGATGCTCTTATAAAAGATTAATCAACAATGTGATTTGAAATTCTATTAGGGTAGAGCAAAGAAGAGAAATCAAAATTACAAAATTTTTTGCCCAGAAAAGATTTCCATCTCGAAATTTTCCTAAATTTATTGAAGATTTAAATCCAAATGCTCTTTTGCAAAATTCAGTGTCCAAATTATAAATTTAATGATTAAGCATAATATTTAAAATGGAATTCAAGATAGAAGAAAAACGATAAAATAAAAATTTAGCGGTACTCGAGAGAAATCGTCCCATATCAGCAATGGTGACAAGCATTAATGGAATACCTAACAATGCATACATAAGACATGCTATACGGCCTTCACTGGTTCTCGGTGTTATGTGTCCGTAACCTGAATTCAAATTCAAGTTCAAACTTATTAAAACACATCATACACTTTATCTCAAAGTTAAAAGTGTATAATAACAAATATCAAATTTTAAGGAATTTTTACTAGTGACAATGGCGGTAGCAAAACTCAACTCTCAAATGTGTTTTTATATTGAAACTACCATTGAATTGGAAGAACCATCAAATTATCAGTGTTATTTGTAGTCATATTATGAACCCACACCAATACAATAGAATGTCATAGTAAAGTTTTCTTGAGAAACAAAAAATCAGTAAAAAGCCAACTAGAAAAAATTGTATCAATCTATCCGTTAAAACTGCACTCACTCAACCTCCGAAGTTTCAGACCCTGACCAGGAAATTATAATCTCTTATATTTTGCTTTTGCATCAATTTAAGTTTGTGAAATAGGGTAATAAATTTTTGATTTGCTGTTTTTTGAAGTATTAATTTGTAGCTTGATTTTACGTTTTTGAATATTAATTAAATCCTGATTGCAGAAAAATATTCAAATGTGAATGTCATACATTTATTTTCATAAAGTTTTATGAGATTCTACAGAGAACAAGCAAAAATTGCTTGAAATAATTTGACGTTAAGTTCATAAAACAATTTTTACCTATAGTTGTAATAGCAGTCCATGAAAAGAATATACTAGAACCGAACGACCATTTCACCGGTCCAGCACCTTCGATTATATCATCAGGTGTCATGTAATTCTTCGTATAATCAATAAACACATCACGAATCACATCATTGATACTGCAATTCCTGATTTGAATCTTGAATTTCAAAATTAAGTCTAATATAAAAATCCAATGACTTCTACGACCAATCGATAATACAATGTGCAAGGTAGATGATTAACTGCAAGAAATTCTTAATTCTACAAGTCTTTTTTGTTCAATTTCTTTTTTTTAAATTTTCAATCTAATCAAACACTTATGCGATTCGACTTTCTTTTGCATCCTTTACTAATCCAGGGATTTTTGTAAAGCATGAAATTTTTCTAGTTTTACCTCTGCGAAAGGCATTTTCCAAATTATTAGCAAAAGAAGGCAAATCTATAAACTTCAAAGTTTGTAGACTTTCAGAATTTCAAAATTGCTGTTTTATAAATTGTTACCACAAAATTTCTTTGTGATAATCATAAATTTCTCTAAAATGCAGTATTTCGCATCTTACTTGTGTTTAATGTTTTCTAATAGCTTTCTAAAAAACTGATTCTTAAAAATACGCAAATTAATCTTCAAATCTCAAATGAAATTTTAGCTTTAATACAAAACAAAAAAAAAAAACGAACCCAAGATGTGCTGTTTGAGACCAGGTTTCAAACGTCACCTCTTCGGTACTGTTTCTCATATGTACTAACATCCATAAATTGTCAATAATTTTTTGTTTTAAGGCTTCAATTCGATGGGCAGTTTCATTACGAATATACACTTCATATGGCATTTCAAACTGTGAAAATTTTGATAAAGCCATAGCAATTTCAAAAAAAAAAAAAATTGGACTGATAAACTACCAGTATGGATTGAAAAGTATTAAATTAATTGTATTGCATAACAAGAGTAATAATAATTTATTGGAGCAAAATGAAGAATAAACGAACGTGATAAAAGATCGCAGCACCGAGAATTGTGTAGGCTGCTGAAAGGAGTATGAGGCCGATATGTGGCAACACTATACGTAAATTCTGTAATACTACAGCATTGATTAAATTTATATTTACAACTTGACATGCGAAGGATTAGAAAGTTCACACTATAACAATCCTTTAAGAAGTGTTCATCACATGGTAATGCTAAGGTAGACAATTGCATTACATCGAATTAGCAGATTCCGCAAACAAAAAAGTATAATTCTGAATCTCTGAGATATTTGAACTGAAGGGACAATAACTTAACTGGGAGACAATAATTTGCATAATGCTAAGAAAATGAATGAACCTGTCGTATCTGACTCCTTTGTGTTTTGATTGCAAATTTAGTTGGTCTCTCTCCACCAATCTGCTCCAAAATTCCGCCTTCTGCTTCTTGTTGTCCTCTGTAGTTATTCAAATGGTCGGTTCTGTGAATGAGAATTCTCTTCATTTGGTTTTTAGTTTAAAGTTCGAAATTTTGAATGAAGTCTTATTGGATTCTTTTTGCTTTTTGAGAGAGCATATCTTCGCTTTTTGAGAAAAATAGTTATTATTAGCGATCAAAAGTTCAATTTTTGTTGTAATTCCAATTACTGATTCTTTCTTAGTCCCACAAAATATTATGAAGCTACTCCTCAGAGGCTTTGCTAAGAGGCTTAATCTTACTGGAATTTACAGTCGATTGTATTTTTATTACAATCCGGAACTATTATCAGTTTTGAATTTTAAACAAGAAAATAGTGAGAGATTTTTAGTTTCAGCAGGATTTTTCATTTGTCCTTTTCTTCTCTGATTAACCTCTCCTATATTCGCAAAATCCGCAAGTAATTAGTACTTAGCAACTGCAAGCAGAGTTCATCCCATAGTAGTTTCAATTAAAGGAGTAATTCGAAGTTGATCAATAAATTTGAATTTAAAAATTTATGAGATTATGCGTGAAGAAATAGAATTTATGGTACTTTTCACTACTATTTGCAGCACCTTGTAACCATACGAATTAGTGAATATCATCAATTATTCTCATTATTTTCATAAATAGTAAGATAAGGATGTAAAGAAAGAATGAAAAAAAGAATGATAAGAAGAGAAATATGAAAAGTGAATAAACTTGCCATAGTTTCTCTTTCTAATACAGATGAATTCAATTTTCTGCAAAAGTTCTTGTATGAACAGGGATGGTGAAGAACATCCTTAATCAATTTTCATTATCAAATATTAGAAATCACAAAATTATTAGATATTAGAAAATTCTATAATTTCAAGTTCGCCATATTGATCTTCATTTTAAATCGTTCCCGAAGTGCATTACTTGCATTAAAAAAAATATAGTAGTAGTAAATAAAAATCTTTCATATTAGTTTTTAAAAATGCCTCGCCTGAGATTTAAGATTATACTATCTTTTGTTTGAAATTAACTTAAATAGTCCAGTAAGAATAGGATTATCTTGCATTATTGTAAGAAATTTTGAAATAAACATTCTGCAAAACATATTTTATGTCTATTAATCAAAAAAAATCGATACTTTATCTTTCAACATATCAAGATGAAAAGTTCATTCTGTTTATTTTTATCTCGCAGTGGGTCGATGCAGAAGTTTCTCTCATATTTGTATGAATTCAATGCTCTGTACATCTTTGTCACACTCATTCAGTCCCTTCATTAAAACACTTCAAAGCTTTTCGATCTGTAAAGCTTTCATATTTTTTGTTCATTTATGGCATAGCTTTTCACTTTCTCAATTATCTTCCTTTTCTGCATGAATTATGAATCTAATGAGCATTATACATTCTAAACAATATCTATCCCTCAAGACGTCATTCATTGCAGGTATGTGAGATTTTATTCACATACAAACAACAACAATGTGCGGCAAAAAAAATTCTAATTATTTTCATTTTAATTGACATTTAAATTATTATTAAGTCTTATCAGTTCTATGGAATATCTTGTTTCAAATGAAATTCTCTTCGATGTTTGCATTAAACTTTCTTTCTTCCTCATATTCTTTTTACTTTCAGTTTTCACATTAGAACAAAATCTTTGCAAAAAAAAAAAACTTAAAACAAAAAGACTTTCAAGTCATAGAGAGATGAATGGAATAACATCAAATCCAAACATACAACTTTAGAAATGCATTATTTTGACATTCTACAACATTTTTCTTTTTAACTTTACTTGAAATTAACGCTCTCTTTAGGTAGATGAAGAAAATTGCCATACTTGTTTTCTGAAGAAGTATATGCTTGTGGGAAACAGGAAAAACCCATAAAACATAGAAATTAAAATTTGATTCCCTTATTCTAAGATGAAGAAATTAAATTTCATCATTCTCAGCAGTATCAATACTTTATTACAGTGATGCTTCTTAACTTTTAGCTCAAGAAACACAACATAGGTGCCTGAAATGCTTTTTTTCACAATTCTTCAGGCTATTTTTTGGAATCCAAGCAACTGGAGACATTCTAGAAATTTATTTCTGCGAATTCGTTCCGCTATGATGACGACTACAAAACAAAAACACATAATAGATACAAAGTTGGGGTGGAAAGTTGTTCGACTTTTTGCAGTCTGTGGAATAACTACTCCCATGAGATGAGTTGACTGAACTAACATCTGATCCAAGCCTTTCCCTGGAATAAGCACCAAAAAGTCTCTTCTTTACTGATTTTCAAACCAAAAACGACAGCTTAATCCATCAGGATTAGTATGCAAACAAAAATGCAAGCAACCTTTGGACTCATGAAGAATTTTTCTCTGAAATTCAATACGATCACCTTTAGATTTTTTCTGTCACAACCATCAAATTTTTTATTCAAACAGACTGATAATGTATATATCACCTTAATCAATAATTAAGCTCTGTACTTACTGTTGAGCAACTAAGATAAGATTTTAAGCTAGAAAAAAGAAAGAAGGCAGCTCGATAAAATTGCAATGATATAAGCTGCTGATTGCAAGTTTGCTGCACTAATTTATAAAATTTTATTTTTGAATAACATTTCGAAATAGTAAATTTTTAAAATCATATCTTTTTACTGGCTTGTGAAAGTACATTCGTTGGATGTTGCACGTTATCTAGAGACTAAAGGTAGTCTTGTATTTAAGTCATTTAAGCTTATTAAAATTAAATGCTGCAACGAACTTTGGGCAAAATAGAAAATCTGTCGAAAATAATTGAGATAAAGTTCTTAGCACGAGATGAATATTCTGCAGAATAAGCTTTTCTTCTATGCTCATATATCTTCTAATCGGACAACTTTAAAAAGATGGATTTTCTGGAAATGTAATTTGTGAAATTCCAAAAGTTTAATTAGGCATGAAGTTCCATTACATTTGACAAATGGACAAACATAATGTGACAACGTCGCTAGAGTATGCAACAGTTCTTTCACATATTATGACAGCAAGTTTTGAAAGTCCATCATCTAAATTTTTCGTGACATTATTACTGAAGCACTAGCAATCTATCATTTTCAAAAATTGATTTACGATCTTTGACGGAATCCATATTTTGCATTGAGGAAGAATAAGATTTAACACACAAATTGTTCAGCAATCAATATATAAAATTATTTATCAATTATGAAACATACACATAGCCACTTAGAAGAAAAGATTATGGTACACAGTTTTATACAAATACAAATTTTCTTCCGTGAGGATTGGGCTCCTTAGTGTGTTTAATTAATGAATAAAGCAGTCATAAAAATACGATGACTGTTCTGAAATTATTAGCAAACTTTGGATTAATTGAAAGCTGCCTAAAATATAAAATATAGGACTGAGGCTTGCCTGTATGCTTTTTGGACAAGAACTAAGCCAACAACTTCAAGAGATGAAAGAAGCTAATTTTTTCGTGAACGTGAACGAAACGTTACTTGAAAAATTTTCTTCGAAGATGAAAAGATTCAGAAAAATGCAGTTGAAGTAGTCTATAGCGGTTAGAAATGCTTAAAGATTGTATAAAAACAACTCAAATCTTAAATGATCAATATTTCTTAGAAAATGTACAATCTTCTGGAAACGAAATATTCGATAATGAAGATCAACAATGGTGTTGTTAAGCTCAAAATGAATTAGAAGTAATTGATCCTGAAACTAACATTGTTGTGAAATTTTTATGATTCGCGTTATTTCCATTATATTCACTTTTGCTTGTAAACTATAATTGAAATAAACAATTTTTAAAATTCCTTGAGAAGGATTATGCTTGCTAATTTTTCTAACTTCCATTCATCATTACACTAAAGCTTTAGACCGATTATTATCAGTAAACATATGGAGTGCAATAAATTGCATATCAAATATAAAGTGAACAATTTGATCAATAATCAATTGTATGAAATGCCATGAAAATCATTTTGAGAAGAAATGTCGAAATGAAATATGAGAGATTGTTTGAATAGCGTTTCAAACGCTTTTTGTTGACTTAATTAATATAAATATAATCTTAGTTCATTTTATCTTAATTCAAATATTTTGATTTGTAAAAATATTTCTGAAAACTTTCAGAAATATGGCGAAATTACTATAATTCGTTAATTAGAAAGCAAGTCTCTTAATTCGCTATGAAATCAAATTACATAAAATTATTTTTACTTTATTATATATTTTTTAAGGAATATTGGTAAATTTATGAAAACACAACCATTTTCGTCATCATTTAATGGGTCGTTACACAAAATTAAATTTTGTTTTTTAAAATGTTTTGAAAATGTTCAATTGCAATTATTTAATGAAAAACTTCAATGAATAAATTGCAATTGAACATTTTCAACATTTTCAAAATTCATTTAAATTTTGGGATTACATAGATAGTTCAATAAAACAGCGCATTGTATTCGTTTAAATTTTGATTGTGTAATTTATTTCATTTTGACACACCATTTACCTAAAATTCGTATTTTATTTTAGTGCAGTTAATTTGATTTCCAAAAACGCAATTTAAATTGTTCTTTCAGGCTTAAAACTAATAAATACAGAAAAGTTTAGCGGGAAATATTGAAATTTTGCAACTCGTTTCATGATGTTTCGGAACTTTTAAGAAAGTTTTGAAATGTCCTTATCATTAAAGAGACATCCAGAATTAATTCAGTAACAGCTATCAACTTATGAGAAAGACACTAGCAATAGACCATTTGAAGTAAATTCTCTTTTTCAGATTTGGACAGATTATTTCTTGAATTTTTTAGCAGTTTTGCATGAAATAATTTTATCATCATTCTGTAAATGCCAGATAAAAATCCCGCTGATCATAAACATAGAAGAAATTGACTAACATCTATGAGTATGCAAATCGCCATTCTCGTGATGCTTTTATAAGATTTTTTCAAATATTTTTTTATTCAAAAAATTATAATTTGGAGCAAAGTGTCAGCAATAAATATCTCCAAACATAATACTTTGCACTAACTCATTTTCTTTGTCAATCTGTTTTTTTTTCATTCTTTTTATGCGAAAAGGATTGTGATATGACCAAGTGTTTGTTTATCCTAGAGAAGCTAATGTTATCTCAATGAAAAAGATAACACTGATATGACTGGAATGCAAACTGAAGCAGTCATCTCAACAGAAAAAGAGAGGAAAGTTGAGACCTGACTTAACCAAACTACGGGCTTGAAAGTTACACGTGCTTTGTTTGAATGACAAGTTCTTCCGACCACTTCATGCAAGGAAGGTCCATCAAGGAAGAATCTAATCTTTCACTTGAGTAAATATTTAGCAAGAGAAATATATCTTTCTCTCCAAAAAACACAACTTTCAATAGACTTCATTTAATTAGATGTCAACATGCTGTCAGATATTTATCTGTCCTTTCGTTTGCTTTAAAAAGAGAAAGATAGAGATATTTGAAGAATGATGGAGGGGACAGAAGATGAGAAAGATTTTAACATTTTTCAAACTTTAATGAAGCTCATATATTTCAAGCGCAGTCAAGAAAACAAATATTTACCGAAAAAAATTTCCGAACTGGGAATCTAAAACTTTTTCCTTTCTTTAAGAGAAAATATTGATTCTTCTTTTCGTAATTTTACCGAAGCTAGCTTACAAGTGTGAATTTATTTAGAAATCCGTATTGTAGTCGTCTTTGATATTTCAGTTTTATAGATACTCTTTATTGCGCTTATTTATCCATTTTCATTTTTTTTTTTCTACAATTTAGTCAGAAAATAGATCACTAAGAATTTCGCGTTGATCAGAATGGAAAGACATTACATCAAATTTACTTTGATACTATGCTTTATTACTTGAGTAATTTAGATTGTACTATAATAATAATAAAACTAAAGTACGATTGTTAACTGCACAGAATGAGATTACACGTAATACCCATATGGCACGATTTTTACTAATATATATATATTTGTCCTCATTTTTATAATGTTTTTTATTTCTACTGAATGCTTTACTTATGTTTATGAATGAGAGATCTAGACTATTTAGATCAATATGCGAAATGAAGAAACATTTAGAAAATATTACTCATAATCGTAGTAGACATCTTACAAGGTGTTCGACTTATCTTCAAAACATATGCAATTAAATTGGATAGAATTATTAATATGCAAATATAAAGTTTCTAAACTTAGAATTCGTCTGAAAATAAGAAAATCTTGCTATCAATAAAAAATAATTTATCTCTAGACTTTCTCACCAGGAATAATTTTATCTCAGAACTCGTTCTTTGGGACAAGATAGCGAATGACGATTTTTTATTCAAGTATGCAAACTAATGAGTGGAACTATTAAAAACTCCACGAATAACATCATGATTACTAATTTTCTACCAAATATTTTGGAATGCAATAATTTCGACAAAAATAGTTGCTGCTGCAATCTCAGCTTCTCTCAAAGGGAATTCTATAGTTTTAGGTTTTAAAATAAAGTGTTCGTATATTATAAATGTAATTTCTGTGAAGGTCCGAATAAAGTTGTCAGAAATTTTGTAATAAAATTAATCCGAAATTTTTTCTGGTCAAACACATTTCAGTATACATTTAATACGTTTGAAAAGTGATAAAAGGAAAAAATACAGGGACTTATCAAAATTATTTCTATAGCAATGGTCAAATTTTAATGTCATTAACATCTTAACTTCATCAAATCTTAATTTATGAGCAATAATGATTGCAACCACGAAGGGTATTTCTTCTTCTCCAGGCATTATATATATATATAATTTGGGGTCCCGTCTTGACTTACTCTAAAGCAACTGGAATTTCAAGTCTTTTGGAATTTAATAGAATGAAATGTATTATTTCATTATTCCATTTTTCAATTAAATGATTGAAAGTTTTGATGATAGAAACTAATTTTCTCAAAACAAACGAAGAAGTGTATTGCATTTATATATCTGATGAAATATTTCCGTTATGGCCAGAAAAACAAGCGGAGAGATGGAAATTGACATTTGTGATAATGAATGATGAATGACGTTACTGACGATTCTGATGAGCAGAGGAAATAATGTCTGAGAATATATATTTTGATAAAAAACGGAAGAAAGAAATGTGCATTACCACTGCAGCCATCATTATACTTCCAACTAAATGACAGAATCGTTTTTTATGATTCAAAAGATTAAATTCAAAAAGCAACTGGAAATTTTTGGAAGAATTCAAAAACCTTCACTTCTCAAAACCCTATAAAAAGTCGCCAAAATTACTGCGGAATTTGAAGGAAATTATTTTAAAAGCTAACGGTCATATTTATCTTGGAAAGTTACTAAATTTCTAACTCAGTTTTTGAGTTTCTTTGAAAATTAAGAAAGAAAAAATAAAAGAAATAAGCGTGAAATATTGAGACATAAATAAAAATAAAAGTGGAATCAAAACTATTACTAAAATTTCTTGAGAAGGAAAAAAATATGAAGGTAGATTTAGTCATTTTAGATGCTAAGCCTAAGCCTCCGTGGCTCAAGACAAAAGCTCCAGCTGGTGAAACATTTTATGAAACCTCGAACACTGTCAAACTGCATAACTTCGCTGACCTTGAATATCAAGGTTTGCACAAAATACTTAAATGTACTAATCTCCTTTCCTTTGCTTTAGTTATCCGGACAAGAAAGATTAGCCAATTCTTCCCATTAATTCTTTCATTCTACTTACAAAGTGGTGATGAGAATTATAAAATAGACTCAATGTTTGTTGTAGATGATAATGGATTGTGTGGAAAAGATTCCTACCGTATTCCATCAAGAGGAAAGGAACGTACATTAGAGGTCAGGTAAATTATGTATTCCTAATGCAGTACTTGATATTATCATTTGTTTTCTTCATTTAATAACTTCGAAAGTTTTTCCAGTTAATAGTTTACATTGAACTGATGCTTTAACACCGGAACAGTAATAGAAATCTGAATGACTCCAAAATGTATAGCATTTCTAGGAAGATCTTTCTCGAAGGTGAAGACACAGAAAAAAGTTCAGCTTTCTCCTCCTTTTGACCTATTACGCAAATTCTTATATTGCCACTCTCAGAAACATTTGATTTTTCGTACCTCAATTCAGTAATATCCTGCAAATTGTGTAACGAAGATGGTTTGCTGGACAGCCGCTAGGTAGCAATTGACAAAAACGACTGATAATGCAAAGAACAGATTAAATAGAACGTAGCAACCAAATCATGTGTTTCCAGAATCCTCTATTTACAAATCAGAGGATTGGGAATTCACTTTCGAGAATTATTATGAAACTTACACTTGAAACATTCTCTGGAACACGATGGAAACATCACTTAGAGCATATTTGAGTTAGCACCATCTCGTGTGTCCATATAAAGATAAAAGAATAAAGAGAAAAAGTATGATTCAGAATTTTCCTGTCCTTCTGATTATCTTCATTAACAGAATATTATGTGCTACACAATAACAAGCAATAGTATTGTTAATGATATCAATGATAAGCTGCTAATGATAGTATAATATCAACATTTGGTGAGCAGATGTGATTGCTTTCCGTGCTATGCATTTAAACACTTTCTCTTGTTTTGGCATAATGAATATCTCGAAATGAGCTATTCATCCCACTTCAAAACTTCGTCATTATTCAGTCTTTTCTACAGTGCCAGAATTGATCACGGCATGGGTAATGAAGAAGAAAGAAATCAAGTTGAAATTATGGATGGAAAATAGAAGATTCAGGACTGATTCAAATTTCATTTAATCAATAAAATCGAATATCCACTTCTTCTCAGATAATGTAATCCGTATCTCTGAGTAAATTAGAGTCAAAGTTCAGGAAATCAACAGCATAACGCTTATAGCACCGATCACTAGTAGTAATTAAGTAAATGAATAATAAAAAAGTAATAAATAATTGGTGTTTCTTAGAAATATCATGAAGATTTGATTAGGAAATCGAATTTTGAAGTGTAGAACTGATCGAACTGATCGATACTGTTACCGAAGAAAATCGAAGGACTTTCCTATCTCTGCCAATAATAACGGCAGTAGCACCAATTCTCAAGCAGCCTTAATACTGGGTCTCAAGCGTAAGCCAACAAACTTTTTTGCACTTGGGCGTGTCCTGATCCTTTTGTTAATACATATTTCTTCAGAGCTTTTCCAAAATATTTGTTGTTAGAAACTTCCGGATTACTGATACTATCGAATATTATCATTTCTATATTAATCATTCCTCTGCACGGATAAATTGTTCTGTTATCAGCTCATGCGAGTCAGCGTTGTTGACAGAATAATTTTTAATTTTTGCTAGCTTACTTTTCATATTTTTTCATCTAATATCAATAAAAAACCTATGGAATAATTTGCGAATGTTATCTCGTCAGGTTATTTCTTAGCAAAATTTCAATGCCAAAGAATTAAGCGACCACAAGACAACGAAATGATGCAAAGGAATAGTGACGCAAAAATAAAATCGAATAAAAACGTGGACGAAAAAATAACGGATATTTGCATTGGCAAAGTTTATTTAGACTCATCTTGAAGTCAAATCATAAAACAATCAAGATCAAGAGATTTAATATGACAGAATTCAAAATTGAAAATTTCCAAAGGCATAAATTACCTTTCTCTTTAACAATGTAATAAGAATGAGATTTCAACATTGTTAATCTGAAATATCTTACCATTGAAAAAGACGAGTTGCTTTCTAATAAAAATTTTTCAGTTTAATATACAAAAAGTTTTAGGTGAAAAAAACTCCAAGAAAGTTGAAAGTTGTGAGAGGAAGAATATATTTTTAATAAAAACATGAAATGAATTGAAGAATCAAAAAAAAAAAAAAAAAAAAAAGAAAAAAAAATGAACGATGAAAAAAATAACCAATGTTCTCCTATCCAAAAAGTAATTTCCCTGCCCAACTTAGCCGGACAAAGCGATAATAATGAAATTTTTATTTAGTGAATTCTTAAAGGTAAACAGAAGGATCCGATGACTAAAAGTCTGTATTTAAAATGAGTAAAAATTTCATTCTCAGAACCAAAGAAACAAGAAGCTTAATGAAATGATAAATGGATAAAACATAATAGCAGAAAAAAAAAAAAGATTTTAACGAGTGATTTTGATCAAAGAAATAAAGGTGAGTTTTTAATAATTGGTCGATAATTTATTGAGAATAGAGATTTTGTATGAAGTCTATTTGTTCTATTGCTTAGCTCTGATGATTGTATTGGCAAATAATTTTCCACACTCAGAAAAGAAATTAATTGATAAATTAAAAAGTTTGACAAATATTCAATTCAAAAATTTCAAATTTTGTAAACTGCAACGTAGGTATTCAAGAAGAAAATATGAAGATGAAAGGTTCTCAAAAACGACTATAATAATGAAGCAAAACGCTTTGGCTTATTGCTTTCTTTTCAGATCAGCACAAAATGCATTCTTTCTATTTATGGAGACTTTATTAAACTTCAAAAAAATTTTAAACATCAGAATATCACCATTGAATCTTTTATTATTATGAGCATCTTTCAAACCTTCGAATATTTCCCAACATTAGAAACAATAATGACCTAATGTGAAGCAAGAAAATACCAAAATCTGAGTTGATTCATCTAAGCTATACAGATTGAAACAGGCAGTGTGTAAAATGGGTTGTTATGCAGATAGTGAATAGCGTTGACCTTTGAAAATCCAATTGAACTATAAAATCAAAGGAAGACATTGATAATTAGATAATTAGAATCGAAATTAGCAACGTAAATCTTTTCTAGGTTTGTTAAACACAGCTGAATCATAGAAAAGATAACTGTTCTTTGAAGTTACTCCATAGAATATTTCATTTCACCGCACAGTGTTTTCTCAATTTTTTCTCAAAAAAATTTTTCTCAGAAAGTAAAATATTGCAAGTTGACTCAATCAGTAAATAATTTCATAGAACTTGTGCATGCGCATAGCTAAGTCAATACCAAAACTTGAAAGCTCTATAAAAGGCAAACTCTTTCATGTAGCTTACTACCCGCTTCAAGTGACACCAGAAATTTACAAATGTGTATCTTTAATTCTTAAACAAGAGAAGGTTACATTAATAAAACCAGGTGATTTAAAATAAAACCACTTGATCGGACCACAAAAGAATTAATATTGAAATGTTACAAAAGTTGAATGCCATTATTTAATACTATCTAATCAATAAATAGTGCATATTGCGGAGAGAATTACATGATTATAATTGTTACCAAAATAAACATAAAGATGACAGAAAGAATCGATAAATAGTAACAATTTGAATTCCTTAATTGCAACAACAGCTATTATAAATGAGATCGTTTAAAAAATGTATATAAGCTAGACTTCCTACGATAAAGAAACTAAGCAATTTCATCCAATGGAAAGATTAATTACAGATTATTACATGCAATTATAAAATAATGAAATAATGCCAAGAAATGAAAAAGAATCATTCTTCTTGAATTTTGAAATGATATCTCAGTCAGTTACGTTCAGAATATTGTGTTCGCATTAATTTCTGATAAATTTTATGCTTAAATTCAGTATTAATAAAGTTGAATCAGAACTTGAACTGCTTAGCAAACATACATAAAGAAAACTTATTTATCATGATTGAATCATATCCATAAATTTATAACAAATGTTCTTCAAAATTCATATGCATTTATTGGAATAAAGGTTTGAATAATTCACGTAGTCTAAAACGACAATAAATCCATTTGCGTTTGCAAGAACTTAAGATACAATCTCAAAATGTTATGATAACGTTAATAATTTGTCATGTATTGTTTCATTTTTATCGATCATTCAATGAAAAATAATGCAAGAACAAATTTAATATTCTAAAAATCTTCTTGGTGGAATCCAAGTTAGTTAACAATGATTCTTAAAGATACCATTCATATGCGGCAAGACTTTTCCTTAGCTTCGAATTCAGCATTATAATTTAGGTTTTTGATATTCATTACTTTTTTCAGATAACACATACAGGTAATAAGCAGTGATCTCCGTTTACAATTTAGTCGTAATAGCAAACAACGCTATTGCGACTTCACGAACTAAGACCGAATGTGCATCGACTGGAATCATTTCGCAGCTCCATCATACTTCAATACTATTTGTCGCTTGTTATCAACTGCTATCATTTGAACGTGGTTTTTCAAAATTTGGATAAAATATAAAAAATTTATTCACTAATAACTGGAAAAGTTGCTGAATCTTCAAAATACACAATTCAAAGATATTCAAAATTATTCGCTTGATGTTTGACCTCATATTCCGGAAATATCAGACGTCATCCACTTTAAAATCAGTTCGCATCAAAATAAGAAGTGCAAAACGTAATATAATGGAGAACAGGAAAATTGAAATTATGAAGTAAAAGAGATAAATTTAAAATTGAATCAAGAAATTGCTAGCACAATTCTTCTCAGTGAAATTGATAGGTAATGTATTAGATTCTAAAAATACAATATTCCAATATTACAGTAATTGTTAAGATCTAATAGGAATGCCTGGAAATTCATAGACATTTTGATTTATTCATCGATGATTATGAAGAACTTAAAAAGTGCATTTAAGTAATGAAGTAGCTGAGTGGAATCTGAATCTGCTAGACTTCCTTTATCTGCACATCGAATATTCTGTTTCTCATGCGCTTCTGAAAGAATTTTTGATGGTTTGAATGTTTTGGAAATATTTTATGCTTTCAAAAGAGTATTGGATGATTACGAATAGCATCAAATAAGTGAAGATGAAGGAGATATGTGAAAATAGACGAAAGAATTCTAATTGTTCTCTTCCTTAATTCATAATTTTTTCATCACCATCAAGTTCAATTGAAATTTAATACTGGAATAATGCGTTAATGAATTTGATCTCTGCAATAGGTATGATTTGATTTAATCGATGCAAAAAAATGGAGAAGATATTTTATTGCTTGAAAAGATATTAGAATGCTAGAAAAAATTCAAAAGCTGAGAACTTCAAAAGATGAGTAATAAAAACTACTGTTTTAAATGATTTCGATTCAAGGCTGAAATTTAGGATCAGAGGCTTACGTGCATACTCTTCAAATAAAATGTAGAAAAAATTTCTCAAAACTTTTGAATGATTTCAGCTTTTTTGTGCTTCCATTTCTCTTATTTCGAAAGAAGTATTCAGAACTGATAAGCTTTGATAGAGGAAAATACTGAACAAGAAGATATTTGCATGCAACATTCTTATCATATTTTTTTCTATACTAAAAAAGTGCAAATTTTCGATAAAAACTGTATTTCGTTATCAAAAATGCACAAGCTTACATGAAAATACATTTTAAATAATGAAAACTAGATGGTAGCTAAAATAGATCGCAAATTTCATTTTGAAATCCAAGAAACAATTTGGTTCCAATGCAATTAAAATAATTCAAGGATCTGAAATTTTTAAAAATGATTCGAAATTCCAAAATCATGCAATTAAATCAACTTTTGACAGTTGCTAAAATGATGAGAGAGGAAGAATTTTCCAGATTAAAATTTTTACCAAGTGCACATGAAGCTTTTTAATATGATCATAAATAAATAGTGATTGAAGAAGATAAAGAAAGCTGTTAAGAAAACAATTTTAACATGTTTATTTAGCGTTTATATATATCTATAGCAAAATTTTTTTAAAAGTGATATGAAAATTTTCAAATCATTCTATCAATATTATTCTGTCATTTCATATATGTTACCGATATATTCTATTTATTTCCTTATTATTTTGCAACTATTTAAAAAATTTCAAAATTCGAATCAATAATAGGAATTCCAAAAAACTTGTTTATTTTTGTTTAACTTTTTAAAATTTATTTTCCATACCAATTTATGTACCTTGCTAAATGATCGTCAAAAGTGATTCGCTTTGCAACATGGATAAAGCAAAGATAAGATTAAACGTTGCTTTTCAGCATGGCTTAGAATTGGAATTTTTTTTAGCATTCGAAAGTTGACTTTTCAACGATTAAAAAATTTTTCACTGGTAAAGAGCAAATAATTAGTATTTGACATATTGATTCGTCGAATTTAACAACTTTGTTCATTATAATCAAGGCAGAGACAGAAACTGATGACACTAGAAATATTCCAACAGCTGATTCGAGCGAAAATTTTGGAAGATTGATTTAAACTGATAAAATAATATTCTTAATTTTTTTTTCGCCTTTTTATTTCATTTTTCATTTTCTTCTTTTATTTTTCCATAGAATAAGTTAATTTTATACCTCATAAGACAGTATATGACTAATCAAGACAAATATTTGAATAAAAGTACACTCTTCACATGAATTTTTTTTCAATTTATACGTATAAGCGTTCAACTGCAATAAAATTTTTAGGAAAAAAGTGAAATTATTCGCAAAGTGACAGTAATTTAACGAAATAGCTAGTGCTTTAGTTCCGGGTGTCTACAAACTTTTTTAATTATTTTTAAGAAAACTGATGAAAAAAAGTTGTGAAATGGTGTGATCACATCATTAAGAATAGTTGCTAAATTCCAAAATTTAGTGTTACTTTTTATAAATACGAAGTAACTATACTTCATCCCACCAATTTTTTCCTTTTCCTTTACATATTAATCTGCCTAAATCTGATTTTCAAAACGTTATTATCAAAGCAAATTTAGAAGAATTTATTGTGGACAATCTAACTCGAGTTTTAGTGAACATTCAAATTGATAAGAAAGATAAATAAGTTCTACAGCCCTGCCACGAGGAATATTATTTGATAATAAAATAACAAAATCATTTCAAACTCAGCAATGTCTTAGCCAAAGACATTGCTGAGTTTGAAATGATTTTGATCATTGTGCTGCATTTTATAATCGCTTTTTATTATACACTATTAGAGTAAAAGATAATCAAAAGACATTAATTTAAAGGAAAAATATATTAGAAGCACATTGATAGGATCTTTTGACTTGAATCAATGTCATTCTCTTGGCCAGTTTAAGTCTGATGATAAAGGCGGAATTTGTACGATTCTTGAAATAACACTTGAACTTGATTCACTTGTGTTCATTACAATATCAATGCGTCATTTGAATGACAATAATCATATGGAATCTTTCGAATGAGAAATGTAACTAACAATTTCCGCATTTGAAAGAGATCTGCAAGTGACGTATTAGGCGTAGTATTATCGGTTCCTTGCCGGATAGAATATACGGAGCTGACTGATCGTTTCTGTTGACTATGTGCGTAGACACCAGCCATAGTTGACATTTGAACTGAAGATGGCACTTTGCGAAATGAAGTGGTCGCTTCTTCGAGCAAATTTGCTTGCACTCTGGAGGTCATCAAAGTTATCTGAAGCTTATCGATGATGTAAGAAGCACCATTTGCGTATCAAGACAAAAAATACTATTTGTGATAAAGTTTTAAATTTGAATTTAAATCTTAAAATTTCTAAATTTAAATTCATAAAGCTATCTAATATCGGCTTCAATATTTAATATCGCATTGACTAGTATCAGATTTCAGTATTTTCCTTTCATGTGGATTATTTTAGTTTTTCAAATGTCATTTGATTTGTTTTCTCTGTCATTTCTTTCCATCGTTTGTTTGATTTATGATATGATGAAGTTGTTGCATTTATTTCAGTTTCGAAATCAACAGTCTCAATGAACGCAATTTATCTGTATATAAATTGATACTCTGCTAAAGCCTCGGAAATTTAATTTGCAACATAAATCAGCTTCAAACTCCAACTTTTTTTCTATTCTGTTATACGATTTAATTTTAATGATATTCGTTCAATTCATTCACCACCAAACTTCCCGACTCTTCCCCTCCCAATTGACAAAGTGAAGATTATATGTACAAAACTTTTGTACAAAACTTAAAATATTCTCCAAAATTCTTTCTTTCCATAAAAATCCATTTTAAATCTGATTTCGATGCAATCGATTATTCATTAGCTTTAATACATTGTCTTGCAGCTATCGCAATTGTAATAACAATTACAAACGGAAATGTTAGTCCATTTCAAAGCAAGAAGGTTTTATTCCCTTTTTGTCATTTGTTATACTCATCATTTGCGCAAACATAAAAGTTATTTTTCATATTTCATATTGAAATTTAAAGAGCAACTTATTCCTTTTTCTCTTTTAGCATAGCCATTACATGCATGACTAATAAATTAACTTAAGAATAAAATGAATTGAGGCAAAAAGTGGTGCGATCATAAATTGATTAAATAAAAACTGATTTATCAGTAATGGGTAAAATAGTATAAATTAGCAACAAACAAATCGTTTGAGAAACATGAACTCGTGGCAGACTGCATTTCATATTTTAAACTTTATTCAGATGAAATGAAGTTAAACATTTTTGGGATACTTCAATGAAGGCCGCAATTAATGAACAATTCTGCACGCAAAATAAAATCATTTAGGATAGAATGCAGCATGCACAGCTTTTGAGGAAGAGAAAACTGGTTGTCATGTAAAAGTTAAATTTTAATGAAACATTAGCGTGCATATGAGCGCAACAGTAATGCAGATTTCACCTCTTTGCACTGATTGCTCTTCTCTGCAAGCATGCCTTGTACTGATAAATGCATTCTATTATAAAGATAACCCTCAATATTCTAAACACAGCGCGTCTTAGCAACCTTTTTAAGCTTTCAAATCAATCATCGCTGACAAATGGAGGGAATGAATTAATCTTATTTCGAATTTAATTTATAATTTGAATTCCATACTGCTTCGTATAAAAGTACCGTCAACTCCTTACACAAGCATACGCATACGCACGCCGCACGCATTAGAATGATGTAACGGAGGCTATTCTCTAATAATCGCTTGTAAAATAAAGAATAACTCAGTGATCAATTTTGCTTGATATTCTCCAATTTCGGTAATAAAATTGTTGAAAATATTTCCACGGGGATTATAGTGCAAATTGGTCAATAATCATTCACAATTTCACAATATATATTTGTTAGAAAGACTTTATTCGGCAACATCATGACTCCTCGATGAAATCGATCTTTGTGATCGTGAAAAAAAAAGAATTCAAATGAGTGAGATAGAAAGAAATTTGGAGATAATGTTCATTTGTATTGACTGGACGTGTAAAATAAACGTTTCATATGTGTTTTCTCTTCAAAAAGAGCAATTATTGGGATATTGGATTTCCTAAAATGCATGATTACTGCATACTTTTGTGCATGAAATCAGCTGAAGGCAATGCATATTTAGCGCAGGAGAAGAAAATTACATTATCCTCAAAATTAGAAAATTTGCAAATGATAGCTTTCTAGACGAGATGAAAATGCAAGAAACCAATATTTTGAAAAATTTTTGAAGATTTACATTAAACTAGAAGATGATTATTTTTAACTCTGCATCTCTTGTTAAGCCGATTTGAAGTGATACTTTTGTGATCTTTTCATTGAATGGAATGCAAAATTGCTGAAAATTTGATTTGAGGTTGATGACTTTTTCGATGGAATCACTAAGTCAACTTAAAAACCCCTTTGAAAGGTTATGCAAGTAAATTAAAAATAAAGCATAGCGCAGAAATGAGAGAGTTTGTTGAGTGGATCCATTCAGTTACAATAAATTAAGGTATGCATTTTATAAAATCGTTAAAAATCAATATTTAAGCTCGAAGTGCAAAGAACTGTTACCTTTACAGCAAATAACGCTAATTATTGCTGGTGAAATTAATGAATGAGACGAGAGACCATTATTTTTAACTCTTTTTTAAATATTAGGATGGAACTTCGACGATTTGCCTTCAACAAGTTTTTTTCTAGGCTTTCTGATCGCTGTTTAATCTTAGAGAGATTATTAATCTAATGCTGTTGCTGGAAAATAATTACTCGTCTTTTTATGAATACAATAGTGATGTTCTGAAATTTCGTTTAAGTCATCACAATATTTCTGAGCTTAAAACTGCATGGCATATAATTTTGAATTATAACTAATCAAGTTTCATTTAAATTTATAAACCTTGTGTAAGTTTGATATTTTGTAATTTGCTGTGGCTTTAAAATCTATATTTATCAAATAGTTAAAGCCAATCTTGAAATTTGTTGACTTCCTGAATTTCTATGCAATAAAGGCAGTAAGGATTTTATCGAGAACTATGGAGAAAGAATGAATAAGTTGGATTTTTGCTTAAGAGAAATGCAAATCAAATGCTTTGTCCTCTTCCCCTAACGTTTTCTGATTTTTTTTTTTTTATTTTCACTTAAAATGCATGCTATTCTTTCGGAATATATCGATATTCTTAGAATAAATCATTTTCGCTTATGGGATTGCTGAGATTGCCAATAAGCTTTTAAAGTGTACTCCACTTATGGGCTATTAGTTGCACGTAGAAGCATTTTTATTCTGAAACATTGAAAAAATATATCTGAATTGTAAGCGTTCATTCCTTTAGTCTAATAGAATCTTAGTAATAAAAATAATTAGAAACTTTGGTTAATTTTTCAACTTTTTAATTTTGTATTTAAAAAAACAATCAATTGCGCTATATAATAATAGTAGAAGCTGATATACCAAGTGCTATAAGGAGTTAATTTTTTGTGCTCTTGATAAATAAACTTGTCTTGTGTTTGGTAAATTGGATGGAATGTTTGGAGCTGAAAAAAAGGAAGAGTTTACCAGCGCTGTATAGATTAGGCTTCTATTCGTAGAATCGTGAAAGTTGTGGCGACAATTGTAAACGCAATTACATAATCTATTCATTTTTTGTATTTTTTTACATTAGGAATTTCGAAAACTGAAAAAAAAAATTGAAGAAATATTTAGACGTTAGCATCAAAATAATAACTATCAAAAGACCTCTTCGACGAATGACTGAAAAATCACGAAATTTATAATATTATTTATTTTCTGAAGCATATTTTCAAACCTAAATAATCACCAATGAGCGGATGGAAACAGTAGTGATACATTCGCATACATTCCTATTTACTTATATGCTAACTCATCAATCGTATAGGACCGTTAGAAAGCCAAGTGTCTATTTACAAGTTAAGAGAGCCAGAAAGCCAAATGTTCATATACTTAAATGAGACTTTTGCAACTTTTCAAATTCAGCGAATTTCATTAAATAAAGAGTGAAATTTAATCAACTTCAAGAGGTATTGATAAGATGAAATATTCCAACTGTTAGTATTCTTTTTATTTTAAAAATATAAATCAGTTCCCCATAATTTAAGTCATTTTTCTCTTTAGGTCAAGCTTCATCAATAGCTTAATTTAGGCCAACAAATATATTTCACCAATATTGAGCAAAACTGTTCTAATCGTTGATCTGCCGGTACATAAATGATTGATGATTAGTCAGTTTTTGAATTTACAGCAAAGATTGCAGACATGCTAAAAATATTGAAGGATATAATTTAATTACAAATAATATAAATCTATATTCAAATCCATTAATAGTTCCTAAGCTTATTTATTTCTTGAAATAAACAAATTATGAAAGTGTCCATGAATTTGAATGTAAATTTATATTACTTATGTTTTAAAATAAAAGTGCTTATTCAATGAGACAAAGAAAGTGGCATTACCAAGTTTTCTCATTTCGCCGTATTCCTTTAGTTTTAAAATTTGAAATCGGAAATTGATTCAAATTTTTTTATGTTAAAAAACCGAATGTTCTCTCAAAAATTTAAAGAAATACATTCACAAGCAACTGCACAGATAAATATCGTTGCAATACTTCTGAGACTTGTCATGGCAATAGTTCCATTCTTTGTCACACATTGTTTATCTAAACGTAAAATTATTTTTACATCCCAAAATTGTTGACATTATCTGCATAATTTAAAAGATTTCGCCTCCTCATTCCTGGATATTGCAGCAATTGTAGTAATCAGCTAATCGAAAAACTTAACTATTAGCTGAATAGTTCTTGCTAGTCTTTTCTACTTCATTTAATCAACGACTGGATGTCAATATTTTTGAGATTATTATTGCTGTCTAAGTTTCAACTTAAACTTTTCTCGTAGTTGCTGGTATATTTGATCGATGGGCACTTTTCAGACAAAACGAGATATTTTCCAACATTATAACACGGATGACGAGACTTTTAGAAAAATATTGTTATATGCATGTAGTGGGTTTCTTAATTTATTCAATTTTGAATACGAATTTAGAAGTGCCACAGACTGCTATAAATCTGGTGTTTACGATGAGGAACTTTTACTTTTGTTGGAAAATTACGGCGAAGTAATGGATGAAACATTTCCATCATCCCGATGGTTTGGCTTCTACAGACTGAATTCGGCATGCGATCTTTATCATATTAGCAAATGATTCAATGATCATTACTCTTCTATCAAGAAAGTTAGAATGAAAATTCACGAGTTACTTAATTGTTTAGCTACAATTTGCGCTGGAATCATTGACTCAAACAAACATGATTATTGATCAACTCATTGTGGAATGACTGCGAAACTGTTCTTTGTTGAGAATTTCAAAAATAGGAAAATTCTCTGGCAATGTCCTTACTTGGTATTGCAATAGGAATAGCCTAAGTCCAGAGATTAAGTATATGTTGCCTTACTTTTGTAATTTCCTTAAGAAAATTATTATCCAACCCCAAAAGCGCTACATAATTCAATTTTTGTTTTTAACAAAAAAGATTTATAACAATGAAGAAATAGGGGTTCGTTATTCCTTTATTAGTAAAATAGGTCAAAAATTTATAAAAATGAAAGTTTTCCAGATGCCGGTTTTCATTGCTATCGTGTAGAATTCCCTCACGCGCTTTTGTTTTGTTCGTCTCAAATGAAGCCAAATTTTCAGTTTAGAAGAACAAAAAATTTTAACAACAAAAAAAATGCCATAATACAGATCAAATATTTCGAAAATAGTACCTTATAAACATCTAGAAAAATTAATGAAATTAAACCAGTGGTTCAAGCTTTCATCTGGAAGGGACGGAATGGAGCACCTTTTCAGATGATGCAGAAATCAGAAAGCAGGCCAAGAAGGCTTCATGTGGATATCCATAATATTTAGAAAATTAAAGATCTTCAGCATAGCTTCTAATCAGAGAAAAGCAATGGAAGCATTCATTAATTGCATAAATTCATTTGAACATACATAGAAGTGAAGGTTACTATTACCTGTTGTTAATTAAAATGTGATTACCTTTCAGAATCGTAGGCATTACTGAGAGCAGAGAAATTCTAGAGCAAAGGCAGGTGGAAAGGCTGAAGGGTATGATTAATGATTATGCAAAGCATAGCATAGTATGAAAGGTAGTTGCAGAACACAATCCTTCTATCTCATACTCTTCACAAATTGATAAAGGCATTCAGTGATACGAATATTTCAAATTTTTATATTCCTTTCAATTTAAGCAAAACAAAATCGTTTGCACTAAACAGATTATTTCATAATTTATTTCGAAGCAATATGAGATTACTATATCAATGCTAACAGGCATTCATTCGCATTATCACATTATGTCAATTTTTTCTCTCAATTCTTTAGCACATCATACGCTCTACTTGATAGATTTTAATCAAGACATATTTCAATCCTTTGGAAATTTATCCCGAGAAGAGCTAATTATTTCGATATCTCAAAGTTTCAATGCAAAATTTAAATATCAAAGTGTTGTTAGACCTGCAATAAGGAATTATAGTTATAAAGTTCAACAATTAAGAATGAATAATGATCAGAGTCAACCAGTTATCTGCCTTTTGCATTTCAGAACTTTACTGATGTGACATGAATTCAAGAACTTCAATAATGCTAAGTTGTACAATAGAGATGAATTAAAAGTAGAATAACTTTTTAATCTTATTAAAATGGAAGAAAATGCAGGGAAAAAAGTACAGTGATTTCAGTATTTTTCAATATTTCCATATTTTCAGTTTCAATATTTTTTGTGAAAATATAAATTCTGAATAATGCTGAAGAATGTTTAATGCTATGTGGAATAACTTTTTCAGTTATTTAATAATTAAGATGTTAATCAGATAAGGGAAAAAACTACTTTGACCAGAAATTGTAATAATAATTGTAATTGACCATAAATCGTAATAATAACTGTAAAAAATGAAACTTGGAGAAACTGAAATCTTCGTCGAGAAAGGAAAGTTTTGCTACTAAATTATGCAAAAAAAGGTATTCGCATCACACTTATAAAAATAGCTTAGTTTGGAAAAACCGAAACTTTATTTCTTTCTAAATTAATAAGCTAAAGTTTCTCGAACTACCTTATTAATTCCATTGCAAATTTGGCAAAAAAGAATCTCAATGGATCGAAATTAAAATTACTACAATTCACTTAAAAAAGTCAGTAATTTTTTATGTTGCTGACTTTTTTAAACAATTTGCAGTAACTTTAATTCATCAACTTTAGAAAGTCAGCTAACTTTTTTACTCATTTTTCAATTTTGCCAGAGAGAAGTTTTTGAATATAAATTAAAAACAAAAGAGAAATGCATAATGGTGAGATTTATCAATTTGCCATCAGGAAATTATCGCGTTCAGAGTTCTTCTGAAGCTACCGAACCCTGCGCTGTGACGCCAACATTTGAAACCTAAACACCAAATTTGAGAAGTTATGAAATTTCTTCATGAAGTAGCGACATGTTCTTCAAGGGACATTGGTGAAAGCAATGTAAATAAACCATGCGAAGAGGGTTTGATCTTAATTGACATTTCATCTGTAAAATCTAGTGGTTTATTGAAATCTCAAACCGATCCTTAAATTTTGATCAATGCAAAAAACTGTTACAGAGGGTGCGATGTGTCCTCCAGCAGGTCGAGCATTCGAACGATACTTGGCTCGCATCTTGACCAATGAATTTTCTGCAATATCAGCGCGTTCTTCAGCATCTTCAAGCATATGTTGCATCTGCCGATATTTGCCAAGATTTTGCGTGGCTAATTCTTCCTAAATTGAACTAACATCTTGGAAAACAAAAAAAAGGAAGGCACCGAAATAAAATCAGAATGTAAAGCAAATTGCTTTGCTAATCAATGCAGGCTGATTTGAGAGATATTTATGTTCAAACGGAAGAAATCATTCTCGAATAGAAGTATTCAAAACAAAACAAAACTGTCATATTTAAATTTAAATATTATTCGGTCTGTTGGCTGTTTCGAAGGTAAGTAAAAGCCATATACCAACCGCTTCTTCCAACTGCCGTTTGTAAGTTTTGATTTTTGTTTGCATCTTTTCAATGAGATCATACATTCGTTCAATACTCTTCTTGTCTTCATCCACTTGGAACTGAAGTTCGCGGACTTTTCGTTCTTTGTTGCGACAATTTTTGAGAGTTTCCGCATGACGTCGACATTCCTCTGTTAATTCTATCTCAAGGTCATGCACACGTTGATCCAATTTAGTTAACATACGTTTTCCACCTTTCATTGACGTTGCTTCCGCGTCATCTAAACGAGCCTGCATTTCCTGAAAGAAATTTTTCATCAAATGTATCAAAAATTTGCCTATAACTGATTTACTTTTTGCTTTTATCTTTCCCCAAACACTTTCTTTGATTTCTCGGATTTCAAACCGTTGTAAGTGATTGAAAAGAAATGAATTTTTTCAAGCTTTTTAGCGTTGGTGAAATGAAGATAGGAAAACAATGGAACCTTCATTTGCGACTCCATACCCTTCTTTTGGCGATCGAGATTTTGTGAATGATCTTGTTCTGCCTGTAATTCTTCCGCCAGTTTTGCTGCATCCATCATTGCTTTTTTGCACTTCTCATCGGTATGCTTCAGTTCATTAATTGCCTCATTAAGCTCAGTGTGGAGTTGCTGAAAAATGGAATTTATCATGTATTAGCAACAAAATAAATCAATATGTTAATGGAATATTTGATGAATGCAAGGAAAAAAGTAGCAATAATCTCCACAGTTAATAGTGTTTTCAATATTCTGCTTCTTCATTTTTCGAAAATTATGCAAACCTCTTCTATGTTTAAGATTTCAGAAACGAATAATAATATAGAAATTAAATTTGTTTGAAGATAAAAGTAAAATCAATTTAAAATTAAACTTATAGAAAGAACAGAGATGCCAAATGAAATCTCAAATACACTAAAAACAGAAACCGCAAAGAAATTTCTCTACCAAATTATGAAAAAAATAAATTCAATTTTTTTAACTTCAGAGAAGACATTGTTTGCAATCATTCATTATGTTTTGCAAAAAAATTGACAACAAGAAACGTTCCTTATACAGCTTTTCGTTGAAATTGATGACATTTCGTCATGTTAGTTATAAATCTTAATTAATGACATTCAAAAGTTTGGCAAAGATATAATTTACAATAAAAGTATAAATAAAAGAAAGATCGCCATAAGTATCATATGGCGGTGAGAAATATTTTGTAAGAACTTAATCCGTTATTTATTTTGCTTATGTTTGCCAATAAACCATTGCTATGAACTCCTTTATATTTGAAAGTTTTTTTCCTTTTTTATAAAATATCAAGACCTGAATTTCGGATTCCAATTTCCTTTTCGTGGTTGATAGCGAGTAATTAGTTTGAGTTAATGAATTCACTGTTTCTTTCGCATCAGTAGCTTCTATTTCTGTCTGACGTCGAATTCGTTCTGCCTAAATTTGATTCTTTGAATCCCAAATAATTATACCTCTAAACTTTCCTAAAATCAATGAAAAAAATAGGATTTTAGCACCGATATGAAGGAATTTATAAGTTAAAAAAGATATTCAATTGCAGATCTTCAAACTGATTTGACAAAAGAAAAGAATATTAGAATATTGGAAAACTGGTACAGCCATTCAAAGTTGTAATCGATTTGCATAATATCATTTAATTAAAGGATTATCAAGAAGTTATCACTCTGTCAGTTTAATTTATTGAATAATTAGTCATACATTATTCAACTGATAATATGTGGCAGCACATGATTTACTCTCATACTATCATGTCCCATCTGTATTTTCTATGTAAAACGAAGAAGCTAAAACAAAATTCGAAAAGGGAAATGATAATCTTAGAAACTAGTGTAATTCAGCCTGTGGACAACTTTATGCTAGGCTTGTCTGAAGTAAATTGCTGTCAAAATAGAATGATCGCAACAGCATGAAGTAGTACACTAATTCGAAAGTACATAAGTCACTTCAAATTCAAGATCATCTGATTCAAAAATTTATTTCTTGGCAACCTGTTCCAGATCTCCGGTCAGTTCTTCTTTTTCTGATTGTAGTGCTTGTACACGTCTTTCCATGACATTCATTTGCTCTCGTAACTCATCACGTTGACGTTGTTCATCTTCGACTTGAGTCTATAATCAAAATTTGTATTATTACTAGAGGCTACTAAATTAGAAATTTTGAACCACATCTGCATTGTTCTATAAAATATTGGAATTCCCATATAAAAATTATTTTTCTGGAGAAATAAAATTCTACTTGAGAAAAAAGACATTTAAATATTCCACTGATTTTTAAAATGTGTTTTTTTTTTTTTTTTTTTTTGCAAGCAGAAAAAATGAATTATGCTATCAGCTTATTTTTCCATCAGCGTTAAGCAGTATAACAATCTATTCATTTCTGCATATTTTCTCAGATCTATCAAAAACACATTTTTTGCGAACTTAATTATATTTCTTTCATTACATCCCAGACAATTCTAGTTTTGGCAAGAAAATGCCAAACTTTCTATGCTTTCATGCAAAATCTTGTTAAAAAAATTTTTGGCTCATGGCAATTTTTCTGGATTATTAGTAGAAATTTCGAAGAGATATGGAAAGTGATACTATGCAACAGAAACGTGTAAACTTTCTTTTTGCATTTTCTAATTACAAAAGAAAATAAAATTTCATTACCTGCAATTCATGTATGTTATCTTGATAACGTTTAATGGTTTTCTGGGCATCCACATTAGCACGATTAGCATGGTCTAGTGATACTTCCAATTCCTGAAAAAGCAAATCTATGAATCATTTCTAATATAAAAATAAAATCCGCTTCACAATCTTAATTCATGTTTCATTTCACTGTTGGAAGGAAAATCAAAAATTGAAGAAAATGAAAAGTGCTAAACTGACACTGATATCTGATTCCAACTTTTTTTTCATTCGAAGCAAATCAGCTCTGCCTTTTGATTCTGCCTCCAGGGAAGCCTAAATATCAATCATATCATGCATGATAAAACTGAAATGATAATGTATTTCAAAGTTGATCCTTCCAATTCTAAAAGTTTCCGAAAAAAGAAACAGCAACTATTATTACAGAAACAGTATAATTTAGGAAGATGAAACAAACTTCTCACAGCCTTTAAGGAAAGAAAATTACATCGAACATAGAATTGATACCAGTTATTGAGTGGAAGCTAAAGTCTTTAACTAATATTTTAGAACAAATTTGAAGAACTTTGTTTTCAAAAAACTAGATTAAGACTGAGGAACCTGCATGCTTTCCAAGGCTCGCTGATGATTATTTCGTGTATTTTGAAATTCTTCCTCTTTCTCGGTTACACGTTTTTCAATTTCTGATCGAATTTGTGAAATTTCAATTTCTGCCCGTAAAACTTTATTCTCCTCGATTTCCAGCGCACTTTCTGCATCATTCAATGCTTGCTAAATATTTTATTGATAATTCGATTTTTTTCGAAATTTTTTTTTAATATCCAGAATTTGATAAGAAAGAATCATAAAAAAATAATTAAAGTTTAACTGCAATAAAATATAAGAGACCTGAAGTTCATTTTTTTCCATTTCTAATTTTCTTTTCTGTTTCTGTAATTCATGCAAACTTCTTCCTCCTTCGCCAAGCTGATCACTAAGATCCTTCAGCTCTTGCGTTAAAACTTTATTCTCTCGCCGCAGTGCTTCTGTCTAAATATATTATATTTGCTGAATGCGATGAATTTTGTTATAAATTAAAACTGCAATGTTACTTAGCAACTGTGAATGCCTAGGGCCCGGGATCAATATTACAAATCTAGCTCTAAGGGCTTTTTTTCATAGTATGGTGAATATGAAAATCAGAAAACTCACATATCGATTTTTTTTAAGACTTATAATATTAATTTGAAAATATAATTGACTAAAATTTTCGAAAACAATAATAAATATGAGAAAAGCACCTGCTCTTCTGCTTCTTGTACAGTACTACGAAGTCTGAATACTTCGGTAGCTACATTTCGTGTTTCCCGTTGACTTGCTTCTAATTCCTGTGTTATTACATCACATTTCCGTTTCCACTCTTCAATCGTTTTATCGAATGTTTTTTGCTTTTTATCCAAAGAATTTGCAAAATTATTAGCCTGAAATCAATATTAAGTGTATAAAGTATTATATCTTTTTACAATACATGCAGACTGCTGCATCATACTTGTGAAATGGACTTGCAATACAATTGTAAAATCCTATTAGAAAGGTTTTGGCTAACTTTTCTTTCAATTTACAATTAAATTATGGGTTTTAAAATTGGTATTACAATTTTTTTAAAAATATATTCGTAAACCTTTTGAAATTATTTCAGTTATTACAGAAGTGAAATATGATGAATTACTTTGTCGGCATCCATCTGTGCATCTTCAAGTTCATGAGTCAATTGCAGGCGAGTTTTTTCCAATGAATTAATGCGATTATTAGCGGCATCTAGTGCTTCTTGCATTTCCTGCACTTTCGTTTGCAATTTTCGCCTCAAAATATTCGATTTTTGTTAAACAGAGTAAGTGAATTAATCAAAAATTAAAAATGCAGAGTGTTTCAACGCAATACTATTGATAAAATGACAACTTATTCAAACAAATGCCATTCATAGAGCAAATAAGTGATAAGTAATTTTAGTGGCTTAGTTGAAATTTAAGAAGTATATTATTGATTCAGATGTGACGAAATAAGTGGGATATTTAAATTACCTAGCTTCTTCCAGTTCCTCGGATCGGCTCATTCCTTCACCTTCATATCGAGCTCTCCATTGCTGTACTTCAGCGTTAGCCTTTGAGACTAACCTTTGAAGCTCTGCTTTGCTATCCAATTCTTCATCCAACGTATCACGAAGTTGCTGACATTCCAGTTGTAAGTTTGAGAGCTAAATTTTAAAATTTTACACTTTTTTTCTTGAATTTTAAATTCAAAAGAAATGTCATTTTCTCATTCACTGCATGATGCATTCAAACCTGCGAATTAAGTGAATGCTTTTCTCGAGATTCTTGCTCCAACTGTCGTTTCACTTCTTCTAACTGCACAGTTAGCTGCTGTTTTATACGGTTTAGAAATGCTACTTGATTTTCACAGTCTTCTAATTGCCTAAAAATAGCTTCTAAATCGGAAACTGAGCACATGAGCTATCTTTTTGAAAACGGATTTCTAAATAGTTCCTCAATGTGAGCCTTTTACTATTCCTTATTTCTCATTCAAATTTTCCTTCCACGCAGTGCAGCTTGCTTAAATTTTTTTATTCTCAAAAAGATTTTCAAATAGATAAAGAGTGAAGATTCTACTTGTGCTAATAAAGGGATTTACTAGATAATGAATATTACTTGCTCGCATCGCTGAATTCAATCTGCAGCTTATTTTTAACTGCAGTAATTTCTTGCAGAGTTCGTGCTTGTTCATCAACTTTTAAATGAGAGTCCGCTAATTGTGCCTCCAACTGAAATTTAAAGTTTTATTTATGAAAAAAATTTACAAATTTCTTAACACGGTAAAATCAAAAATTCCAACAAAAATAAACGTCTGAATAAAAATTTATTCCAAAATTGAACCTGCTTAGCAATTCTGTCCACATCTTGGCGTTGCTTAACTTCGAAATCGCACTGACTTCGTAAATCTTCAATTTCTCGTTGTAAAGAATCTTTTTCTTTCTCTATCCTAAATCTGACCATTGTAAGTTTTGCAAGTTTTATCAAAAAATTCTCTTTTTTTTGCAAGGAAAATAAGAATTTTTCTGAATGCGCTGCGCCAAATCTAATATTCTGAATCAATATTGTAAATTGGCTGATGGGAAACGACAACCTGATTCGGGCTTTTTGGATAGAATCCAGTTGTTCAGAAAGTTCCGCTACTGCATCGTTGTGTTTTTTACGTAAATTAGCAAGAGCTGTTTCCGCATTCAATGATACTTCTTCCTGTTAATAACTAGTAATTATGCAAATATTAGTTATTCACAGGATTCATTGTTTACAAAAGAAATCATGACGCTACTTTTAGTGATATCTTTAGTTAGAAACTATGCAGGCCGGGTAAACATAAATTCCTGTTTTTTCGGTAAAAATGGAATATTTATAACATGAATCAAACGAAATAATCCAACTAATTTGTATAGAAGAAATTTTTAATGTTCTCATGCAAATGAGTCACCTGTCTGTATCTCAGCACAAAGGCCTTTATTCTGACACCTTCCGATTTGCTATTAGAGCTTATGGACAACGCATGAAATATAGGGATGTTAACTGTCAAGAATGTTACAAGGACTGAAGCTGGTGAGAACTGTCCATCTTATTCTTAGTCCTCATATCCAATCTTCTGTGTGATTTATGTGTTGTGTACACCTTAATATATATACACATACTGAATATTTAATTGATTTGTTATGAATCAATTAAATATTCAGTATGTGTATATATATTAAGCTGTATATAACACATTAATCAGTATACAACACATTAATTAAGTGTTTTCTAACCAAATCTCGACGGAGTTTAGTCAATTCTGTTTCGCGTTTTTTGTTCAATTCAATTTGCGCTTGTGTCGCACCACCTGCTTCATCAAGACGATCGCTAAGCTCTTCAAGTTCTTTTTGTATTTCACTGCGACTTCTCTCGATCTTTCAATATTTTTATGTTGAAAAATTTAATTCGCAATCATAAAAATGAGAACTTGTGATTGGGAAGTTTAGTTCACTGACTTCTATTGACATGACAGGAGTATATGACTTATAAACAGTTATAAATTGCATAACTTATGACCAACATATTACTCTCAAAGTTCTCTCAATGCACTAATGTTGCTTTGTGTGAACATTTGTGCATCGTTTTGTTGGCTATGATTCGAAAAATTTTGGAGTTAAAGAACTGAACAATAATTGTTATAATTGCTGCATCAAAGAATAAAAGGGCAAAGTTATTTTGTTGATACAAAAAAATCGATCACCGTGAACTCCACTCGATCAGTATTTGATAATGTAAACTAAATTATTGAATGAGTTTCTTAGATCATTCTGCAATTTGGAAATGAAAGGCAATGACTAACCTTCAGTCTTGCTTGCCTTTCTGCCTGAAACTCTTCTTCAAGTTCGTTGTAACGTGCTACTTGTTCCTTCAGTTGACGTTGCAATTTACTTATCAACGATTGCTCATCGTCTATGCGGTTCAGCATTGAAGCTATTTCAGTATCTTTTCTTCAAAATTATTTCATAATAAAACATTTCTTCTCGACTTCTCAATTTCAAAAAATTTGCTCGAAGTTTCTTTTAAAATTCATCGTTTTTATAGCTCTTACATTCCTTCGCAAAATATTGAGATATGATTTTTCTTTTCAAAATCGACAAAATGCTCTCTTGACCACTGCCATGCTTGGCGCAGAAAAAATGCTCTTTTTGAAGTTTTGTGATTCAATTTTACTGGTCTAAACGATTTACTTTTTCAATGCGTTTTCCATTTCATGCTTTTGTTTCATGAACTCATCAATGTTCTCCTGCGCTATTTTTAACTCTCCTTCAGCTTTACGTTTTGATTTCTCGATGTCTTGACGTATTCGTCGTTCACGTTCCAGATTATCCTCGATTTCATCCATACTTTGCTCTAATTTATTCCGCATTTTGTTCAAGTGATTCACCTTGTCTTCTCCTGCTTGAATTTCGTCCAGAAGTTTACGAGTTGTCTATAACGAAGAGAGTCTACTATCGATCATTTAGTAATGACATGATTTCATTTTCTTACATTTTATCAATGGATCTGCCAAAAATTTCCATTTCCAAGTTTGGTTAAAATATTTGCACTAGAGATTTATTTTTTTCGCAAATATAAAATATTCCAGTTATTGAGGACTGGATCTTTCGAATTTGAGCAATTTCCTATAAGATTTGAACAAGAATTCTGTGATGGCAAACCTCTTCTTGATGTTTTTTTTCTTTATTGATTTTTGCAATTATTTCATCCTGTGATCTTATTTCATCCTTAAAATAAAACATAGGACTAAAACCGTTTTTAAAAAATATTGCATACCACATTTGACTCATTAAAGCAAAAATGCATTAAACTAAGAACAAATGAAAAGATGTACCTGCAAGGTTCGGAGCTGGTGATCTTTGACTTGCCTATCCTGATCAAGTCTTTTGCAAGTTGCTTCTAGTTCAGCAACTGTACGTTTTAGAGCTTCATTATCATGTTCTAATTCATTTTTGATTTTTGATAAAGTTGCATTTCTGTCTACTTGTTCAACAAGTTGTTCGTTTAGATAGTTATACTGTAAAATTAAAAGCGATATTTCTTCCGTTATCACTAATTTTAGTTTTTGAGGAAGTACATTAAGATATAGTGATAATAACTGTTCTTGAGATAGATGACACAGCTAAAAAAATACTTAATTTGAAGATTTATCTTCATTGTTCTTTAGAATTTGAGTAAAGAAAAATTTCGAAGTTTTTTACTTATACAGATGATGCTAACCTCATTTTTAGATTCTGATTTGATATCTGAGTAGAAAGGTGATTAGTCCCAGTCTTACATCTAAATTCCAGTGTTTATACCGGAGATAATAAGATTCCCAGTTAAGAAAACATTCTTGCCTGTTTTTCAGCATCAGTTTTTTGAGCTATGAGTTTAGCAGCTTTCTTTTCTCTCTCTGCACTAATATCCTTCTCTTGTTCAAGTTGCAGGAAAAGTTGTTGTTTCTCAGTAATCAATTTGGCTACTTCCGATTCTGTATCCTGACGTAATTTCTCTTCACGATTAAAGTTCTCTTCCAATTCCTTTACTTTCTTTTTCATCTCTTCAAATTCTTCATCCTGAAAATTCTGCTCTCTCAAGAATTATGATATTACTGATTTCTCCATGTGAACTTTTCATAAGCAGTAAACTATTTTTTTACATTCCCTAAATCGTACATTGAAGCTTATCGAATAAAGCCAAAAATTGTTAAGCGAATTTGAGTGAACAATGATAGCATTGAAATTCATCTTTATTTTTTCCAGCCGACTTAATTTCACTGTTAAGAAAAAATTCAATATCTTTTGACCATTTCGTTTACTTTTTTACTTCCTTTAATTAATGGTTTGACGCGACCATACAGTTTAAACCAATTCCAGTTACTCAGCTTGCACCACGCACGAATATTCCGTTGCAGTAATAAGATACCAGCTCTAAGTGGAGAAGAATCATAATTTTCGTTTTTCGAAATTAATTAAAATGATCAGGAAATTAATACGAAATTTATTTAGAAGAGAACATGAAATTTTTACTTGAGTTTTAGATTTATTGAAATTTACGAAATCATATTTTAAATAGTATCGAAAAAAACTCACTTCATTTGCATTCTATAGCGAAGATTACATTGAACTTGGTAGTGCCTGCATGCATTTTGAAATTTGATTATGATAATTGATAAAGCTTCATCTCGAAGATTTTCAAGTTGAGCTAATATACCAGATTTGAAAAATATCTGAAAACAAAAAAAATTTTGAGCCTTGTCATCTGAATTCCAATTTTAATTATAAGTTTTTATCTTTCAGTTTATAACAATAGTATTTTTTTTTAACCTTTTTTTTTTTAATGTTTTTAAACTTTTCATATAAAAAGATATCGCTCTATATATACGAAGCATTTTTGACAATAAATTTCATAAATAACCTTAGTATTTCCAATGCAATAATCATCAGGTTTCAAAACTCCAATTTTTTCTAATTTTTCACACATTTTTCTAGTACATAGCTTGAGATCAGTTTCAGAAGTTGCTTCTTCAGCGGCCAAAATAGCATACCTAATTTGAATTCATATTGCAAAAATTCAGGAAATATTGAACAGTATATTAAAATTAATTTAATTTTGATTTTACTTAAGCATGTTCCTACAAAAAGTTATCCATGACCTTCTATACAACGAACCTTTATCAGAACGAAAATGAATATTTAGTTATTCTTTCTTTGGTAAAAAAGTGACCCAAATGATGACTTCTTATTCTATTAATCCATGAGGTTTAAATAAAAAACTTCAAATCACTGATACCTTTGCTTAAAGTCAGCGTGTAAGGTACGATTTGGGAAACCTTTACGACAAATTCGAATACCTTCAAGTACGCCATTACAAGTCAATTGATTGAGCACCAGTGAAGCTTCAATTACGCCTGGAAAAAAGCTTTAAAATCCAAAAAGGATAAGCAAATATTGCAAGGTTTAAATTTTAGAATTTCTAGAATTTCATGATTAAAATCTAGGAGTACCTGATTGCTTCTTCTCGTTTGGTATTATGCAACGGATGAAATGTGGATAAGTTTTGTGAAGCATTGTCATCAAATTGTTCAATGATTCTCGATACATCATTGAAACTGTCATAAATGAAGATGATTTGCCTTTCTTTTTACTCACTTTGCCATCTTTTGCTATAAGTTCAAGTGATCTTTAGATTGAACTATATAAAACAAATCTTTCATTCAACTTCCGAAAAATAATTACAGCAAAATGTAATTTCACATGAAATTTAATGAAATCAATAAAGATCAGTTTCAAAAAAAAAAAAAACTAACTTAAACTTCTGACTGGAACGGATAGCAACATTTAAAAAAAACGGATTTTTTGTACTATTACTTTGGAAAAATGGATTTCATCAAAAAATTTAATAAATTTCATTCTAAAATTCGTACTTTCTGAAATTCAGTCAAATATTCATCTGAAATTTAAGCGGTATAAATGAAAAGCGTATCATTCTACCCAAGTTAGCGATATCCTCTTGTGTTTTATAGTCTTCCCAAATTTTTGTCATCAAAGCCATTCCAGTATTTGCTTTCAAAACGCTAATTGCTGTATCATTAAGTGGATCCTTGTTCTTCTCTAGCCAACCTGTTACATTATAACGTACCGTACCTGCGTAATGCACTATGGCCAAGTGAGCATCAGCCTGGAATTTTTAGTGCCAGGATATTTGCGCAATAACTAGAACAATTAGCAAATCCCGACTAAAATCCAGATTGGTCTTGTTTATGCATAATTTCCAAGCTATGCAATTTTTTTTTTGGGTTTTTTTTTTGAAGTCTGGATTCTCAGAAATCTGATAGATTTACAAATCATTTTTCATTCTTAATCAATTACAAGCCTGGTTCGCTTTCGGTGGTTTAGGCTTCTGGAAATTCGGATGTTTCCCAAGATGTTGATCGTTGATTTTTTGAGCTAATGTAACATCAGTTGCCTTTGGCACAATACATTCTTCGTCCAACACTGAGATGATACCAAGTGGCTTGAAATAGCATTTACAAAATACTGGTGATTAAAGACCAATTTTCTGAGATAAATCATAATTATAAGCACTATGAAACTTGCATGAAGTAAAATAAGCGAAAAAAAAAAAAAAGCGCTAACGATAGAGAAAAAAGAAATGGTCAACTTAAATAGGAATGTCAATGATTCAATGAAAAACTATCTGTGAAGGTTTTTTTTTTTTTTTAATGATATTCATACCTTTTCGATGAGTTCGATACATGCCTGAAGATCTAAACCAAAATCGATAAATTCCCATTTAATTCCTTCAAGTTCATATTCTTGCTGTTCCAGAACGAACATGTGATGATTGAAGAATTGTTGTAGTTTCTCATTTACAAAATTAATCCATAATTGTTCAAATGAATTGAACTGAAATGAAATTAACATTGCAACATAAATTCTAAATTACACTTTTAACAATATACTTTCCTAAGTTGTAACGATAAGCAGGTAATTTTAATACTTTACAAGGATTTAACAAATGTTTGAAAAGATTAGTGATTAAAAACTAAACTTCTAATATTAGATTTCTTACATCGAAAATTTCAAATCCAGCAATATCAAGCACTCCAATGAAGTAATCACGATTACGATCCTGTACGTCTAATGTTTTATTACATCTCTTAATTAGCCATGCGAACATTCGAGCATATATTGCTTTTGCCAGCGCTCCTACAGCCCAGTTTACCTTAATTTAATTTCCGTTAGAAATAATTGTAAGTTGCCGAAGTAAAGGATTTAATTTTTCATAATTAGGGCCAGTAAATGCAAGAGACGTAACCTGCTCAAGATTCTGTCCTTTATTCACCCATTCGGTACCAACTTTAACACGAGGTTTCAGCAATGAAGATACGAATTTTTCCTTATCAACCATCCACAATTTACAAGCCAAGTCGCCTTCTGCAATATTCTACTCTTCGCATTTATCACTCATGAACTCACTAATTATCAGATGTTTTCCACATTTCTTGAATTATTTGTTCTCAAGAATTTTGCAGATAAAAGAGCCTATTGCAAGTTTTTCATGAAGAATCAAAATGGTAACAGAGCTTGCAAATTTGATTAAATTTCAGAGATTTTAAGCCATTAAATTTAATTACCCTGATGATCCTCACATTCCGCCTGTTCCTCTCTTTGTCGCTGTTTGAACTTAACTTCACCCATATGCATGATACCAGCCACCAGAGAAAATAGGTCTTGTTTCTCTTGTTCAGTAAAATGCATGATATCGAAAGATTCCTGGGAAAACAAGTAAAAATCATATCTTATAAAGCTCATAAAACTTAAAAAGTCAAGGAATTTAGAAATAGAAGAAAGAGAACTTCAAGTAAAATCGAAAATCGTGTAGTCCTTAACAAATTATTGCTTGAAATTATTCGAAATTAGAAAAAAATAGAATAAATTAAGTGATTAATTACATCAGTTGTTTGCATTTCTTCCTTGTCATCTACACCATCGATAGTCACCTCAGCTTGAGAAATTAAATGATAATCACTTATTTCACGTGTTAGAAGTAGCTTCTCTGGAATTAGAATGCAAGTTTTCAGTTATTTACTTGATTACACAAATTCATCCTTCAATAAACTGATACATTTAATTCATAAAAAATTTAAAGAAAAAAAAATTTTTTAAACTAGTGCAAGATATAGCATTAGTTGTGGATTCTTTCTGCTTTAATGAATAATTAAAACCAAACTCGTTTCACCTTTTAATCCTGCAATTTGACCAGACATAATCTGATAGAAGATATGGTAGGATCGTTCTCCTGGCGCTTGTTTAATAACTCGAGATTTCTCCAACAGATCTGCAATTTGATGAAATTGTTAGAATATTGAAAAATAAAGAAAAAGTGAGCCTTTTGTAGGAAAAGAAAAAGTTTTATGAGAAATTCGATGATGAACTTGTCGAAGAGGTCAAGTAGTTGACTTTAGTTGAAGGACTCGTTTAGTATACAAATGTTTCTCAAATTTCTAATTTTCTTCTTATACGAACGAAATTGATTTGATAACAAAAAAATTCAAAATGGAACTGACAATAAAGTTGATATAATAGCAATATTTTTAGAATGGATTCATATCTTTCTACTATAATTTGTATGAAATGTTTAAATTTTGCAAAATTATTATACTATGACGTTCCAGAGCAGAATAGAAACTGATTACAATGCTCTATATCGGCTCCGGCAAGTCTTCCACCAGTATTGAAGTGAATTCGAATGAACTTTCCAAAACGTGATGAATTATTGTTCCGGACAGTTTTTGCATTCCCGAAAGCTTCAAGTACCGGATTAGTGCGCACAATTTGATCTTCAATAGAAGTTTTTTTCTTGCCAGTCTTCTGCGAATTCCTGGAATAATCAGAATTTCAAGTTTAGATTTTTTAGTATTCATTCATTCAGTATATTTGGATTTGTCATTTGAAGTATCAAAATAATGATTAGTAATCGCAAATAGTTCTTTATTTTTGTCAAGTTGCATATTTCAAATATCAAATTTTGTTGACAGCATGACAAGTTGCTATTGCTCGCAACAGTTCAATAAAATTTGGATAATTTGATAAATTTTGAAGATAGTATCCCAAACATTTGCACATCTGTGAATGAATTAAAGATTCAAAATATTGTATTTAAAATAAAATTTTTCATCCCAATTTCCATTACCAATTATTTCGGTTCTCAGTAATTGATAAAAACCATAGTGTAAATGGATTTGTGAATTATGAAAAGCTGCTTCTATTATTAGGATGAATAAATAAAACAAATAATCGATGAAAATCAATTTTAACTTTGAAACGAAACGCACATAGTTGAATATGGCACACCGACGATAGCAAGATAAGCTATAACTTTTTTTGTATTTTCTGTTTTTCCTGCTCCTGATTCACCGGTGATCAACAATGACTGATTTATGTGGTCTGAAAATTTTTGATTACTAATTTCAGAAAAATCAAATATCATCAAAGATGACTAATGGGCATTTCCGTAGCAAAATTAAAACTTCCAAGCTTGGTACCATTGTTATCAATTTTGTAACACAATTTTTCATGCAACTCTTCTCTCGAAAAATCTTGCGAGAGATGTTTTCTCTATTTCCTAGAACCGTTTGATACAGAATATAACATAAATTGATTAATTTCAAATTTATAACGTAATTTTAAAATTTTGAAAAGATAACCATTAATCATATTCCTATAAGCTTCATCGGAAACAGCAAACAAATGAGGTGGCATTTCAGCTCGCCGCTTCCCGATGTACATTTTGCAAATACTTTCTTCATAAATAGGTAAACGTTTGTAAGGATTAATAACCACACAAAATAAGCCTGAATAGGTCTGAAAAATTCGAGACAAATCGTTTCCATAAAGTTTTGCCAGAATTAAATTTTTATGTTATTGATGAAATTTTCTCAAGAATTTTCAATACTTTCTGAATTCTATTCTAAATTTTGTAATCTTAAATGCTTTAGCATATTGTCAGAAGATTCTTCTTAATTAAATCATTCCACTTTCTTTATTTTAATACTCATAAGCAATACTTTTTAAGATTATACTTTCTTTGGCAAGCCATTTCTTGTTATCCTTCAACTACGCCAAAGATTTAGGTTTTCCAATTTGATTTCTGTATAGTTAGTATCTTCAACCTTTACTGCATATAAATTAGATTCGACGCGTGCTGACTGAATTAGCTATTTATTCAATTGCTTTTTAGACGGAGTAACCAATTTCTAGTTCTTTCCAAATTGTCCTAATATTTTCCGAAACTTTAGATCCTCAACTTTCATTTTCTTCTGGAAATCGATCTGCTTTAGTTGAATTGTAGATCTTCTATCGAGAAACAGGATTTACTTCAAACATCAAATTTATGAAGATCATTGGTAAATCGTTTTGTTGGGATGTGTTCAGTTCGAGTGATTCGTGTTTGAGAATTTCTTTCCATCTTTCTTTGTGTACAAATTCCAAGAAAAACTTTAAAGTTGGAGCTGTAGTTGCTGACTAGCAACTTTTTTAATGTAAACAACCAAGAATTCGCTTATTTCGTTGAACGGAACCATCATGAAACATATAAGTAAACAAAAGAGTGAACTGCATCCCTTCTTCAATAGCAATTCATTCACTCAAGCAAGAAGAGAGACTCAAATTTCATTTCCACAGATATATTTGATCTTATTCTCTGATCATTTCCTACTTTATCTTTTATAAATATTTCACAATCAATTCTTCTTAATCCTTTCAGTTCTGACCTTTTAATAAACAATCAACATGTCCGGGTTACTTGAATTCGTAGAATTTTTTAAAATTCTTTTGCTTGAATCAATCTTATTTAGTGAAAGAGCGAAAATCAAGGGATTAGAAAAAGAAAACTTTTTTGCTTACTCATTTACATTAATGAAAAATTGAAATTAAAGAAGAGATGTTGGCTGGTATTTAAACAAAAAGGTTGCACAAAAATAATTATTGATATCAGCTAATGGGCAATTTCTTTTTACTGCCCAAGTCATTGCAAACGAAATTCGGCAATGAATAAGATCGCCCTACTAACTGTTGCAATAGAAAGTTTCCTGATAAAGTAAAATATTATTTAGCGGAAATTTCAAACTATTAATTTTCAAGAATATTCATCAAAGATGAAGTTGCTAAATGAAGAAAACATTTCAATCCTTCTCTGAAAGAACGAATGTTCACATCCATACAACAACATTATCAATAAAACTTGTCGTTGTGTATTTTTTGCTGTATAGCGTGATTACAAATTTATATCTTGAAAAGTTTGCAGATACATCTTTATTTTAATCTAACTGATTGTTAGTTTAACGTTGAAAAGCTGAACAGTGGGATAGTTTGAAACCGAATACATCTATTCTTCGATATATTTGCACAAAAAATTCAAATGCCTTGAAAATCGACTAACTACGCCTTGAAAGAAGATTGAAGGGTAAATTGTATCTATTTGCAAGTTTGAAGTGTTCGAAGAAATTTTTTGTAGCAAAAAATATCAAATTCCAGTTTCGTATGCATTTTGCATGCTGTATAGTATAAAATTAGCTTTCAGCAAAGCTATCGCCAATGTGATTTAAAGTTTAGAACATTTTATCAAATGAATGATAATGATCTTCTTACGGAAAATTGACTTACATATATCATCATAGAGAAGTATCGTTCACGTAAATTATGAAGTACTGATGCATCGTTGAGAAATGTCAAATTCGCCATATCTTCCGTTTTCTCATATTTTGGTGGATTCATTTTTTGCGTTTCATCCTTTTTCAAGGTTTTCTGAAATTCGAATTAAAAGATGCGATTTCTGCTAATTAATCAGCTTCGTTGTGGATCTGTTTGAAGTTAAAAAATAATCCAAATCATTGCAATATTTTTTTTTAATGACAATAGCAGTTCACAATTGTGTAGAAAGCATCAAGGATCAAGCACCTAATTTCTTACCTGAAAAGTTATATCTGATTTCTTACTCACTCTCTTATGCATTTCTTATTTCTTAGTATAAAAAGATGTTTGAGATATATAATTTTAAAATTTTAATTTAAAAATATTCAAAAATATACAGTGCAAATTTCTTGGTACATCCGAATGCTAGATGCTTCATATTCAACATAGTATTAGAATACACTTTGATGAACATATCCAGGTAAAATTCGATATGAAAGGTTAATTTTCAGAAATAAATAAATCTACTGCATAAGTATAATGAATTATTGAAATAAGCTATTCCAGTTAAATATCCCAGAAATCTAAATTCATTTTTTTTTTCTAATTTTGAATGTTTTTTAAATTGAAAATAACAGACCTCAGTTCCTTTACAAGTGATCAGAGTAACAAAATCACCTTTCGTTGATTTAATTTCGGCGGCAATAAAACCTAATTCTTCATCAGGTATCCAAACATTCTTGGAATCAAATTTTTTTGTTGTTGTTGCAACGATCTGAAATTGTGTTTAGCTGGTTCTAATGGAATACGTAATATTAACAAATGTCTTAACTTCGTCTTAACAAAATTATGGTACACACATCTATGGAGCATGGATCTCATCTACCTAAGTCAGTCAGTCAGTATTTTGCAGCAATGAATTAGTAAATCATTATTCAGAATTATTTCACTACTAATTAAACGCACACAAAAAATCATTTTCCTCACTAAAAACATAACCGAATGTAAAAAATAAATAAAGCTAGGAGAAATAACTAGAATGTGAAAGGCATGTCAAAAAGTGATTTCATTGGCGGTATTATCTTGTAAATTTGCTATATCTAATCTTTTGTCAACTCAGCAAAATTTTTGAATTCTCGAATAATTTACCTGTTTTTGATGTTGACGCAAATATTGCCATCCAGGATCACTCTCGTATTCCGACATTGTGGTACTTGTAGTTTCAGTTTTTTGAGTTGCCTGCAACGAAAGCAATGATATTAGAGATATTCGGCATGTTTTATTATTTACATTAATGAAAGGAGTTGTAAATTCTACAACTGGATCTGCTTTAGCCAAGAAGCCGAGTATCATCGGGAGTTCCAGCTGATAGCTATGCTGCAGATGATATGATTTATCATTGCTAATGATAGTAAACTATATTTGTTTCTAATTTTGCAGAATCTAATGTTAAAATGATATTGTTTGCGCAGAAGTACAAATAAATTAATGCAAATGACTTCATCATAGATTAATAAATAAAGTGCTGAATTAGATACTTTGAATCATGTTTAATTTACTCTGGACCAATAGGTCAATAGATAAATTAGAAAATAAATGATGAATAGAGCTAGTGTACATAACAATTCATATTTGTATCAGTTCTATTAAAATAAATTGCATTAAAACTTTGTTAAAGTATTTGACAATTATAGATACTTATGTATTGAAAGTTTATCAATTATGCATACAATCAAATGTGAAGCAGATATTTTTGCATGCTTTTTTGCATGTCTACTAATTTTTTCTCTAGAATTGATCCTTATCATAGATCTTTAATTGACATACTATTATTTGGATTTTTCAATTTCAAGTTCCATTACGTCCATTCTCTTAAATTACACCTTTATTTATATTCATGAATTATATCTTATTTATTTATTATTACTTGTTTATGATTCCTTCTCATTTCTATGCTGTTCTCATTTCAAAAAAAAAAAAAAAAAAATTAAGAAGAAGTTGGCAATTTTTAAACTTCAGGCTGCGTCATTCCACGTCATAACATGATAAGTTTATACGCAAGTAGCTTAATAGCTTCAAATACATATATTTTAGCTACTTATATTCAACTCGATTATTGTCTAATTAGATTACATATAAATTTGGAAAAAAGAAAGCTGAGATTTTTATACTATCCAGAGTAATCTACAATCACTAATATTGAATGTACACGCAACATTGTTTTCAACTTATTTAACATACTTTCCTTCTGAAATCGATGTTATTATCAATGAAGACCTGCTCGAATACGTCAGGAAAATGAAGTTTGGAATTGGAAATCATTCTCCAAATATTCGTAAGATTGTCAAGCACAATCACTGTTATCTTTATATTTATAAATTATTCAAATTGAAAAACGCCAAGAATGCACAGAAAATAACAAATTTAAGCAAAGACTAAGAGGATTCATTTAACTTGGGAAAATTGTCCAGATCGTTATTGAATCGCTCGATTTAAGTTGTATGCTTTGTTTCTTTGGATTCGATACTTCTGTATCAGTTAAAGAAACAGGCAGTTTGCTTCCACTCTTTAATGTTGAACTTGCTTTAAAAAAGTTTAATTTTTTTAAAATTAATACAGACAGTGGGTAAACAGATGTAAGTGATCAGTTCATTCCATGATTTGTAAAATTACTAGGGAAATAAAAAAGATCCGTAATGATAATTTTTTAGAATTGGAATTAAAGTAGAAGCTGACTGAAGATATAACGAGACACTAAATGCTGTAACAATAAATGAAATCGAAATGGGAGAATATCACTTCATCTTTCAAGAAGAAATTTTTAAGAGATTTTGTTAACATTGTTGACAAAGTTAGAGGCTGAAAAAGACGACAAGAACGTTGTCATCAAAGATTGTGTTTGTTTTACAAAGCCCACAAATAATTACATATGCATACATATACCCTTAAACGTATCTTATTTTACAAAAAACTTATAGCAAAAGCATGATAATAGATGATAAAAATGATATGTTGGTAGAAGTGAGGAAAAATCTTATCATAACTGCTGTGCTAATATTGATAATGATAATAACAATGCGACAAGCAAAAAATTGTCAAGAATCAGTTACTCACAAAAGATCTAAGAAGTAATATCTTGCAGTGTGATTAAGATTTTCTGATAGATGTTAAACATTAAATTTCGCGTAATATTAATAACAGTGGAATAGTGATAATGATGATAATACATTGACAATATTTAAAAGTTTAGCACTGAACACAAAAAATTGTGATGTTAATAAAGACAGCATTATCATAGAAGACGGCTGATATTAGCTTTCAAGTGATCATGTCGTTTAAATGTTTCTAATAAAGTAAGCATCGATAGAGATTGATGTTTCTTTTTTAAGATTTGTTCTCCTAAAAGTTTACTATATCAGTCCAGAAAGCTGCTAATGAATTTTGCTTATGTTTTTCGAGAGTAATAATATTTCGACTCATTGGGTGATTAGAATATATTTGATCCTTTGATATCAAAGCAATCTTAATAAAATCGATTTATCGCTCAATCTCAGAATCACAGAAGTACCAATCAATTAGCAGTTCAATCAGGCTTATTTTAGAGAATTTACACTATCAAATTTAGTGTGATTCATTTGAAATTTCTTTGTGAATTTGAACTTCCCGAAGAAAGTTTTTTACGCTTTATGATGATGGTTGAATTGAACGTTTGCAACACAAAGTATCGCAATTAAAATTTCAATATTTCACGATGGTGGTTTTGTAATAGTAATAGTATGATAACGCTGTTCATGAGAAATGTTGACAGTTATGTCGGGTGAGCTATGACCTTTCACCAAAATCATCAAGAGCCTTTAAACTTCTAATTCTGCATAGCGACATAAAAGAAGTGAATTGAAATAGTTTCGGTCACTTGCAAAGCAAAAGATAGCCGCAGGCAATTTCTTTCTCTTAATGGAAGATTTTGACAATCAATCAATTCTGTTTGCAGATTTTTCCGTTCATTTTAAAATTTGAAATATTAGTCTGTTTGAATGAAATAATTGATGTAAAGATCGCTTTGAAAAAATTAACTGAGTTTTTTTTTCTTTTTTCACCTTTAATTCTAAGTTCATTCCATAGCGCAAATAAATTCAATGTTTATCATCAGATTTTATTCCTGATCTCTCTCGTTAGCAATTGTTTTAATTAAAGTAACACATTTCATCTAAGAACTACTAAATTCGTGTCGCACCACTTTGAATGCTTTGGAATAAATGCTTTCAGAAATAAAAGAGATCCTCCTTCTTTCAATAAAGCATCATTTTGCGAATTCTTATGGTTCCCAAGGAAACTATACGCTCTATAAACATAAACAGCGGCGCACGCTAGTTTTCTGCGCCAATTTTTCTGATGGAACTACAAAAAAAAAAAAAAAAAAAAAATTATTGGGAGCTCTTAATAAACTGTGAAAAAAAAAATTTATCTTTAAAAGTGAGGAATATTCAAACTGGAAAGTAAGGAAAAAGTGTAGAATGCGACAAATGGGCTTCATATTTACTCACTTTCGCAAGAAAATGTCAAACAGTGCCATCTGTCCTCTGCCAACTTTCATACACTATGCTTCATTAAACTTAAGGCATTTTTTATTATTGCGGCTTACGTCACCTTTACCCTCCCGATATCTTCACATCATCTCCTCCTCACTTTGATAAATACTGCAATTTTTTAAAAATTTCACACTAAAAATGAATAAGACTGTAGGTGTTTTTGAGTAGCAGAACGGATAGTTTCGCAGTATTACAATCTGAATGATTAGGGTTCGAATCTGCATTGTGTGTGGATGATGAAACAGATAGGGACATCTGTTACGTCAGTGATGACAATTGATAATCCACGGTATAGTGGACCTGACACACACGAATGTTGTAATCTCGGGGGTCGGTGTATTTGGTTTAGGTGAGGCCAATTGGGTCACTTCTAGGCTAAGATGGATATTTCCTTCGTTCTTGACATTTGGTTAATTCGGGAATTACAGCCAGCGTATGAGCAAGTATTCTCGACTTTTAAATTGGAGAAGTTCGTGAAGCTTCACTTTCAAATTTATTTTGGATTTTTTCTCATTAATCGATAATTGTAAATAACTTCTAAACTGGAGCTATAATTAAGATATAATTTTTTTTTCTTTCTTTTTTTTTTTTTTTAGCAACTCGATGGTAGATTCCAGGATTTGAGCAGCTTTGGTAATCAAAATAGTCTTTGGACAGAGAGATTCGGTTAAGAAATTTCGGATTTTATACTACTAATTCCCTTCATTTAATAACCAAGCTTGCAAATTTAGAATTTTAACAAATTCAACCACAATATCCAAGCTTCACAATATTAGAAAGACATTTTTCATTATTTCCAACTTTGCGCTCAAATGTGGTCCAGAAGATTTCTTTATGCCTCATTAATCTGCGGATTGTTTGCACAGAAACTAGAATGATATAAATTTGTTAATCATACAGCTATGAAGTTAAGAAAGAAGAAAAGTTATAATTAATTCATCTGATCGGCTTGTTCGGATTTTTGAATGCATTAAATTGACTACCTGAATGCAATCAAATTTATCCACCATTAAATTGAACATTTGCATTTTGGAGTTTATGATCTTGTCTGTTCAGCGTTTTATCCACCTAAAAATATTTAGTCATAAACAAAATAAAAAAGTTAGAACGATAGATAGCTACTTCTGAAACTTCAACTTCTGATAAATTTCTAATAGAAAATTGTGATATGTGATCAAGATTAACATGCATTAAAGTTTGTTCTTCTATTTGTTCCCCAAGCACTTCAAGCTGTTTCTGAGCAGTTCAGGCCTGAAAACGTCTAAAGAGGTAAGCATTATTTTTTTCTTTTGTCTTTTTGGCTTTAAAGCAACCTTTCCTAAAGAAATATAAAGAAGGGTGGATTTTGAGTTCTTCAGGATTCAGGATTTCAGGATATAATTAGTCAGAATAGTCAAAAACAAAGCAGAAAATTCTTGTAGTTTTTTAAAAAAATGAAATCTTACATACTGCATCATATTACAAATGCTATTTTTGAGATTTGTTTATCTTTTTATCGATTTTTGAATGTTTTCTGAGCACTTTCGGTGAACTTTTTGAATAATGACGCTAAAATGGGGTCATCGTCACATTATAATCTCTTTTGAACGAATAATCTTACATTTTATACATAATGCCATGTCTTCAACTTACCACTAGTACTATTCGCATATGATTTATAATCAAATATCTTAACTATCAGTAATTGAATAATCAATTATCATTCAACAATATATGCATCATAACATCAAATATTCGACTATGATTAGGATGATAATGTTACTTATGCTTGAATAACGATTTCGGATGAAGAAATGAGAGGCAAGAGACGTATTAATTAATCAAGTAGTAGTAAAATAGAACAATTGGTTTTTTTTGCATATCGACGTTCTGTTGGGTATGTTATTGTCATATTATTGCTTAATTCTTTATGTTTTCTTGCTAATAATTAATCACTTGTTATGGACCGATAATAGACAAAAAAGAAATTTGATTGATTTGTTATTGGAGTCAAAATGGATCATAAAGCAATGACAAAAACTCACAACATCAATAATCTATTCGATCCAGGAGAAGATAAGAGCCTTGAAGATGAGGATTCGATTGTAATGATTGGCCATAGAAGCTGGCAGTGATCAGTTGAAAATAATAACCGAAGCTGATCGTATCATAATTTTAAAAGTTCCCGAAGTGATGCTATAATATGATGTTCGGTTTTGTTTCAAATAAAGCAAGTTAGAAAGATGACAAAGCTTGAGAATTGCAGCCAAAAAAACTAATCAATAACAAAAAAAAATTGCCATTTTGAAGTGACTTTAAAAGATTGTTCACTTCAGCTTTCGAAATTCCCGTGAAACCATCCATACTATCTGAGAGATATGTTAAGCAAGTTAATGATGTAATTTATCGAAAACTGCACTTCTTAGAGCCATAATTAATTAAATCGCACATCAGAAATCAGAGCTTCAAAAGTTCAACGAATTGAGCCTCAGAAATTTTGCCACATCGATTATATCCACCTGATCTTTCGCCAACCGACTACTCTTAATCATTTCTAAAACATTTCTGCAATGAACAGAATACAGAAAGTGCTTTCAAAGAATTTGTTGAATGTCGATGAGCAAGTTTCCAAGCTGCAGGGATAAAACAAAATTTATTGCTTTGTAAAACTTTGTTGCTTATGTTGATTACTTATATCAAGAAGGTATATTTAAATTCAATTCTGATAATTTGAGACTCACGCTAAGAAAATGTAATTTCTTTTACAGAGCTATTCAGTAGTTTCTTTCAATTGCATCTAAAAGGAATGGATGATGCATGTTTATATCAATTTGCATTCCTTGATAATTGATAACAGCACAATGATCATTCTTTTGATTCGAAAATTCAACACAATGACAATCCCATTGTTACCCATCTAAATATAATTACAATCGCAAACAATCTCATTATTCTTGCGTAAAATTTTAGATAATTTCGGTAGCAACTTCATTACTTCATTTATTTTCAACCGAAAAAAATATTGGTTTAGGTGATGGAGTATGATATTTTGCGAAGTCCGAAATGTTCATATCGTACTGATGGCTATTTCCCAAACCGATTTAAACGTAATTGCTATCGGTTCAAGGTAAACTTTTCTTTTTTATTTTTTTAAATATAAACATAAAAAAATCAAAAGAAAATTGAAAATGGTTCTTATCCCATCTTAACCTTTACATTCATGCAAGTTTTCGTAAAATGCTAAAGATTCAGAATTTCAATATTATCACATTTGAACTGATAAAACCATACTACAGCAATTTTCCGCTTTCTGCTTGCTCAGCAAATTTGAATTTCAGAAACATCGAATTCTGTACAGATTTCGAAAGGATCTTTGTTTTTTCTTGGCCATAATCATGTGATTGCAATTCCTATCAGTTATTGCATCAAATATTTTCAGAATGCTATTCACAATCGCTTGTATCCCATCTCTCCATTTCTGTTTTCAATGATATTCATATTGATTGCTTCACTTATATACAGAAACCCACCCAAACAAAATTTATTTATCATTTTACCGGAAATATTTCGTGGAGAGATTTCATTTATTCTCAATATTTCATTGGTTGGTACAAATTTGATTTAAAAATCATGAATCTTTTAAATTTGAATTTATAGATTTTTACGATTTTTGAATTGAATTTTTTAAATTAAATCGATAATTACCATTTTGTTAAATCATTTTCATAATTTAAAAAATTTCAAATTTACAGACTGCTTTCATCAGTACGTATTTACCAATATTATTGCTCAGATTTACAATAAAACACTTCTATTTCGGTTACAAAAGATATTTGTTCGAGAAAAAAGAGAACTATTCGCTGCTGACAAAAGCGTGGTTTGTAAGTTTCATAAAATTATTTATTTTGATCTGACAATATTTTTCATGAATTCATCTGAATGAAGCACAAAATTGTACCGGATAGATCTGATGCAGACACTTTTTTGGGGGGAAGTTAAGACCAATTTTTAAACCATTTCAGATCGATTGGTTAAACTTTCATATTTTTTTTTTTTTACCAACAACTAGTTCTGCAGGTATTTCATCGCTTATTCGGTAAATTATCACCACAGCTTAATTCATGTGAAGGGCTACTGCCAACTTTACCACTTCCATCGTTAAATGGTACGATCACCAGATATCTTGATAGTATGGAACCTTTGTTGGACCCTGTGAGTCTCTTCTCCATTTGTTCCATATTTCTTTATTTTTATTAATTTTCAAAAAACATTCTGCTGTGTACCGTATTATAGAATGTCTTAACATTCTATAAAATCTTTGAATTCTTTTAAGGCTGATTTTTTTTGGTGACTTGATAATTGTTGCCATCAAATTAAAATGTCTTCCTACTATAAGTTTCTGCTTATCCACTTTCTCCCCGTTTTGGAATTTCTTATCAGATAGTTTTGTTAAATGTATTTAATTCAGTAATAATTTTATAATCGCAAATGAGTTTAGAAGAAATGGTTTTATTTTACACTGAATTTAAACAGTTGATCAGAAAAATTGTGCCATGAAAGAAGAAATTCTCAGTTCCTTTTTTTTTTTCCATTGCTGTGTGAATTATTTTAATACTGATTAAAATGTTTAGCAAAATCTTCACTTTACAAAAAAGTTTAAGATGAACCATACCTAAATTAAAAATGAATTACTTCTTTTTTCGCATTATTTAGTTGCTCAAAATTATTCGTTTAATAGCATATGAATTTTAATTAATGAACCATCGGTTGTTTATAGAATGAATTTATGGATGTGAAAAAAATGGCTCAAAATTTTTTAAAAAATGAAGGATGGAAACTTCAAGGATTAGCGTGGCTCTACTGGTGCTTTGTCAATAATTATGTAAGCCAATCAAATAAATGTAGGATAGTTCGGATCAAATTTGATTATCAGAATGAACACAAATAAAATTTTTTAGCAATCAAAATATAATGACGCAAAATTCATTTGAACAATCTCCATTACTGGTATACGTGAAAAAATTAAATATTGCTAAAGTTTTGTACAAATATCAATCTGAAATTGATTTTCTTCAATTAACAAATTCATGAAATGATCGATTTTGCAGGTCAGTGATTTATGGGAGAAATTCGCCTATTTATATTCAAGAAAAAGTGTCATGATAAATAGCAGCGTCGCGCATTTAGTTAGTATTCTTACATCAACGAATTCATTTCTGTTTAATCAATTCTCGAGAAAAAAAAGGAAAAACATTTTACTGTTAAATCACATAAATTATTCTGCAATCTTTTGAACAGCAACAATAGTAATGCTCAATATGATGCTTCAATACAGAAAAAAAGTTTTACTGATGTCATAATGTAGGATCGCAGCATATTTAATTAATTTGACAGATAACTTATCAATTATCAATAAGTAGTAAGCAAATAATTGAACTTAAAATCGGGAATTATCAATCAAAGTCAAATTATTTAAGGATGTTTTCTCCTGCATACCGGCCAATCAAGCCGTTCGAGCAGCTCATGTTGTTTTTTGGGAAACGTTGAGCATGCTATCGGTTGACCGGGAATCTTTACGACCTGTAAGATGTTGTTATTCATTTGTTTGCAACAATTTTAAAAAATAATTGCTTTGAAAATAATTTTCCAATAAAAAAATATTGCATTAAAGCCTAGAAAAAAGAAGAAATGTCAATGAAAGAAAAAAGGAAACTATTTAACCATTCTTTCCCACTAAAATTTTTATAATGTGACACTCTTCTGCTAACCTAAAATTATCTGACAACTCACTTTCAAAAAATTTTCATTCTTTTCTCATATTTTACAACATTGTTATTTGCATATTTGATCAAAATATTTTTGAACTAATTTCAAAAAAATTAGAAATATAAATGTTAAGAGTGAACTATAAAGAAGCAGTTCAAGGTGAAGTCACTGAATGAGTACCATACAGTGATTATTTGAAAAGAAATTAACAGCTAAAGTTTCAAATAATTATTAAGAATATATCACAGATTATTCATGCCGTATATTTTTTTCTGTCTTCAAAATTTGAATCATTTTCTCTCTGTCTTGTCCAAATTTTCAATTTCAAATTTCATCTAAAAATGAAGAATAAGTGTAAAATATCTTGTCTTGGTCAAGGATGCGAAGAAAAGAAGAACTTAGTGATAGGATAAAACAATATCGAGGACGTTGCATAACTCAATGAAATAAGTTTTATATTTTGGTTTCTGTCCATTGAACAAAATATGTCTATCTATTCATTGATCGTTGATCGCAAGCCATCTTGCAGATAGCTGGCGGTTGTATTAGCTTATCACACCTTTGGAAATGCTATGGAACAACTCGAGTACCGGGCGAGATTATAGGTACTACCTTATATTTATGGCTGGATGCAGCCAGTTATGCGAGGCGGCTCCATCTAATCCAAAAGTTTCTAAACAGGCACTTATTTGTATAAAAACACGCGCCTATCCGAATGCAGCGTTGTTTCCAAATTTCAAATCGATCGGTGAAAAACTTGAAACGTTGTGTAAAAATGAACAGTGAAGAAAGTAGGCGTGGTCAATAAATTCAGTCCGTTCACTTATTTTAACCTGCGAACATAGTGAGACAAAATGTCTTGAAAGTTTCACGCAAATTAGGAAAACAAATCTGGATTATAAAAAGTTAGAAAATTCCCATTAAAACTAATCTCTGAGAAGTTCACTAAATGATTCAGGCTTATTCATCGGTAAATTATCATATGAGTGCTTCTCTCTGGTGTTTAAAAAAAAAATTTTAACTTCAAAAAAATTTAAACTTTACGTCTTATATTTTATGCTTATGGACGTGTTCGATTTGTATTTACGCTATTATGAGCATGAAACTAAATGTGTAGAGTTATTCTTTTTTGATTTATTGATTTATTTTCTTCTTTCCTTTTTTTTTTTTTTTGAGATATAAAATTTGATTTTTTCAGAAATTAGTTTTAATTAAAGTTTTTCAATCTTCTACAATTCAAGTTTGAATCTAAATTTTTGCAACTTGAAATTAAACTTTCCGAAATTCGTAAGCTAATTTTCGGGAAAGTTTTTTATACTGTGGCAAAGACAAATCTTAGTGAGGAAGATTTTCTTGGTTGGCGAAGGATTGATTTTCTTCTATGTTATAAGACTGAATGAATTTGGATAATGCAGTTGATCGTTTGGTTGTAGTAGAGTACAGATGAGTTGGCTTAGACTAGAGGGCATTGATTGTCGAGTGAGCTGAGTGACTGTTAAGGTGATTAACTGAGTAATCACTGCGCAACCGCAGAGTAAACCACTTATCACTGAGTAAATGAGTAATCACTTCAGTTGTGACCCAAGTTAACTGCCTGAGTAACCGCCTGTGAGTGACCACCTGAATAACTACCTGAGAAACCATTGGTTGACCACCCAAGTGACAACCTGGGTAACCACTAGTCCGATGACCGCTAAAAACTCCTTATATCGATCATCCTTAGTAAGCGGTGGCTTAAATGTGTTATACAAAGGATTTGATCAACAGAACAAAGGAAAAGAAATAGACAATGCTTACAATTTAAGGCACTGCACACAAACTTTGGTTTTCATGATATTTCAGATAATTAGCATGATTCTTATAATTTTAAACAATGCACGCAAGCTTTAGCAGATCGGAAGATGAGGGAGCAAAGGCTTTTGTATCGGACTAAAGGATAAGATATGGATAAATGAGTCATTCGACTGAGAAATATTACGAATTCCTACTGTACAAAATACTTGTAAATGTGGTGAAATAAACAGTTATTAAATAGTAAAGTGGAACAAGAATTGAGGTGGGACAGGTCAGTAAATTCAATCAGCTCACTTACTTATACCTATTACAGGTGTGACATGTGGAAAAAAAAAGTTTGTCTATATAAAACCCGTGCCTTTTCGAATGCAACGTTGTTTCAAAATTTTAAAGCAATCGGTGAAGAACTTGCAACGCTATGTGAAGAGGCACAACGAACATTTACATTTTTATTTAAATAGATTTATAAAATATTTAAATTGTGAGATTTTTGTTTTGACCTCTGACAGTGGCTTGTATATGCTACTGACAACAAAGAAAATTATTTCGAATCAAAATAATAACTTTTATGACAATCATTGTACATTTCAATACAAATGAATTATATTTCTAGAACATAGGAGGACAGATGATAAAACGAAACACAAAAATTTATTTGTGATTCATAAAAATGAGCTTTACTTTGAAGCGTCGAATGATTGTATAAAAACCTTTGATTTGTTACGTGTTAGTATTTGGTTCATGACAGTATTGATATGATGATTATATTCACCAATTGTTTTAGACCATTTGGAAATGCATTGCGGAACTACACGTCATATTGTTGTTTGTCATCGAGGTTGTATTTATAAATTAGATGTTTTTGATGAAAATGGCCGTATTCTGAATTTGGAAGAACTTACTGAGTAAGTAGAATTACGACTAAACTAATATAAAGTGTAGAATAATTCTCAAATTATTTGTCGCATTCAACCATTCTTCTAAAACTAATTTCCTTGCTTCGAATTAAATTCATTGTGATGCTTCCACTATTCCTTTTTGATCAGTGAATTTCATTTCTTCATGTTATGAGCCATATTTTGTTTAAGAATATTTTCGGAATTGTTGAATCGCAATGAAAGTGTTGGAGAAGTAGAAAAATGGATCGCGGCGCTGACGACCGATTCTCGAGCTCAGTGGTATTTGAACCGTCGTCGGTTTTTCCTGGAAAATACTTTTAATCGCGCTTCTTTGGCCGTGATAGAGTCGGCTATTTTTTATCTGATCCTTGATGATGCTAGTTACAGCGACGATCCGGTAAGGATTTTATCATGTTCAGTATTTTCAAAAAACATAAAAACGGTACTCATTCTTTTTGGCATGCATGTATTATTTTTGCAAAAAAATGAAAGTTTGTATACTGTAGGATCAACCCGAAATGCTTGAAATTTTCATGAAAAATATGTTAACTGGTGATGGAAGCAATCGTTGGGCGGACAAATCATTAAATTATGTCGTTGGTGCTAATGGAAGAGTTGGTTATCTTTATTCTTACTTTGAAAGCCTAAATATGAGAAATTGAAATGTGAATTAAGTTCGCAACAACCATTATTGCTAAAAGCATCAGATTTGTCCAAAATGACTTTTTTTACGCTCTTTAACAATTACATTACTGATCAGGATCAGACCAGGTCAACAATAAGATTAAATCACTTATAAAAATATCTGACATTTGTCATCAATGCATTATTCTCTTTGGCTCAAAGCCTATATTACCTGCCTCTTTTATATACTCCACTATTTATTGCACTTAGTAATTATCTTTAAAAACTTCACTCATGCTATCGCAAATAACGTGGTTGTAAATACCTCAATTGAGGTTTTTTATTTTAACAATTATTTTTCAGTGTGGCGGAACAACAGAGCATTCGGTTGCCGATGGAGCAGAATTTGCTTACATTTTTGAAAATTTTCTTTCCACAGATTACCAAACCAATCTTTAAGTTTCTTGTTTTGCATAAGCATTTTCATTCTTTTATTCGGATTGCAACTTCTATTTTCCACTTGGAAAAGTTCCACACTGATTGCTCATTATTTCACCTTCTCATAAACTAATCATCAATATTAATTCTATGAAGCATAACTTACAGGTACCCGAAAAAAGTAGAGAAAGTGGTATTTTCCAACAATCTTTCGTCAAAGAAAAAATATGCTGTTCGACTGATTTTTGATATTAACGAGGAGGTGAAGGCTTCCAGCACTTCTGAAAATATAGCATATAATTACGTTCTGCACTTTTATCGTACTATGGGAATGTCATTAATAGTTCCTTCATAGCATTTTTAAGAAAAATGAAAGTTATTTAATGCACGAAAACTTTGTTAAAAAAGATGTACTGTCTGAAAGAAAAATATCAGAAGTCTAACTTCTGAATTTTCCATAGATTAGTTGATTTCGTTGTTGAACTTCTTCACACTGCTTGCATATTCATTACTTCTTGAGTCCTTCGTTGAATGGATATGTGAGCATCGCAATTGCTCCTTCACAGTTTCTATGCAGTCGATTCAAATGAAGGAATGAATTATTCTCTACAAATACTTGTTTTCGCTTCTTTTTATATCATTTTTTCTTCTTAGATCTAGCCACTCCTTGTCATGGTTATGTCAGTTGAGTTGACCTTTGTTTCCCCTGCTTCTACCACTATTTTTTTCTTTCTCTAGTTAGTCTTTTACTTTATTGCTCAAAAAAGTACGCATAATGGAATTTGCATCAGAAATGGAATACTACATTATGCATGAATTTGATTTGGCTTTTCCATTGTAGGATCCTTAGGATTAAAGTATCTTTTAGATGAAGGCAGAGATTACTCGTTGTTATACCAATTATCAGAAACAAATCAATGATGTCGACGTAGCCTGCATTGTCTTTCGTAATTTTGGCAAAGGTTTCATCAAAGAAGCTGGCATTTCACCTGATGCATTTCTTCAAATGGCTATACAGTTAGCAAGTTTTAAAGTTGGTTTTCATAATTATTAATGATTATAGGAGAGTTTTACAATGGCTGATTACAATAAAAATCTTCAGGCATACCCAGCAGATGCAGTTTTTTCCCAATTTCTTTCTTTAGCTAAAATATCTTTTTTTATAAATAAATTTTAATTTTCTGAAATTCAACATTGATAATGGACACATTTTTGTTTTAAAACCCTTGATTTAGGATCAAGGAAAATTTTGTCTGACTTACGAATCGATATCAGCAAGATTTTACGCAAATTCAAGGACAGAAACATTACGTTCTGTAACAAAAGAATTGTGTGCATTTGTTAAATCAATGATAAGCACAGAGCATAATGTAAGCTTTGAATGCAATTTAAATTGTTTTTAAATTCATTCATGACTTTTGATAATGTTTTAATTAAAACAATTTGCATTACCATTTCAGAGCGAAGAACGTCTTAAATTATTGAAAGAAGCAGCTGAAGTTCACACGTTTCATAGTAAGGAATGTTTAACTGGGAAGGGTATTGATCGACACTTACTTGTTCTTCATATTATAAGCAAAATAACTGGCATAAACAGTCCACTACTGGATTACTATATAGCTCAACCTTGGGAACTTAGTACAAGCCAGGTAATATATCTAATTAACATCCCTCAAATCGGAAAAAAGTGACATATCTGACATATTTTTTCATCAGGTCATTACAGAAGAGAAAACATACAAACTAATCGTATGTCAGAAGCTGTTCCTCAGCTTTAGAGTGTAACGTTGAATGCTTCGAAACTGTATATGAAATAGTCTCTCATACAAATAAATCACATGCCGTTTCTTCCTAACAATTAATAGATCACTGCAGACACCGAATGTGACGCGACAATTAGATGAAGATGAACATCCCGACACCTCATGGTTTGGCGGTGGTTTTCAGGCTGCCTGTAAAAATGGATACGGTATCAGTTATCGTTTTGCTGGCAATCATTCAATATGTATAAATATCGCTTCCTACAAGTCTGCTGAAAATACGGTTGGTTTCCTTCAACCAAATTATTCTTACAATTACCGTAACCTTTGAATCCTTCCCAATGTTCTAGAAGATTGGATTTCTCGGTGAACTAAATGCATCCTCAGTGCTTTAATTTTCTCGATTTTGATTCGTTGTGTATTCAATTTTCTAATATGCGAGTGCATGCATACCCCCGGGGGTCTCTCTCACCTTTGCTATAGGTGAAGAAAAGATGATAACCCCGACAGTATTGTTTCAAAAAGAAATGAACTAAAATCAAGACTTGCAACTATATTTCTTCATGTAACACCGACGCTGAATCACGACCCTTGGAAGAATTTCAAATTTTCTATACATAATTCGGTAAATCGAGAAAGCAACTATTCGGCAACAAAAGTTGGTCAATCTACCTCAATAATTTCTATTTTTATGCCTATTGCAGGATTCCCATCGACTTAAGAAACATTTGATACAATCAATTCACGACATTTCTGCGATTTTCAGAACATAAAATATCCTAAATTTCTTAATATTTATTTTTATGCACATTCCGAATAATTTTTTATTAAGAGTAAATAAATAAAATAAATTTTACTGAAAAAAATACAATTACTACAGCACCAACAACAAACACATGCTGCTACAGATATTTTAGATTACAAATGAGGAATGCATAAACATTTATGAAACTAATACATGTTTATCGCCTTCGCATTATTGATGACAGCGAATACGGTATTGAGCAGTAATGATCATCCCGAAGGTAGGAATAACGGAATAATGCATGTATACTTTCCAAAATATTAATTTACTCAAAATTCAAATTTCTGCTGCATTAAAATTGTTAGAATTGGGAGAAGAGTAAAAATAAATAAGTTGAAAAGTTAGCGGTCGGACAATAGATTTAAGTAATAATTTACCAATCGAGTACAAGTCAGGAAAAGTCGTGCCACAAATTCTACAGATATTATAACATATAACAATTACAACCTATTTTCAAAATTAGCAACAAGAAATTGATAATTTGAATCTAAATTATGAAGAGTCTCATGTGAACTTTACATCCACAAGTAACACAGATACAGAGTAAAAAATTTCTTGTAGTTCTACTATATTTTAATCCACGCGGGAAAACTGAAGTGCTATTAAAGGTCGTTCGCAATTACATGTGAATATCAATTCTGAATTCTTGCGTTAATAGGATATTTGGTTTTCGAATAATTAGAGTTTGAGCATCGCGATCATGAGTATAATCAGCAGTTTCTGGATTCCAATCTAAAAAATAAGGGAATGCAAAAAACAAATTATGCTTCAATTGACTATTGTTGAATTTCGGGAAGCTGACATATTTAAAATTTAGTTATTTGAAACTTAGAAAAGTATTTAAGAATCAAAAAATTATGAATATAAAAATGATTACCATCTAAATAAATATGGACGTTAGTAGGATAATATCGAACACCTCGTATTATAATCTTTTCTATAATAGCATCACTTTCTAATTTTCCCCTTTTATCCAAATTCTTCGATGAAATTGAATGCAACTGATCGCCTTCCTTCTTATAGATGAAACCCCAATAGAAATACTGACCATTTTTGTATTCAAATGTCTCCCCATCATCCATATAAATTGTCCCATTTGCATAATCACCCTAAAAAAAATTTTTGCAATGCATCAAGATATAATATAATATAAAATGATATATATCATGATATAAAATGATATAAAAATGATATAAAATGATATATAATCACACTTGGAGAAGTTTTAGAATACTTCAGATATGTATGTGATTTTATATTTCAAAAATGAATTAATTACTTCTCCTTTCAAAATTTCTGCAGAATTTTGCAGCGATTTGGCGCTTCATAAAGACAAAAACTCTATTATAATTCGTCACTTCTAAAGAACTTCCAAAAAGATAAGATAGGGTTCTACAAAAAGGAAATCTTACACCAACAGAATTCGCTTCTATAGCTTATCACACAAATTTAATAAAAAAATTACATTAAAGTTGATTGCAATATACAAAGTAATAGGATCCTGAATCATCAGTGATGAAGCTCGTCGTACTCTCTCCCATGTTGGAATGATAGTACCACCTCGTTGGAATAGCGGTATTACATCGATTGGTGTATCCACGTAAACAGCACCAGGAGCTCCATGACCCTAAAGAAAAAAAGCCTTTCACTCTTAACATCACGATGGATTTTTCTGAAGGAAATATTGCAAATTCGAAACAATATTCTTTATTACTTACACCATCACTAAATTTTACGGATAAGAACTTTCAGATAAAAACTTTCATTCTTTGTTTCTTGCTATCCTTTATATGACCCGTAATTAAGGATAGTAGAAAAAAATATCATACCTTATGATCATTCCATCCATACCATATTACGTTTCTTTTACCTGGCAAATATAACGAGACAGATTGGACATCCGGATCCATTACTGGACGCACGAGTAAGCTGGGACCTATCAACCACTCACGTTCTTCATCAAATGAATCTTCATCATCCGGAAATTCGCTCCACAACGGTCTCATCGGTGGTTTTCCGGTTAGAGTATGTTCGTAAAACAACGTGTACCTAAGTAATATTAGAGGATTATAACAAGCCTAAATAGATGTAGAGCAGGTATGACAATGCAACATATAATCGAAAAGAATGGTGCAATAATATTTCAAGATAAAGAACACATGCCACGATTTTAAAAGTATTATCAATAGCATTCGTGTAGTGCAGTAAAATAATACTTTTAAAGCTAGAAAAAATCATTCAATAAAAACAGTAAAAAATCTCAATATTCTAATCAAGATTCTAAAAGTTTTAATTTACTGTTAAGGAAATAGATAATTCATGACGATATCGTTCTCTAAAGCAATTTACAAAAAAGAAAGTTATTTTCAGCACAATCCAAAAAGTTACCAGTAAGGCAAAAGAGAATAACGAGTTCGAATTGCTTTTCGAATTGCTAATTTCGTGCTATCTGAGAATAACCACGGTTCTCTACGCTTCGTGTCAATGTGGGAATGAGATCTAAAAAATGGCTGGAAAGCGGCGACCTGAAAAAACAAGGTCTATACACATTTTTGGCCACAATAAATAATTTTAGTCTGTACGTACTTACATCAATTAATTCAAATAGAAATGTGAAATTTAATTATGAATTTATTCTTTAGATAAGCAGTTTCACAGCCAAATATAATTTAATAATACCATTACCTGATACCAACGTATTAAAAGTTGTTCATCTGGATTACCAAAAAAACCACCAACATCAGCGCCAACATGTGGTATACCAGAAATGGACAATGACAGTAGCATTGGAACGGTTATTTTTAATTGTTGCCAACTTGCTGTATTATCACCGGTCCATACAGCTGTTGTACGTTGGCTACCAGCAAAAAATGATCGTGTTAGTATAAATGGTCGTTTATGACCATTTGTACGCGCTAGATGACCGAGATAAGTTGACGAATGCTATAAAAATTGTTAAAATTAAGTTGATTATTCTTATTATATTCAAAACTTATTTACATTTCATCCTAAATCAAAACCGAACTCCTATGAATGTCATTAAAAATAATATAAATAAACTGATAAATATCCAAATAGATAAAAAAAAAATAAAGTTACAACGGTTTTTAAAATTTGTAACTAACATGATAAAAACCATAAATATTGTGGATATCACGATGTTCCCAATCTCCAAAATGTCTGGCATCTTTGTCCATTGTTACTTCTGGACCACTGAATACTGATGGCTCATTCATATCATTCCATGTGAACAGATCTTGCGTTGAACCAGCATACTGATCGAAAGAGAATTTATTTGCCCAAAAATTACGGACTGCTGGATTCAGAAAATCAAGATATGCTGATGCACCCGGCCAACAATGTCCTTCATACTCCTCACCATCCCTTTTCTAAATCAATGGCAACAATAAAAATAAGGATAAATTAAACTCAGAATAAAACCTTGTGAAAACTGTAAAACATAAAAGACACAATGCGATACAAGAAAATAACTAATAATATGAATGCATTTGAAGTTGCAAGCAAATAAGTGAAGAATGGAATCAGTCAAGTTTCAACCCTTAAGCAATTTTTATAATATTGAAAAAAAAAAGACTCTGTGAAAAAAACATAGCATACCTTTATAAAGTAACCAAGTTTAGCATACCTTTATAAAGTAACCAAGTTCTTTTGCTTCTTTGTATACGTGGTAATTATTATCTTTTTTTATATGAGGATCAATGATTGTAATCATTTTGCGTCCCTGCAAATATACAAGAACAATTACAATTTGAGTAAAAATTAGAGCACAAGTCCAAAAAAAATTTTCAATAGTGAATCATTTCAAAAACTTACTTTCGCTACCAAACTATCGATCATTTCTTTTGGTTTTGAAAATTTATTAGGATCCCATGTGAAATATCGTTTCCCATCAGTATGTTCAATATCAAGCCAAATTGCATCTACTGGTATATCGTGTTTATCAAAATTCGCATGTACTTCACGAACATCTTCCTCGTCATTATAATTCCATCTGCACTGATGATAACCCAGTGCAAAAAGCTAGAGAATAATTTATAAAGGTGAGGAATATTTGAAAAATATTTGCTTTCTGTAATTTGAGTTCACACTTCCCAATTTCAACGAAATATGAATAAGTATAATAATGTGAAAAAAACAAAATAATGAATACATACAGGTGGTAATGGATAAACACCAGTCAATTCAGAATTTTGCCTGAATATATCATCAGGTTTTGGACCGAACATTAAGAAAAAATCAATGAGACCAGATTCCGACATGAAATGAACATCAATCTGTGGCACATCTACGGAATTTCTTCTGAATTTCTCAACAAGTGAGCGCAGAATGCCCTGAAATTAATTGGTAAAATTGTTTGAATCGTTTGAATAATCCCTTGCACTGAAAATTTATAAAAAAAAAATCTTTGATCTTTGAGTATAGAAAAAGGTTCTGTAAAAATCAGAAATCTTTATTGAATTACTACTTCATTTCTCACCTAACTGATCCATTCACAACAATTTGTTGATATTTCTAGTCAAAAAAAAAGTGAAAACGAGAATGAAACATGCCTTATCCGTGGTTGAAGAGTCAATATCCACCCATGTTTCGGCAGCATTTAACCAAAGCAAGCCCAATGAATGCTCCTTATTATGGGCCAGCAAAAAAGGTACTGCACCGTAGAGGGACATAAGTTCATTAACTTCAAATTCAAAAACATCCAAGTTATATAATCGATAAGGATCCACAGATCTGGAAAATCTTTTTTGAAAGGACAAAGCCAAAAACTAAGAATCACAATCTGACTTTCTAGTGTTGTGATCGAAGAATTGCTATTGATACTGATAGCAGATAACTAATGATATCTATTACTAAAGTTATGCTACTTCAATTAACCAAAAGGGAGCTTATAAGGATGTTAATATTCATAAAACATCCAAATATGCTGAAACACTCACGTTGTAGATCTTAATGAAAAACTGTCCGCGTGTTCGGGTAAACCATATATGAATTTATAACCAATAAACGATAAATCAATACCAACAGAACTTGATCCTGAAGATTTTAAACGGAATCAATACAACTAAACAGAATCTATGAAAAAAAAAAAATAAAAATAGACCTCAAACTTAACAAACAAAGTGATAAATTAGAAATACCAAACGGTTTAGAATCGTGATGATTTTTAAAATTCTCATCCCAGAAACCTTCTGCTGCTTTTGCTTCATCTCCATCTTCCTTAAAAAACAAACATGTGTTATTACACATCCAAACCTTTATTCATTTGAATTAAGTAATATTTGATTAGTAACTGAGCAACTTCAACTCAGAAATAATGATAAATTATTTTATAAGTGGCAATAATCGCAAGATGACAGTGAAACTGAAAAACATACCTTTTTTCTAAATTGTTCAAACTTCAATGCATTGTTGGGATTAATACTAATAACTAATTCATCTTTAATGAATAAGTCAATTCGGAATGGTTCATAATTCAGTAACACCTTTGCATTGTTTGCTGTAATTATAACAGTAGAATTGTCGTTAACTTCCACCGACTTAAAGCTACAATAGAAAATTATATAGAAAACTGATACTAATACAGTTATAAACATCAACATCGAACAAAAGCTCAAACAAATAATCTAAAATTCAAATGAAAATTATGCATTTAAATTTTCTAATTATAAGATAATTCTGAAAGAGAAAATCAGCAGTATCCCGTATTAAAGACCTCCATATTTGGTTTTAATAATTCAACTGAGGATAACAAGATATATATAAAAGCGACGATGAGTGCCAAAAAATTTCATGAATTCGAAATTTCTTGAAATGAGAACAAATTTTCGTGCCGAATAATTGATAAAGAATCAGAAAACTTACTCCAAAGTTTTCAAGTTGCTTCCATCCTTTAAGGCATCTAAAGGTTGAAATCGTGGTCGTATCGATCCTTCTTTCTCATCAATTAACAATCTTATTGTTGCATCATTCAACGATACGATACTCAATTTCAATTTATTAACCCTACTTTCTAAATCCGCAGTCAACGCTGAACTATTATGCAATACGGTTCCTGCAGTTACTACATAATTCGCTTTCTCTGTTTGTGTTCTATGCCGCCTGCAACATCACATTTCTAATATTTTAAAATATTCTGAACAATTATTTAACTGAAAATTCATAAACGAGAAAATAACGCTACCCTTTCAGACGAAGTACTACAGACTTCAAATTTTTAATTTTTCCAAAAGTTGCAGGTTTCATGTCTATATGTACAGATTAGACAATCTGTAAATGAATTGTGGAAACCATAACTTCCACGTTGCAGTTATATGTTTTGTCTTCTCTACTTCCGCTATTCATCAATATGCCACTTCTTTCTCATTTTGTTTCAAATATAACAAACGATTTTATAAACAAAAAAAAAAAAAAAAAAAAACAAACTTGCAAAAACCCGACTGTTCACATTTCTTGAAATTACTTCTATCAACTGCTTGAATGATCGATACATAGATGAAAAAGATAAAAATAATTCTAAGGGTCATAAATTTCAACATAACGTCCCACATCGATCCTAAACTTCAACTCCAGTGTGCCTAAAAGTAAAACATACAGTGTAGTAGTTTTTCTTGTGACGAAAAAACTGCCTTCTATCGCTTCCAGGACTATTTCTTGGGAACAACACGGGTAAGGAAAAGTTAATGTCATCCAGCAGTTAACTTTCGCTTAATTATTCGATGTTTAGTTTCATGTACTAAAAAAATGCTGGATATATTCAGATGAACAGACAAGTACATTTGCGCACGTCAAATTAATACCCGTATTAATTATTGAAGTAGCAAAGTAAAGCAAATTACTATGAAAAAATGGAACAGTACTACTCGTTCACATCGCACATCTCAATAGAACAGGTAATTAAAAAAAAAGAAAAAAAGCAACAAATGATGCAGAAAAATGATATAAATGATAATCAACGAATTGCGAAGGCCCGCAACTTATCATTGTGCAGCTCCGCGGCTTATCACTGTGCAAAAACACAGATGTCCGATGGATACATTTATCAGTAGTCCTAGCACAAGTATCATCAGATAATGAATTAAATAGTTCGGACAAGTGAATAAATTGAAGAAAAAGGTCAATATGTGTCGAAAACTAAGTGGAAGTGCTACATCAAAGGAAAAGTTGAAAAAAGGACTTGCCGACCTCGGATTCCTCCAGGTCGACTTACAACAGATCTCGAGGAACTTGTCAGTTTCCCAATACATGGATGTTAACCGTCCATCCACACCCACTCCTTGCTACGTGTCACAGGTAGACCACCAAGTTATGTCAACCCGACTCTCTGGAGACCTTACTCTATCAGATACTCCAATCAATCAATGATTGGAGTGACCCCTTATCAAAGGTGATAATGATGATATGGAGAAACAAGCAGAACAAGGAGTTGTCTGAAGGGAAAGAAGACGACTTGGCGGATCTCTCTTCCAGCATTGACAGTCCAGTTTTTGATTAGAGCTGTAGAAAATGTGGAAAAGAAGAAAAGTAGAAAAAAAGAGCATCAAAAGTATGAGAATAGAAGAGAGTGATGAAGCATGCAGAAACCATTTTGATTGATAGTGGCGTAAGAAGAAAATGAGAGAATTACAAAAATTAGCATGAGTTGGTGGTTAACAGAGAATCAGTTAGGTGATGGATAGGTTGCGAGAGAAGAAGTTGGAACCGATTGTTTGATCTGATCGAGGAGTGGAGGATCAGAGTGTGATTTTATTATTTCTTCAGGTTGCATTAGATGCCACAATCAGGTGTATTGATTGATGGATTTATCGCGATCGATAAGTTCCCGAGAGATTCTGCCATTGAGTATTATTTCCTAACTCATGCACACTCCGATCATTATGGTGCTATTGATGTAAGTTTTTATAATTGGCAGCTTCAACTGTTAAGGCATTTTATGCTAATAAATTCGCTGCTTTTCGTTAATTTTTCGTATGCCATAACTGGCTTGTCAAGATTTTGCATAAAGATGGGGACCTATTAATTCGAAAAATAAGTTTGAATTATATTCATAACTGATACTGACCTCGTATTAATGAATCCGTATGCAACTATATATTTTCATGAACTCTGTGGTCATTGATCATTCCCTTTGACCATTATTGATGGTTGATTAGGAATACAGCGCTGAAGTATTCTGATAAATGAATTACCATGTTAATAAATGAAGTACAATGATAATTTTGTTAACATACATAATGCTGGGATTATTGGAGATACTCCGTTTATAGTTTTCGTTTTCATTCGTTTTGACTGTCGGATTGCAGTCTGGATTTCAAATTTTGATTATTTCTAAAACGATTATCATTTACTAAGCTTAATAATACCTGAATCTATACATTCGTTTTCTGTTACAGAACAAATGGAATAATGGTACTATATACTGCTCACCTATAACAGCTCAGGTTCTTCCAATCGTTACTCATCGTTCGAGATCAAAACGTGCTGGAATTAGAAGCCACTTAATTCATCCTCTGAACCTAAATGTTTGGCATCATATGAATGGCTTCTCAGTGATGCTATTAGATGCAAATCATATCCCTGGTTCTGTTATGTTTCTCTTTGAAGGTGATCGAATATCAGATAGTCGAATTCTTTTTACGGGTGATTTCCGAGCTGATATTCGACTTTATCAAAATATATTTGCGGTGTCAGTTTTGCAAGAGGTTAGTTTGCATTGAAATTTCTGTAGTTCTTTTTTTTTTTTTTTTTTTTGTATACACAATGCATAGCAAAGTATATTAGTTTTATCATTTAATTGATAATAAGGCAAAAGATGACAAGTTTTATTTACTTAGTAATATGTAGAGGCAGACATAAATTTATTTGAAGAGAAGTTATTGTGTTAATCTGCAAATAATTTGTTTAGAGAAGTCTTAGCAAAATATATTTGGATACCACATATATTAATTGCACTCGAGAAGAATTTCCTAGTCGAGAAGCTTCAGCAGCTGAAATATGCCATCTTCTGCGTGAATTCTTTTTTAATGATTCTAAACCGGTAACGATTATGGTCCCGAAAGTTGGTCGTGAACAATTACTTGTTGACATAGCTATGGAATTCAAAGTAGGTGTATCAATTGCAAATATCAATTTTATCGAAATTTGTCTTGCTTTTTCAATTTTGTCGAAAGCATTCTGAAGCATATCGGCAAAAAACAGAAATGTTTGCTGACTTTTGCATGTTAATACCTTTTGCAGTGCAAGGTATGGGTTGATTATGTTCGCTTCCAAATAGCCGGAATTCTTGGATTAAATGAATATTTTACAACCGAGAAGGCAGAAACTTTTATTTGGACCTGTACAAGGCAGTAAGTAAAGTTAAATCCATTTATAGTAGAGAGCTTCTGGCAATATTTAGGATAAATAAATAAATAAAAAAAATCTATATATCTAGGGAATTAAATAATTTTTTTTTTAATCTATATATCTAGAAAATTAGATTGATAAAAATTGCTACTTATGTCAAACTATCCATCAGGATAAAGTCGTTGACTGCTGAAATAATTTATTGTATAAAGTTCGATTTGAGTTTCAAGACCATTTAATCCAGAAATATTCGTTCAATCCTCTACGATACGGATACTTATGTCATCGATGCCTCTATGTTACGGCATATCAAGCCCAATTCAGTCATTAAGTAAGAATAAATATATTTTTAATTTTTGTTTATATGTATGCCCAAATAACTGTATAATTCTGGAGAAAGCATATTGTTGTTTGTGGGGAATTTAACAGTGATAGAATGATATTAGCAGTTGGCTGGTATCATTTTACAACCTGTCAATCAAATCTGCATCAGCAAAACACTTGTCGAAAGAATTCTAGAAAGAAATTTAGAAATATTTTCAAACTTGGAAATGTATTTGTCTTATGTTAAATTGCGTATTATGGTAATCAAACTTCCAGAAATGAAAGGATGCGCTATATTGAATATTCGGATCACAGTAGCCCAAATGAAATACGTGATTTTCTTTCTCAGCTCTCATTTACCCACATTATCGGACTGTCAGTGCAATTGTCAGAAAAACAGACTGAAGAACTTGAACGACTCAGTTTGACGGGTTTCAATGACGTATTAATAAGAACTGAAACTGATGAAGGCATCGATGAAAATGAATTATCTGCACTAGTTTCATCAAACATTCGGAACAGGTTTTTTTTTTCTTCTCTTTTTTTTTTGAAAGTTTTACTCTTTCTATTCATAAGTTTTTTCATTTTGAAAATGAAAGAACAATAAATTGGATTTGGCTTCAGAATTGGATTGGCTTGCGATCGTGTACTGAGAAGTGTTTTTGATATTGAAATATTACAAGGTCGGAAGGAAGGATCAAGTACTATTGACAAGTCTCGACTTGAAATCGATAAAGGAAATACAAATGTTTTTTCTGGTGTAACAATATTGGAAGTAGATATGCCAAGAAACATAGAAGAAACTAAATTGTCGAATGAAATAGCTGCAAAATCAGATGAAAAGCTTCAAAGAGCTGGACAAGAAATTAAAAAAAATGCTGAAAATTTATTGAAAGCTATTGATAATGAGGATGATTATATTTTCAATTTGATAGTAAAAGAGATTACACGAACTATTAATGTAGAAAATCTGGCAACACATATTTGTGTGGAATTGAATGATAGTGAAAATGAAGAAGAGGATAATTTGTTGCATGAATTTTTGAATGAAATGGATATTTCAAAAGAAATGGAAAATTTGGATAGTTTCGGTGAACAATATCGCGAGGCTGTGAATACTGTGGCAAAAATGCGAACAGGTTTTTCGGTTTTTTTATTTTTTAATTTTTTATTTTATTTTTTCGTTCATCTTGACTTGCTTAGATAATGTGGAAATTGGTGAGTTCTGAATTAGTTATGTTCACTTTCTTCAAGTTGGAATTTTGTCCCTTAAGAGGTTTTTTTCTTTTTTTTTTTTGTTTATTTATTTGATAACTATGAATGTTGACTTATACGGACAGGCATTCAGAGCACTGGATAAGTTAAATAAGTTGAGGTTGAATTATAGAGATCATTAGCAATTTATTATGGTAATACCTGCAGATTTCAGTTTATGATAAGAATTTATCCTATAATGCTCAAGAACATGTTATTTATGACATTTCACGAGCACCAACCTCGATAAACATTCCTCTCGAGTGGCTTAATGAATCAGGTTTGCCGGAAATCCGTTGTCATAAAGAATCAGGGAAACCTAACATAAATTTTAATATTTATCTTGCCTTTCTTCACTATCCTCAGAAGAGAATGACATTCCAGCATTCAAAAAATTTGCCTCGAATGTTTTGTCATAAATTAATGGCAAGAAGTGAAAATTTCGGAGATATGGCTGTACATATATACTGGGATCTTTAAATAGATCACAGAAATGGTATAGCATAAAGTGGTTATTTAAATCGTTATATGGTTATTTAAGTCGTTAAAAACAAAACCAGTCAATAGATTTAAAAAAATAATTTGGAGGATTATTGGACTAAGTCTATTATCGAAAATCTGTGCACGGTGTTAGAAAATCTGGCAATATTTTCTCCAAGAATTTTAAAATATTTCATTCGCTCATCTTATATGAGTATAGTAATTGAATGCTGTTTTCATCGGAAAGAACGAATTCAAATAGTATCACTATGTTATGAAAAATAATTTCAGAAAAAACTGACGAACCTATCATAATTGAATTGGAATGAAATTCGATCTCAAATTGTTCTTCCTTATACAAGAAGATCTGATTCTCGCGCCTCGTTAAAATAATTCCTTCTCGTTTTTTTTATCTTTATATGCCTAATCTTAGCTATTAAATTCTTTACCAATTGGCTTTTCAACAAGGACCACTTCTTTATGGGTCTCTCGCTCAATTGGTCTCATCGTTGTTTTCAGTCTTCACAGTTTCAGAAATTCTATAAATTTTCTCCAGGTGCTTTCTTTTTCTTTCATATTTTTATTATTTTCTTATGATGCAAATAGATTGTTGTTTTATAGATTTGTTACTCTAAGATTACGCTTTTTTAACCTAATTGATTTTTGTTTAGTGCATCATCATTATGCTTTGGGCCATGATAGTTTTTCGTCGTTTGAGATTTTGTTATCAATCGTCTATGTATATGCAAAATCGAATGATATTATTGTACTTGAAGTGTTTCTTTTTGAATTTATGTGTAAGGAAAATTATTTTAAGAGATTAGAGATATCACTTGAATAGTTTCTTTTTAGAAGAACGTGCCAGAATATTGGAATCTATAGAGTCTTTTATTATAGTAGGGTTTTGTGACTGTCTACTGTAAGTTAAAAGTTTAAATAATAGTTTTTTTTTTATTCATTTAGGGAAATGAAGTAATTCTCCAGATGGCTTATATGGAAATTCTCTTATGGAGCTGGTATTTTTTTCGTTTCGTTTGCATCTGAACTTCATACATCTGAATATTGTTATTTCTTATAGTAGAGTGTATAGCATCACTTTCTTACTATTTCTGAAATAGCTTGTACATTTTTCTGACTTCTAAAGTTTTTATATATTTTTATATATAAGTATTTTGCAAAGGAAGTCTAATTCCGGTTCGGAAAATTTCTTCCCAAGATTAATCTCGGAAATTTCCAGTCGAGCTTATTTTAGCGTTTTGAGCCAGAAAGTCAGACAATTTTGAATTCTAGTACTTAACTTCACACTCTCTTTTTTTCATTACTGGACTTTCTTCCTTTGTTAATCTCAATTCTCACACTTAGAATAAAAAACGATGTGTTTCAATTTATTGCTTTTTGATAAGGCAAATACATGGTTCACACACATTTTTGTATTTATAACAATTTTGAACGCATAAACGAGATAATGCAAGTACAAAGAGAGACGAATGATGCCTAGGCTTTTAGCCTGCAATCTAGGAAATCGTTATGATGAATTGTTGGGTTGTCTCGGTAGTATCAGCAAGATGATGCCTCAGGTATGTCCTCAGCCGAAACTCGTAGATGGGATCCCTTCTTGATTCAGTGGATTCATTTCTTATTTATTGGCGTATTTTGTAATGTATCTGTTTGTCTTCATGAGGCTCAATGCATTTAGTTTGTTGATGATGGTTGGGCCCAACTGAGTGCAAATGAATTGATAGCTAAATCATCACTGGATATTGTTTATGCAAGATCCATTTCTTCTTATAGACTATGAGTGTTGGATAATTGCATTTGCTATAATGATATCTTCGAATATCCCTTGGGTGTACAGATTATGTATCTATAAATTTCAAATAAATTTTCTATATAAAGCTGAGATTTTGCTAACCAGATAATGTGCAGTTACATTGGGCAGTCGTGAAAGAAGTTATATTCATGCCTAAAACAGGTTCAATGGAAAATAAAAAAAAAGTCCAATTCCTGGGAAATCGGAAATCGAAAAGATGCTATCCTGCTAAGCATTTCTGGAAAATATCCTGAAAAAGTTGCAGTGGGATGGTCTTTTACACAACGAACTGATCGTAATATCGCGTTCTGAAGGCAAAAAGTGATGCCGATACCACTCCTTATCGATAAGATAAATTGATACTGGGGTGGGATTACGTAGTTGAGTTGATTTGGAAGTGATTAATATGTTGGTCAAGAGTAGCCACTCCTAGAGCAACCACTCCTAGAGCAACCCCAGCTGTTGTTAATACAGAGGCAACTATAATGTGCAGATTGTTGTTTTTTGTATCTTTTAGAATAGTGTTATCCACTTGTTCAGGTTTTTTGTTAGCTGCTGGAGGGTATTGATGATGCTGTTGGTCAAGAGATCGTGAATGATTCAGTGGTAAATTTGAAGTGAAATACAATGCCAAATGACAGAGCGCTAGAGCATTCCATACTTCTTTTCTTCATTGAGATGAAATATATTGTGTTGCTAATAATTAAATGGAGGAATGCTGTGAAATTTAACTGATTAAAAATAATTAGATGAGTGTTTTGAAAGATTTAGGTTCTTTTTGTTTACGTATTGAGATGTTAAAGACTATGGATAATCAGTTGGTGAAATTGTGAAGATTTATTTAGGTGCCGCAACTATGGTTATTGCTGGAACGAATTCCGAAATTTGTTTTGAATGTTAGTTCACATCATCAAATTTCTACTAGAATAAGATGAGTCGCGCTTGAGCAACAATTGTAGAGCATCGAATTCTACGTTGTTTCATGCGTGACTTACAGCATGACGTTGTATCTTTTGAAGGATGATGTAACATCTTTCTTTTTACTATCTGATACTATCTGATAAATATGATTTGATCTCTATTTGTAAGATACTAAATCAAAGAGATTATCAAAACATTGGGTGCCATGAATTAGAACAGATATATTTCTGAAATGAAATAGCTTATTCAATAAACATTGTTTGATAGTTATGCCCTTCTGGATCATCTTCATACTTTATTGAACAGTTTTGATTCTAGTGGAACGTCTCTTTCTTCATTTGGCTTTAATTAACGATGATTCGAAATTGGAAGCATTTGTTCGGAAACACTTACTGGATATTATAGAGTGCACTTCTACAGGCGAAGTTGAAATCCGAAATAAAGTAATTTTTGGTATCAATAAATAGCATTTGGTCAGAGTTTTTAACCGGACGAAAATTCTGATAACTGTTTCGTATTTTGATTTTGAAAAAGATCATTTTTTTGATATTTCTTGAATTCATCAAATTATATGCGAAAAACGTCTTCGTTCAAGGGAATGGAAATGTTGACACATTTAAATCGTCGAATCAAAAGCAATTTAACGATAACATTACCGTTGAAGGATATCTTGCATTATTTACTGTCCTCAACAGAAAGGAATATCTTAGGAACGGTATGGATTACAGTTTCTTTCGCAATAATGCAATAAAACTTGAATAAAAAGTATTTCAAAAAGCAATTTATCGTAAAATTAAAATGAGGGATTATTATGAAGATAAAATAAAACATAACACGGCAGTTTTATGGTGAGACAATCCTTTTTCTCCTTTGTTTCCTCTTCTACCCCTGCTTACAATAACTGTACGTGGTTGGATATTTATTGCTGATATTAAACAACAAGAGTGGCTATCATTGGAGCCATTGAAAAATAAAGTGATTTCCGGTCATTCTCTTCAATTTATGACATGAGTATTTTCTGTACTTGAATGAGAATCGGACTCATGAACTACTAAACATGAAAAAAGAATTTGTATTTTTAATCATCTGTGAATCAAAAGAACTTCACTTTTTTAATTGTGATAATTTGCAGAATTTTGCAATTGTTTACCTTAGAATAGCACTGGATCGTGTCGATACTAAAGATCATTTTACTTTACTTCCGAATTTCTTGGATATTTTGTTGAAATATAGAAATGACAGAAAAATATTCGACCAGTGAGTTTCATTTCCTCCATCAACAATAATATTATTCAGTTTAATATCTGATTGCATACCGTATGTAATTATTTGAAAAAAAATTCAGAGTTATAGTCTTTAGATTATTTCACCAGTTGAGGGTATCTATAATCCCAGATCTTTCGGAATATGCTTCACTGTAACTTACGCTGACTGTTGTCATTTGCACTCCATGTGACCTTTACGAGTCATTTATCAGTTTATCAAACTGAAAATATTCTTCCCCGAAATTCTGGTAGTATTTTTGGAAACAATATAAGTTTCGGTCCGTATTTAATCGAAAAAAAAAAAAAAGAATTTACAGAATTATTATTTTAACTGCACGTGCTTGGATATCTATTGCTGATATTAAACAACAAGAGTGGCTATCATTGGAGCCATTGAAAAATGAAGTGATCAGATCGGAAATATTGAGATTTTTTTCGGATGTGCTATATTTTCCGAATTCAAGGTTAATTATTGTTTGGCAATTTATATTTTAAAGCATTAAAATACTCGAAACTTATGCCGACAATATGTCAGTTCTAGACGTAGCTATAAGAATTCTGTATATATCCTTTGCGATTTATTTATCTTTCGTAATTTTTATTTTTCGTTAACTATTTTCTTTGACAAATTTACATTAAATCTGCATTGGATTTATTTTCCAGTGCTGAAAAGAGAAATATGGCCATAATGTTAAATAATTTTTCTGGTCATCCATGTATGTCAAAAAATGGATTTCTCCGAATTGCTAAAGATGTTATGGGCGATCTCAAAGTTAGCATTACTGCAGTAAGTTCCCTTCCATATTTGGATTTCACTGAGGAATTTCAGTTACCATGTCTGTTAGTTCCACACTTTTTTCAAAAATTGCTCAGATAGAATTTTGAAAGTAGAGAAATTATAACTGCTGTTATTGGTACTTCGAACCTTAACTAAATAACGGATAAATAATTCTCGCTTATTATTATATTGCTTTTTAATTCTTACTTTCCAGCTAAAACTATCCATAATAAAAGTATCATCAATAGTTTTTACGGAAGCCGAAATTTTACCATTACTGATTGGCGCCATTGCGCTTGGTCCTAGCGAAGTTGAAATAGCTGGTGATGTTGCTATTAAAAAGATTGATTTGGAAAAAGTTTTGAGAAATAAGGGCACTGTGAAGAGTTTGTTCAACCTATATCTCGGTTTATCTTTTCAGGTAACTTTCATGTTAACTAGTACCATTTATTCACGTTTTTGTGTGCTATTGTGAAATTATTCAGAAAGAAAACATTCAGTTCCAAAAATCTCGAATTAAAAATTAAACACTGCTTAGGAATTACATTAAAAAGCTTTTTTTAGAAGCTGGATGAAAGCGACAGAGTTTCACCGGCTACAGTCCCTATTAAGTTGAAATTAATACCTCTACTAATGAGATCTCCTGTTGCGGTTCAAACTTTTCCATATAATATTAAGGTGAAATGTATTTTTTTTCTGAACTTCAAGAGATCCATTTTTCTGAACTTTTCAACCCCGATAGATTGAGTTTCACTTGAAAACTTAGAGTCTTCTCTTTCAAATTTATTTTTTCCCTTATTGATCTGCTTCATATTAGAATCTATTCTGCATTTTAACATGTTTCATATTCTTTAGATAGCATTTGATGGCTTATTCGACAAAGAAGATTCTAGCGAAAAGAACCCTCTCAAACTGCAACAAGCAAGCATCGATTTTTTATTGCTTATTACGAAAAATTTCCCGGTGAACGCTTTGTCAACATTTGGTCCAATCATATTTTCTTCGATAAGGAAGCTAATTGATCATAATGAGGTCCTTTAATTTTGAATTTTTCCAACTAGTTCTTATCATTTAGATTTCATCTCAATTGACAATTATTAAGTAATGGAAAATCGCTAAAATCCTTTTTGAACTGCTTACTTTTGTCACATATTCACATCGTAGAAAGCTGCTGATTGACTACTTTCGTTCCGGAAAAAATTGTTACGAATAGCTTTGGATATCGTCGGAGTGAAAAGGAATTAGTGTAGTTATGATGGAGATATGATTTTTTTTTAACTCTAAAAGTTTCTCAGTGACTACCATTAAACTATTTATATTTTATAGGCTTCGAGTGTTGTTGCTATAGCTTATCAATGTTTTGGTATTATTGGTAATAAAGTTCCGCAATTGGTTGTAAATGATATGGCTCTGTTGCAGAAAACGTTTGATGCTATTCCATTGGTCATTTTTCACATTACTTCAGATTTCTACTTTTTTTCTCACCTCTCTATTTTTAAAAGCATTAGATATTTAGGCACCAGAAGAAGTTTCTTTTGCAATAGCAGATTGTTTAGTGAGCTGGTTACCTGCCTTCCACACTGTAAATGATCTTGCTTTAAGTGGTGTTTTGGAAGCACTCATTTCTTCATATATTGTTCATGTAAGTTTTGTTTCATTTCTTATGGTTATTTGTTTTATATAGAACAAAAACTTCATTATCTTATATTTTAATAGTTTAAATATGCAAATATCAAGTTTTATTCGTTACATTAAAGTTGTTATTAAAAATGCCGTAGAAGTTTTAAAGCCTATAGTCATTTCTTGGGAAGCAGATTGTCATTATAGTTTTCTTTCTGTTAGATGCACTGCTTTGTTTCGTTATTTCAACGACCAGTATTATTGAATAGAAATAATACAAACAAAAAAAGTGATTCTTCAAACAACTATTTGAATTTGGAATGGAAGTTTTTTTCTGTAACATATCTCCAGTGTGAATTCATAAATGGTCTCCGATCATTCTCATTCCTTATCCGTAATATGTTGAAACCAATAGTTGCTTTACAGATAATTAAGATGATGGGTAAACGTCTTTATTTTATTCGTTAAGGTAATTAGTAATGAAATGTATAGAGATTTATTTCTTTATTTAATAGTTAGTTAAATAATGTGTAGTCCTAATTTTATGCTGATAGGTCACTATTTCTTGCACATTTGGATTTTCAATTAAATTGTTTAATTAGATTGAATGATTTATTAAGTCTATTTTTAGGAATCGCCTAAATGCCGTCTTGTTGCTCTAAAGTTCGTTGAAACATTGGTGAAAACACCGTCATTGGAATTTCGCTGGATGCTTTGTCGAACTTGTGGCGATCCGTAAGTATATCAATGTATTTAAGTTTCGTATACGAAAACGATGACCTATCACTGAGTCTCAGCTTTATGTCAGGATATTAGGGGTAAATAAGTGAAATCAGCTCATTTTGATTTTAGATTTAATTCAGAAATTATGTTATGATTTCTAGCATTATTGCTTGCAACTTACATTAATATGATTTGCTAGCCACATCCGACCACGCTTCACGTTTTCCGCTCGCTAATCTACATATATAGTAAAATAGTCTTTTTATTATTATATATAATAAAAAAGTTGCTAATCTATATATATATATATATAAAATAAAAATGTACGTTTGTTCAAAATCTTAAATCTCCGAAATTTCTCAAATACGCCCCTTATCTAAATTAGTTCAGAATCTAAGATCCCTAAAATTCTTACCTATTGTTTTGAAAATTTGAAACAACGTTGCATTCGAATACTCGCATTTTTTTTGATATACTTTTTATTTATACGCGTTGTTGTAGCTCAGTTTGGTTAAGTTGTAAAGAAAGAATAGAGAAGGCGCACGTCTCTAATATGTTTAATTTTACAGTGCTTTGGATGTACAATATTTTTTGTTGTTCCACTGTCTGTATAGATTTAGAGATTGTCTGGTTTTGCCAGTTCTAGAACACGGAACATATAATTGTCCATGTGTGCAATTATGTGCCGAGATCTAAACCGTACAGTTCTAAATATTGGTCCTGAGTTTTGCTGATGGTGATTGCAAACGTCAATCGAATTGGCAATTTCAATCTCTTAAATTGAAATGGCATATCTGTTGGAATCATAGGAATGCGAGGAATGAGGACATTTTCACCTTTGAAAGATCTAGACAAAATTGTTGCTTCTAGACTTGCTCATTAATTTTTTTTTACTGCAAGCCGCATGCCGTTAAAAAGTTTCGGCTGACTAATATTTCGCCAAGCGATAACTGGCACGCGATTTTCAAAAACAATATCAATGGACTTGTATCTAACTGCCTCACTTTGAATGTTAGACTGATTAATATTGTTAAGTTCGTCGACGTCTTTGTTCTTGGCCGCAAGAATAGCTCTTCACTCCGCGATTCTTATAATTGGTTTGAATATTGGGAAATACTTTTCCAACCAATTCTTCTTTTGACGTCACTAAATTGCAGAAGTTATGAGGCAATGAAATTCGTCCTGAGATCAGATCAACTGAACCTTTCCGTTCCCAATTTCCAGTAATTGATATGAGAATATCCTAGCTGGCAGCTGAGAACGCGAATTCTGATTCTACTATAAACTATAAAAACTCTTTACTACATATATTTGATCTGCTTAGCATTTCTTTTAGTTCAGCTTTTAGTAAAGCAAAGTCTGTTATTCTAGTGTATGATATGTAGGTAATTTTAACATCTTTACGTGTCGCCACAAAATAGAGTATTTTAGGCAAGCATTTATTTCGTCCGCTGGTGTCGATCGAGGAATTATAGGTAATGTTTGTCTGAAATCTCTGCAAGCAATACTAACACGTTCCCAAATGGTTTGATATTTCCACGTAAATCTTGCAATGATCAATCGAGAGCCTCAATCGATTTTTTATGTACCATTTTACATTTATCCCAAACAATAATTTTATATTTCTGAAATATTTTTTCCCATGCCGGATGCTTTAGAAATGTTGCATGTAGGAGTTTCAATGAATTACATGTTTAATGCAAAAAAATTTCAAAGCGGAATGAGCAGATCTATTTGGTAACAATGTTGCAGCTATTCCGGACTATGCAAGAGTTAAGGCTATTTCATTTTGGGATCGAATTGCTGCCAGAATCAATCCATTTAGGAACGTTTTATCAGTTCCTCCTGGCACATCTAAAACGAAGATTTCTCCAACCCGTTTATTGACAGTTTGCATTATTTAATCGTAAATGCTTTTTTACTCAAGCGTTAACTGAAGAATATTTGATGCAGACACGACAAAAGATCAGCCGTATAGTAGTTTTGTTCACGACGCAATTCTACATCGAATGAAGCAGCAGCAGATTGATTCGGTGATGGCATTCCCAATTGACTAAGAACTTCATTCGCCATTTCTAAGCACAACTTCATTGCTGCTTATGTATCTTTCACTACATTCCTATCACTTTTTTCTGGTTGCACACCAAAAATTGTCATATCGGTGCTTTTATTCACGTACTTACAAATGTATTTGATCGATTTAACGGAGTAGCAGTATTCCATGTTTATGTACGCTTTGTATGTTTTTAACAGCAAAGGCGAATATGGAACAACCTGCCAGTTATCTACTTCGGTGTCATTTTTCTGCATTTGTATGGATGCTAATTTACCGCCATCTTCTGCTGATCTTCTGTATGAAGGATATCCATCGTTGTTTTCTGTAACTGTGTTGAATATTAATGCTCGAGGATATCGCTTAGGGCATTTTCCATCTTCATGCATGGTGAATTTGGATTTAGTATTAGAGTTATTAGTATCACAAGTGTGACAAGTAAAAAAAAAAGTATATATATCTAGATGAAAAAAAAAAAAAAAAAAACGCATATCCGAATGCAAGGTTGTATCGAAATTTGAAAGCATTCGGTGAAGAGCTTACAAAATTACGTGCCAAAAAACAACAACGATGACATGATAAAAAAAAAAAAGGTAGATATATATAGATATCAGATCTGAAGAACGAATGATTTTGGGATCCGGTTTTTTTAACTAAAGCATTAATTCAGGAGAGATGAAATGAAACACGAAGCTATACGTATACTAGATTTATCAGTTGCAGATCCCACGAGGACACCTAAATTTGAAGTAAGATTGTTCATTTAGCTTCTTGTTCATTTTGGTTTTTCATTGATTTAAAACAGAAAGTACAATTCACTCTTTCAAGGATTTGGTTGCATTTTTTCACCAAAAATTGAACCTACAAGATGCTACGGGAGGAGCAGTTAATTTTTTAACAGCTGAAATGAAGAAGAAAAAAGAAGCATTTGCTGACGAAGTGTTTCACATTGTAAGTTGGAGCATAATTCAGGCGAAATATTCGTGATTGCCATGCAAAACTTTGTTAACTTTAGGGGAAAAAAATACTTAGAATACTAAATCGCATTTTATATTTTATTTAACTATAGTCTAGTTCCAAAGCACAAAAAAATTTTTCCTGGTTTTCTCCTATGAGTAGAGAGGAAGACTATTTTATATAGAGTTCAAAGAAGTTGATAAATTAGTTCTGTGATAAGAATTGCTAAATCTAGTCTAAAATTGTTCATTTTCAAACTATTCGGGTTTATATTTATGTTTTTTTTCTTTTGATTTTATTTTTTTCCTCTTTTGAAAAAATTAAGTCCATCTATTCTGACTTTTTTGTCTCAGCGTAACCATCCATATTTTTAGTCAGCACTTTATCTGTACGCCAATTTACAAGTTGCTTGTTCGCTACAGCCGCTCTCGCTAACAGAAGCGAATGTTTTTTCAAGAACATCAGATTATCCTGTAATCAGTAGATATTTACTGTCGATCAGGGAAGAGCATCGAGAAATTTTAAATCTCTTTCTAGAAATAGTTTTGAAAGCAATTGAAGCGCAGCCAGGTATTTATAACTTTTTAAGATATTTAATGAAACTTATGAAAATAATTTTACCATTGAGAAACTAAATAAAATCTATTACTGGCTAATTGTTGATTTATTTATTGATTTATTTGCTCCTCTTTATTTCGATTTTATTAAAAAAAAAAGGAATTAATCGCGCATTTCATTTTGTTTTTAAATGTTCAGTCATCAGTATCATTTTTCCTTATAGCTGATCGGACTACTATTTATGCTATTTTTCTTTAATAACAATACTAAAACGAAAGAAATGATGATTCTAAATCGAAAATAAAATTTCAGCCAATTTTCTGATCGAAATGGCCTGTTTGTTCTTGCATAATGGAAGTGGAAATTTAAGTCATAATTATCGTGCAACAGTACGTCATTGTCCTTTTTCTTTTTTTTTTTTTTTTTTTTTTTTTTTTTTTTTTTTTTTTTTTTTTTTTTTTTTTGGTATGTTTTCAGCATTCTTTAATAATTCTTTGAAATAATATTTGTTTATTCATGTTTTAATATTTTTAGTTTCGATCATCCAGATTTTAAGTCTTCTCTTTTGAATTTCCAAATCTCAATTTAATGACTAACAAAGTTCCCTAAAATAAATCAAATTGTTTTCTAGCTTCATATACTACACGAGATTGTGACAAAAGAAAAATTTTTCGAAAATCTTCGCAAGATACATTTTTTAATCACATAGTTTTACATTTTTTTTTATCGATCAAATTCATTTGCTTAAAACAACTAATGAAATTGGTGATTTATTCTTTCATATTATTTCTTAAATCTGCAACTCCAGAAATATTCCAGACTGTGGCTTGGTTACAGCGTCATTTAAATTCAAATTTCCATATAACTGTTTGTGCAAAACTTTCTGAACTCTACATTCTGATCTTGACTGATATGGAAAAAAAAGAATGTTTACAACAATGCTTTAAACAGTTTGACAGTGATGTAAGTTTGTCATTTTCAGTGTCATTAAATGTGATGGGACAGTACCGTTACATTGAAATATTAATTCAGTTAAAGAATAGTGAACTTTTAAATTATATTTATATGTAACAATTTTAAATCACAGTTCACATATGCTCAGATTTCAAATATTTGTCATTATTACAGTCAAGATATATATATCTATTTTATACTGAACAAAGACTGAAAAAAAAAACAAAAAATTTTTTAGAAGTTATCCGTTCAAATCCCGTGGCTTTGTGCATATTTAGCTACTCAGCCATCGATAGACTTCACTGCTGAAGAAATCAACGGAATTAAAGTTCGTTTGGTGAATATAATCGAAACATTGTCTGGACAACAATACTTTGAAGCGGCTTGTGGTTCATTGGCAGAATTGCTAAGAAGGACCATTTTCGGTCTCAATGAAACAGAAAAGGTAATCGCTTCCAAAATTCTTGCTAATTTTAATTTTAATCGAATTTTTGTTTAATTGATTTTATTTTCAAAAACTTTTCTTAATTTATAAATCAGTTTTTTAAAAGTTCCATGCATTGAATTTCTTATAATATTTACATCTTGGGTTCTTAAAATCACCGAGATGCATATCATCGTATTTCAATTTTTTGCTTTAGTTTTGTTTTTCAGACTATATTGGTGTCCTCAGTTTCGGATAATCAATTTTGTTCGCTCTGTGAATTGCTAGGAAAAATAGCGGCATCTCGAAAAGATATTTTGACATCAAAAATGAAAGAGTTAGCTGTGAAATGCCTTGGTTTCCTTTCATTGCATAGCTCGTCAACTGTTTTATATGAAAAAATTTTGGCTCAATTATTTGCTTGTGGTGAGGTAAATTTCCAGTTTTGTATCTAGAAATTTGACGAGTGAAAAGTTCAGTTTTTAATAATGATTTTCAAAGTATTTTCGAAAATTTCCTTTTTTTTGGCTTGTACTTTTGTATTCATCCGAAAAATAATATTTGCTTAGATCTCATTGATTAAATTTGACTTTTAAGCCCACCAGTCACTATTATTAGTGCTTTAACAATGCTGTGTCTTGATGAAATAATTATTGACAGTAATGTATTAGAAAGTTAAAAGAATTTTTGGAAATTGTTGTAGTGTAACATTTTTGTCTTCAAATATTTTTAAAAGTTCATTAGTTATAAGCTGTGTAATATTAAGACTTTAACTTGGAGTTTTATATAATTAGTCGCGTTGTTCATTGAATAAATATAGATTAAAAGTTCAAACAAGTTTTTGTTTCTTCAGATAGCAGCCCAACCGGAATTGCAATTTATAGTTGGCAATGCCCTTTTCGATGCTGCTTTCGGTGAAAGTTCCCCATCACGCAGAAATATATTCGTCGAGACAGAGGAATATTTTCTGGTAAATATGATTATTTTTCGATGGATGCAGTAAAAGATGCAAAATTCATAAATACGAAAAGTTTCAACGGTTTACTTGTTTTTTATTTTTGTTTTCTGGATAAATTAAGTTTTATGGGCAAATTCTCAGGAAAGAAACTTATCTATCACTAAACTGGACAGTATTGAAAAGAAAGTAGCGAATTTATTGGAAATTCTAATGAACGTTAAATTACGTCACGCAAATCGCCATTTGCGACAAGCTACGCTCATTTGGTTATTTACTTTGATGAAACGGTGTGTTGTCACGAAGCTTAACTGCATAATGGACAATTTAGGCTCTATTCAACATGCTTTTATCAATGGTTTAACCGAGACAAACGGTTTATTTGCTTGCTTTTTTTCAATATTTTTCGATCTGTTTTATGGCAATTAGAAATTTCCATTGAAAGTACATCGAAATTTGTCAGGATGGGTGGAAATTTTAATGACTCTCCAGAATAATTATTTAGATTGCATGAATTTGTTTTTTGTAAATTGCTTGTTCAGGACGTTTAAATTCTCAAACTAAGTTGAAATTGATTTGAATTTTATTGGACAACATTTCTACGATATCATTGAATTTAGATTCATGAGTATTGTCCCTTGTTTTAATAATAAATTGCAGAATTCTCGCAGGAAGTAGCAAGTGAAGGCCTTGGTATTATCTTTGAACTAGGCTCTGAAGAGCAAAAGAAAGTAATGGTCGAGGAATTGGTTAATACACTATCAATTGGCCAAAAACGACTTGATCCAATTGCACCAAATACTCGCTTATTTGCAAAGGATGAATTAGGCACTACACCAACGGGGTCTGCCTAAATAATTTTCGTTTAAATTCAGTTTTTAGCTTGATTGTATGGTAGCTACTGTTGTAGCAATTAATCTTTTATTTTCTAATTTCTTTTTATAATTTTAGAAGATTCATGCTGTTCTATTTTAATTCTGACACAAGAATTAAAGTTCTTATAGAGAAAATTTAACAACTTATCAAGAACTTTGCAATTTGGCCACAGATTTGAATCAGCCAGATCTCATATACAAGTTTATGCAGCTTGCAAATCACAATATTTTGTGGAATTCCAAAAAAATAAGTTTTTCTTTATTTTATTTTATGGATTCCAAAAAAAAATTTTTTTTTTTAATTTATTTACGTAAATTTCTCATAAGAAACTAAAAGTTTTTGAAGAATGACTTTTTGTTTTTAGGGTGCAGCTTTCGGTTTCAGTACTATAATGCAACAGGCAGAAAGGGTAATGGAACCGTATTTGGCAAAGTTGGTGCCCAAACTTTATAGGTATCGATACGATCCTGATTTGAAAGTCCAAGGCGCTATGCGTTCAATTTGGCAAGCAGTCACAGTTTCTAAGAAAAGTGTAGTACGTTTCAGTTTCTAACAAAAGCGATATATTCTGAATCAGTCGTGAAGATCAAATTATTTTGAATTCTTTCATATGACTTGAAAATCCAAGTTATCAGTTAATTGTTGTTTGATATATTTTGAAAAATTAGAAATACTTTCGTAATACATCATAATAAAATTATAATCTGAACTTATAATTTTTTTGAAAATAAGTACAGATTTCAACATATACAAGATCACTGTGACATTAGTAAACAGTTACTTTTTTCCGTAATTTCAACTTTAAATTTTAAGTAGAACAAACGCTAGTTCCAACAGAAATAGTAGCGAAATATCAATAAATTGCTAGACCATCTTAATTTTAGACTGAAGAATATGCAGATGCTATTTTCAATGAACTTTTATCAACCCTTACAGATCCTCAGTGGCGAACTCGTGAGTCCAGGTCTGTTTATGACTAGTTTTTTGTTTCTCTTTATTGAAGAATATTACAAATCGAATATAATTTCTTCCAAGTATTTTATGAAACAGTGTAATATATGCATTATTTGGGCATACTCAATTTTTTATTTATCATTGATAGGCATATACTTAGTATCGAATTTAACTCGGCTGGATGAATTCTTATCACTTTTCGCATATTTAACTACGAATACTGATTTTTTTTCGTTTACTGATTTTTCGTTTACTTTCTTTTGTTTCAGTTATACATGTTATTATACTAATTATTGCGTCATGCTATGACGCAGTAACTGAAGAAGTAAGCTATTAATTTTTCTTGTTTGTTCCTTTAGAACAAGAATCCCATAATTATTTGCATTACTAAGATTTTTTGCAGTTGCCTGGCTTTAGCAGATTTACTGAGTGGATATTGTACTGATAGAATAACTGAACGTTTTGGTCAACTTTTCGAAATATTGTATCGAGTACAGGATGATGTAAAGGTGCTTAGTTTCATCAGAGTCGCATTCTATAACAAAAAAATATTTGAGGCATCATTATCTGTTCTATCAATTGAATCAAATATCTAATTTCTTGTTCAAACTTTCCAAGAAATTTTCGCTAAATATGGGACTTCTTTAATTGTGTGCCAGTGCTCAGGAATCAGTTCGAATAGCAGCAGGACGCGCTCTGTCAAGCCTCATTAAAATTACCGTGCGCAAATGTTCTTCAGTTAATGGCGCCAAAGCTACTCAACTGCTTGGAATGGTACTTCCTATTATTATTGAGAAAGGGGTTGGATCAAGCATCAAAATTAATAAAATGTTGAGGTTTGCTTTTCTGGATAATTTCAAGTCCTTTAGATCCTTATTTCTTCATCGTGGACATTGTAAAGAAAAACAGTTTTCATTTTTCGATTATAAATCGATAATTCATGAATTTCCAGCCTAAATATCATTATGGACATTGTGAAGGAAGCTGGTTTGACATTACAAGAACATATAAATATAATAGTGCCATGCCTACTAGACTCACTGAGTGAAGAAGAGTCAACGTTTTTGAATTATCTTGCTGCTAGATCAAGTTTAGATGAACTGGAAGTGGTAAACTTTTTTGGGGGTTTCTTTTTTTTTTTTTTTTTTCGTGTTTATAATTTCCAGTGAATCATAGCATTTCACAAGAACTTCCATTATATTGAATTGAAGTGTCGAAGTGAAATTTTTAAGGATTTACCTGTTCATGCTGTAGCTTCTCTTAATACATTCCTTCCCAATCTTGTTTGTTTCGAAACTCTACCTTTTGTTTCATTTTGCGAAAAATTATATTGATCAGTTTCGATAAATGTTGTAAAAAAATTATTTAAGCTGGACTCAGCTCGTATATCAGTAGCACACAGTTCTCCAATGATGAGTACTCTTCGTTATATCGTCCCATGTATAAATGATTCTGTTTTCAACACTTTGGGCGATAAGTTGATCGAACAGTTACGTTCCAGTGTTGGCGTAACTACACGTACTGGAGCTTGTCAGTTTATCGTCGACTTATGTCTTCAACGTCAGCAGCTGATGATGTCTTGTCGATCTTCCTGCAGTGCATTTTTTAGAATTTTAGATTCTGTTTTATAAACTCCATTATTTTTATATTAATATAATGAAGTCTTGCCATCAAGAGGAGAGGAAAATTGATTTTCTGAATTTCTTTTGAAATAAAGTTTCATATTAAACATAACTTCAAATAAAAATATAACAGTTTTTTTTATTTTCGAATTGTAGCGAAGTTGAAAAAGGCATGATTTCTCAAAGCTTAATTTTTCTTAAGCAAATTCACTGTGTTTCAGATAAAATGGTGCGAGTTCTTCTCAATGGCTTAAATGATCGTAATCCAGTGATAAAAAAACAATTTTCATCTTGCTTGTCGTATTTATTGCCTTTTTCCTCAAAAAGAGAAGTAAATCGGGTTCTGGATTACATAAAACAAAAACTGCGAAATGAACAAGGTAAATGAAAAAAGTTAGCAGTCTCCCTGAATACATTGATGAATAGAGAATGAATAAGTAATTTTTTAATACAAGCTATATGTGTGGGATGTTTTAAACCTTATGCATCGAACTTTCAAATTATTGTCTTATCTAATTTTTCTCATATTTTAATGAACGTTCAAAAGAAAATTTCGGATTTGATAACGAGAGAATGCTTAAATAATGTCTTAATTTTCTTAGTTTGAATAAATTTGAATAGTTAAAAATTAAAATGTCATTTTGGAATTCATAAGTTCATTGTGAATTCTATAATCAATTCAGTTCATAAGATTTCACAAGATTTGAATTTGATTTTCGAATTCACAAGTACCAGATTGTTCATTTTTTCTTTATATTTTAAATTATTTTAAAAATTTGGCATTTGAATCATTGATAATTTTTTTTTAGATGAAAAAATGACAGTGTTGCACCTGCTGCGCGCTTTATCAAGGAATACTGAAATTCTTTCTGATTCACTATCTGCTGTTGTTCCATTTATATTTCTTTATAAATGCCGGGAAGGTGAGTTTTTAGGCATCTTTGATATCTTATGGACTTGATATTTATTGCTTGATTGTGGTTTAGCGCTTTACTCAGTTTCTTTTTTGAACTCTAGATGGAATTTTGGTATTCTTATTGGATTTATTCTCACCTTCCAATTTCGATGGGATGCTTTTTCAGTTTGAAATTTGAAACCCGATTTTATTAGCATTTTCCTTTGAAAACTGGAAAGTGAAAAAAAAAATGAAATTTTTTATGATGAAATTCTTACTTAAGGAATTTTTTATGGACGAAATCGTGATGATTTCTGAGCAGTAATTTTTTATGAATATCATCTCTTTTTCATTACAGTAGCTGAAAGCCTCAGGACAAGTTTTTTTTTTTTATAATTTTTCAGTTGCAAAAAATGACGAGGCAGGAAAAAGGAACCTAGAAATGTGGGATGAATTATGGTCCGAGTTGGTTCCAGGTACCAATCTTTACATCTCTCTCCTTGCAGCAACTGTATCATGGCTGATCATGTCTTTTTTTTTTTATTTCGTGGATTTTTAGGGCAAATTTAAGATCATTACAGTGATAATGAAACGAGTGATAATGAAAAATAACCATTAGAATGATAATGAAATCTCAATACAGTGTAATTTGTTTTCAAATAAGATTCAATCTGTTAAAACTGACCAGGAAATATTGTTTTTTATGTCAACGACTTGGTAATAAAAATGTATAATTCCGTCAGATACTTCGTCTGCTATGCGTTTATATCGTAAGGAAATGATCGAGGTGGCTTTAGTTACACTAAACACAAGTTCTGTTTTTGCAATCAAAGCACAAGCAGCAAAGGTACTTGCAACAGTTGCCGAATCTGGTGTTCTTAATGATGATGTTGGCTATGCTGGTTTGTTTGTTTCTTCAGTTTTGGAAAAGAGCAGTCAGTAGTAATCAGTTCGGAGACTTTCCGGTTTATGATGTTAAATCATTGTAATGGCTCAGGTTAAAACAGTATGAAGAAGTTTTACTCTAAAAAATTTAGCATTTCTGAAATCCTCTATTGAAGTATTGTTAAAGAAATCTAAATATAAATAATTTGAATTTAAAATTCTGTCATGCAATAATTTCATATTTTCCTCTTTAAACTAAAACAAGTAGTTACGATCAAGCAACAAGATAGAAGCAAAACTCAGAAATAAAAGTATGAACTTAAGATGATGATTAAAATGTGAGTGTAAACTATTTAATAAGAATGGAAGATATAAAACTTTTCATAACTGCACAATTTTTCAGAATTGCTGTATGATAATTTAACAAGCGCATTGCACGGCCGATTATGGGATGGCAAAGAAAAGTTAATCGAAGCAATCAGTGCATTATTACGTTCAGCAGGGAAAAATTTAGCTTCGAAATGGAACGAAACTACTATTGAAACGGTATACTTACCATTCAAGTTTATTAATATTCGCTTATCATTTAAAATTGATGGCCAATATATGAAGCGAGACCCAATAAATAGATTTATTCACAAATATAATTTTGGAAAGCAATTCACCAACGAACAAATTATTGGCAAACTTTAAAAGAACCATTTATAGGTATTTCAGGTGATTCATATCAATCTGCTTTTAATAGCATGCTATAATATGTTGAAGTAAATCTTATATGCTCGAACAAAAAAAAAGAGAATTGAACTATTGAGATTTTTATTTGAAGTGAACTTTTTAAATTAGTTTCACAATTTCAAAAGTCGGGACTTAATTTCGTCGAAAATGCTGTAATTTTAGCGATCGTTAGAGCCAAAAGATTATGCTTATAATAGCTGCTTTATTTGATAATAGAAAAATTTTTCTTTATAGAAATTCTTACCTTTATGGGAACAATGTTCGAAAAAAAATGAGAAATATAATGGAGAAGCGATTCTATGTGCCGCAATGTTTTGTGAAATGACTGCTTATAATAAAATTGCTCAGCAAGTAATGTCGTATATCTATAATGTCATAAACTACAATCATTCAGAGTGCGGATTTTAACTTTTTTTTAACTTTTTATTAAAGAATTTTACTACCAGTTCATGGAATGTAGAACTTAAAAATGATTTTCTCCATTGTAATTATTTTCGAAGATTGGAATTGCTTTGTCAAACTTCTTATGAAACTGTAAATCGTGAAACATTTAGATCAAATTCCGAGGAAACTAACAGCGAAGTAAGCAGTGTAAATCATCCAAAAACTTATAATTATCTAACAAAGATTGTGCCGGCAATTGCTCATTTATTGTTATCGTTTGATGGAGGTTTGTTCTCTTTGCACTGAAGCTTTTTCAGACCACAAATTCTATCTTTTTTTTTTCGAAATTACTTATGATCTGTATAAGAAGCATTATATGTTCCGGTGCTAATTCGTCGCGAAACTCATTTCCACATGCAGTAATTTCCATTTTAATTTATATCAACTTACAATGATTTTGTTTAATAGTCGGGCAGAAGTTCCTGGCTTCGTGAAATTTTTGAGATAAAAGGGGTGTTTTCTCTAGTTTTTCAAATGCTTTCATTTGAGACACAAAGTGTTGCAAATTTTTTCAAAACTTTAATGGTAAATAAAGAGATGAGCAGTGCCATGTAAGTGGGATACAGTGTATGCATTAACAACCCGAAACTAAAAAGAAACAAGCGTAATTTATTAGTAAAATTTATTACTGTGATTTCTAAATTAGAACTGCTCTAAATTTAGATCGAGCGAAATTAGAAATAAATCACCAGAAAACGATTTATCCTTAGCATCCGTTGTCTTTAACATTTTATTTATTCACTACTAAATTTTGATCTTAGAGTCCCTTTGGAATCTAATAGATCGTGAAATATTTATTTACATTTGCCAATTTTTCTATTAATAAATAATTTCACATTCTAGTGTTTCAGCCGAATTATTTGATCGCGTTGAGCAGGTAGTCGCTTTATTAAAATCCAATATATTTTGGAAAGTGAAGCAAGCACTTATTATCGAGTTACCGTATTTCATAGAAAAGTGAGTTAATGGATTTTTTGGTGTTGCTGAGAAATATAAGCGTTAAATAAAGTATAATTGCTCAAAAATTATGTCTTACAATTCTTTTCAAGAAATGGGAAACAAAATTGCATCAATTTACAACGTCGTTGCGTACAGTGTAGTTCTGAATTATTTTTCAAATAGTGTTAAACCTCGAAAAGAAAACAGATCATTGTCGGTGATATATTTTGCAATACTTTAGTCGTAAGCATCTAAAACAATATCTATTACGGCAAAATATAATTTAAATATTTTAGATGTGCATTCCATGCTGATTTCACTACTCTGTTTGTGGCTGTTAGTTCGCTTCTCACTGAAAATGATATCTCTCAACGACGTACATTTGCGCAACAATGTTGTTTCGTTTTGGAATATATCGTTAAGCGAGCACAGAACAAGGAATGCATTCTGTCGCTGCATAAGCACAAGGATGTAATGGAAACATTGAAGAAAGCGACAATCGTGAAATCATCCGCACTACTTGACAATTTATTGAAATGGGAATAGGTTTTCATATAATATTTATTGTCTCTAATGGAACTAATGCTCCTTTTAATACCAAAGGTCCTCGAATATCTTCAGGTGGTTTACATTTTTTATGACAGAATTTACAGATGCAATTTGAACAGAAAATAAATTGATAAAAAATAAAGTTAACAGCAGTTGTAGGGCTTAGGAATACGTTATTCACCTATAGGACAAAATTTTCATATGGTTATGAAGATTTTATTTTGATAGGTTTTGAAATGATAATAATAATTATCTATTATATATATGTAATACCTAAACATGAAAACAAAAAATCACATTGCTTCGTCCGAATATTTTTTTTCCAATATAGTTATTTCCTTTAACAGGCCTGAACTTTTCTTCAAAATTTAGTATATGCTCGTAAACTATTAATAAAACTATCATATCAATTATATTTTATCAAATTATTTCCTATTGAAATTGCATCTGTAAGTTTTATCATACAAGCTTTTATTTTATTAAAAAATAGACGATTCTTAAAACTTTGAACCAATATACAATGCTTTAATTTTTCCATTGGATGATTTTTCCGAAATCAAAAATATACAAAAATAATGTTGAACGAAGTGTGTAGGTACTGTTTTCTAGATATTGATTGAACAAAAAATAGGAAATAATATGTTTCAAGTACGAAGCATTTTTCACGTTCGGGGGAAAAAAATATCAAAGCTGATTGGAAATAGCACAGCATGTTGTTCATAGGAATGCGTTGAAAATAATTCATTATACTTCCTCTAATATATTTTTTTAATAAAATAATATTTCATTTTCGCTGGTTAAAAATTCCTCGCAATGCTCATTTAATAATTATTTCTTGCTTTGGAACAAGCTCAAAATGATTTTTTGTTCATCCTCTCTGTTACTGTTATTACTGTCAGTAGCTACAGTCATGCATATGCTCTGATCGATGTAAATTGTAGTTAAAAAATTGCGGTTATAAATGTATTGATAATAGTCGCTGCCTGTCGCCCATTAGGCGTCCGTAAAGATGAAGAAACTATTGCTAAGTTTGTTTGGCCAATAAAATTTCGGACTTGATCCAAGTGATTGCTGCGTAAGGGGACTATTCTTAAAATTTGCAAATGCTAGATATCAAATCCGTTTGTGACGGATTCATCCAAAAATAAGCAGTCCATATTTTAGAGAATTTTGGCGGAAGTTCGAGATGCTGCTAATATGTTTACCTCTGATTTTAATTTACATCAAGTAGGATTTAAAAATAAAGAAAAATTGACTGTGCATCCAAATCAGAAGAAATATAAAGCGTTGAATTTATTGTTGAAATCTGATTTGCTCGATGCTTGAATTACGCAAAGCTCTTTTACGAAAAGAACGAACGGTTCGAATTAGAGCAATGAATTTATAGGAAAATTGATCTCTAATCATTGCAAGACATTAAAAGTAGCGACTATTGATAAAATCAATTGAGATAATATACCATATTTGTTGAAATAAACCTCGAGAAGTAATACGGACTCATTATATGGAACAATGATTAAGCTTGCTAGAAGGAATTCAGAATTTTTGGCATGTAGTCTAATTGCTTTAAAGATGAGGACAGATCTTAAATATGAAGAAAGCAAAAATAAGGTTTCTTAATTTTCTCATTAATCATGGAGTGAACTGGGAAAACGTTTAATAAACAACGAGAATGACAATTTTAAAATCATTTGCGATAAAAATTGAAAAGCAGTTAAAATTAAATAACGGAAGAATCTTAAATACCTATTATCTGAAAACGGAACGGGAAATGAAAATGGAATTTTTGTAATTAACTATAAAAATAAAAATGTAAGTGTTCCTTGTTACTTTTGATACAACTTTACAAGTTTTTCACCGATTGCTTTGAGTTTTGATACAACATTGCATTCGAATAAGCGCTTGTTTTTATATAGATACCTTTTTTTTAACTTGTTATGCTTATGAATCTTAAGAACCTGTAAGAATAGATATGTTTACCGCCAAAACACTCCGATTCATAGATAAGCAAAGTGAGGTCAACCGATCATAAGGCGATATGTTAGAGAGTCCCGAAAGAATTAAAAGGTTAGTACTTCGGAGTTTGAGTCAGTTTTAGTCACACAGTTCGATGGCAGCAGAATTCAAGTTTTTATAACGATACAGATCAACGCAACAATAGCAGCAAATCGACAGTCAAGGAATTTTGTTCGTTGCAAGTGATAAAAGAAAGAATAATCCAATGACCAATTTGCTTGAACATTCTCAAATAATTTCGAGAACAGTTCGGATGCCATTGTCGGAAAAGTTGATTTTGAATTGGTGTGACAAAAACGAATCCTTTAGTAAAAAGGGTTTTATTGATAAATGGAGGAGTGTTTCTTTCTTTATAATACAAACAATTATCGCAGAATATTCAAGATAATTGATCATGCGATTGTTCTTCCTTTGCTGCTATTAGAGAATATTCGGCCTCGATTGCCGTTTGTTGTAGAAACTGTTGCTGTATAGTCCTAGGTTGCTGGAGAAATTGATGTAGAAAATTATTCTAGAGAACTTGACCTTGACTCTTTTCCAAAATCCGAACCTTATATATCCTTCCGGGGCTCCTCTTTCTTTTCCAATATCCAATTTGTCACCTCATGATTGGTCGTCCTCACTTTGTTTATCTATTGAATGAAGCATTTTAGCGGTAAACACGTTTGCCTTTTCGGCGGAAAACACGTTTATCCTTCGTTAATAAACATATTTCTCCCCATGTTTATCATTTTGGCAGCAAACATGTTTACCCTTCTGTTTATTGTTTTGGCAGTAAAAATATTTATCATTTTTGGTCCATTTGAAATTGTTTCCGCGCTCTTTGAGTTTTAATATTCCTTATTTAAATTAATTATATCTACCGGACTTTCCGACAGCAGTTGACTTGCTTTAGTTCATCTAAATAATGTCACGCAGAAGATCAAACTTGGGTCATTGTATTCGTTCGAGCAGCAAAAGTGATGCGATGATTAATTGCAAATCGAACTGAGGAAAATTGGGCATCAGCGAACGACCAAAAAAGGCAAAGAATGGCTGAAATACAAGCAAAAACGTGCAGCCTGACTTGAGGATGCACGTGCACGCAACAACTTTAAATGAATCGATTTACTGCTGCTTCATTCGATGCAGAATTACGTCGTGGACAAAATTTGAACACGCGTAATCTTTTGTCGTATGTGCAGTCAAATATTCCTAAGCTAATGCTTGAACAAAAACGCATTTACGATCAACTAATGCAAACTGTGCGTAATTTTGTTGGCGGCAGCTCTGCAATACTTTTCTCATGCCGGATGTTCTGGAAATATTGCAGTGGGAGCGTCAATGAATTACATGTTCAATCGCAAAAAAATTTCAAAGCGGAATGAGCAGATCTTCCATCTATTAACAATATTGCAGCTTTCCGGACAGGTGCAAGTGCGAAGACTGCATCAGCTCCTTCTGGCTTATATAAGAAGATTTCCGGTTAGGTCGGAGAAATCTTCGTATATACGTCAAGAGGAACCGGTAAACGTTCCCAACTAGATTGATTCTGGCAACAATTCAATCCCAAAATGATCTGGTTTTAGCACTTGCACCATCCGGAATAGCTGCAACATTGCTACAAGACAGATTTGCTCATTTCGCTTTGAAATTTTTATTGCATTGAATATGTAATTCATTGAAACTCTCACATGCATCATTTCCAAATCACCCGGCACTGGAAAATTATTGCAAAAATGCAAACTTATTGTTTGAGATGAATGTACAATGGCGCATAAAAAATTGGTCGAGGCTTTTGATTGATCATTGCAAGATTTGTGTGGAAATATCAAACCATTTGGGAACGTATTAGTACTGCTTGCAGAGATTTCAGACAAACATTACCTATAATTCCTCGATCGACACCAGCGGACGAAATAAATGCTTGCCTAAAATATTCTATTTTGTGGCGACACATAAAGATGTTGAAATTAGCTACAAACATGAGTTTCCAGCTGCAAAACGATCGAGAAGAATTGATTGAAAAAGTATTTCCCGATATTCAAACCAATTATAAGAATCACGATTGACTGAGTGAATGACCTATTCTTCGATCAAGAACAAAAGACGTCCACGAACTTAATAATATTATTCAGCTAGCATTCAAAGCGAGGCGGTCATATCCAAGTCCGTTGACAATTTTATGGAAGCAGATAAAGCGATTAATTATCCAACGGAATTTTTGAATTCACTCGGTCTGTTAGGAATGCCACCGCATGCATTGCAATTGTCAATCAACGTGCTGATTATCATATTGCGAAATATTAACCAGCTAAAATCTTGCAATGGCATGCAGCTTGCAGTAAAAAAAATTAATGAGCGACGTCGTAGAAGCAACAATCTTGACAGGACCTTTCAAAGTTGAAAATGTCCTCGTTCCTTGCACTCACATGATTCCAACGGATATGCCATTTAAAAAGAGATTGCAATTCCAATTTCGAAATTTACGAGATTGCAATTCCCATTTCGATTGGCGTTTGCAATCATTATCAAGTTTAGGGCCAATCTTTAAAATTGTGCGGTTTAGATCTAGACATGTTTAGACATGGATTACTTCTCATATAGACAGTTATATGTTGCGTGTTCTAGAATCGGCAAACCAATCTCTATATCCACACAGATAATGGAACAACAAAAAATATTGTATACCCACAAATATTGTGAAATTAAACATATTATATATATTAGAAACGTATTAGATATATATTAGAAACGTGAGCTTTCTCTTTTCTTTCTTGTATGTCGACGAAAGCCGAAAGATGTCAAATAGCGTCACGACAATTGTTGCAAATAAGGAATGCCAAAGTCAACTGGCGCGATATAGTTTCAAAGGGATGATAAACATGTTTGCCACCAAAAGGATAAATATGTTTACCGCCAAAAGGTTAACATGTTCACCGCCAAAAGGGCAAACATATTTACTGCCAAAACGCTCCGATTCAGATGAACAAAGTGAGGACCAATTGTGAAGCAACATTTTAGAGATCAAATAAGAGGGAAGAGCCCCGAAAGGATTTAAAAGGTCAGGATTTTGAAGTAGAGGGTCAGTTCAAGTTCGACACAGTTCAGCAGTTCATTTGCAGCAGTTCGGTACAATTTAACAGTGGGAGCAATTTTGAGGACAGTTCAATTGCAACAAGAGCCACAGTTCAAATCTTATGAGTGACAATTCAGCAGGAGCATTCTGCAGTGATGGAGCAAGAAATACAATTGCAAAGGGTAGATACGACAATGTAGTAAGCATTTAGATGACTGTTCGTACTCTGATTTTTTACCATGTATTGTTCATTTAATCCTTACCTTACCACTGTATGAGCGCAATATTTCATATAATATCCTATAAACCGAATAAAGCCTATTGCTGACCTAATCGAATCACAATAGCAAGAAGATCTCCAATCTAACCGGACTACAATCTAAATATAATTCGATTAGATTTTTTTCCCAATTTTCATAGCTATCATCACAAACTAATATGAAAAATTAGAATTTTAAATAATTCAAAAAGTTCATCATAGACTATTAAAAATTTATATTTTTCGATTAAATTGAAAGTAAGCGTCGAAAATAATTGTTCTCTATTGCTATTTCTTTTTTTTTTTTTGAAAATTTATTTCAATTTTGTAAATAGAAATGAGGAACGCACAATGCAGTAAGCAATGAATCTTTCTTGCTTCTTCTGGTCTCATTTAAAAGGAATCCACTGAGAAGCCACGATAATTGCCTTCAAGCATCTACTGGCCTTTTTATTTTCAGTTTAGTTATAAAGAATTACTTCTTACAGGCTAACTGAAAATGACCAAAACAAAGATGATATTATTGGCGCAGTTTGATTGAATATCGAGACAGAATACAATTCGAGAATACCTCACACTTTCTCATGTGTATCACTTGCTGTCCAGCTTTTTCATTTAGCAGCATAAGGTTACTGTAGAAATTCATTCTTGCGTAATTATTCAACAGCCATTCAGCGAAGAAATATCACAACAGGAGGAACGTTTTCACTCATCAAAAATTATTAAAAAAAAAAGAAAAAAATTATCAGTCAAGATTTACCAATTCTATTATGCTCAGGCTTAAGACGAAAGATTTCAGATTCGCGTTTTTTACGTGAGCATTCGAATGCTAAGAAAGAAGTAACTTTATTTTGAATCATTCTAGGCTTTTTTCTAAAACACTGAGTGCTGTTCATTTCGAACTACGAAAAATTATAGAATTTATATTATATTTAAATCGAGATGTGTTATAATAATCCTAAATCCATTTGTTTAATAAAATATTTCAAGTTCTTATTAAATTATTCAATGGGATGAGATTTCATTAGCTTTTTTTCATCGATTAGCTTCATCATTTGATTCTTCTGCAACAGATTTACAGGCTATTTACCATCAGAAACGATATCTAGTGCAGAATCTCACCTAGAGTTGTTTCACAATCCCAAAGATCTCCTTCAATCAGTTCTTCGAACCTCTAAGTGTATTTATTTTTCTAGAATTAAAATATTTGAAACGGGAACCATCATTTTAATTGTTCTTCAGCGGATGTAAATGTGTATATTTTGCATAAATTTTATTGATAATTAAGGTTTGAAATATTAAAACTGAACCATGGCTTTAATTATTTCTCAAAGAATGAAGTCGTATACTTTATTTTATAAATTTTCCGAAGGGAGTAGTTACAGCAATAGCTATGTTATATTTTCGATGGAAAATAATTTAAAAACTTTCAGGATAACAACAGTACGGTACATGTTGGGGAGTTTTTTGAGAAATGAGGGGTAAGTTTCTATTCTGAAACTATTTTAACTGTACTGCTTTTGAGTTGATATCATTTCAAAGCAAGATGGATTATTATTTGCAAGAAATATCATGAAAAAATCTTGAAGTGCTTGATTTTTGCATCAAAAAAAATATCAGAAGACAATGGAACCTTTTGTATTTAATTTTCAATTTTCCGAATTTCAATATTTTTCAGTGAGCTTGGTAATACTGAATCGTTTGCTGGTCCTCCTTATGAACCTGGTGTTTTCGTTGCTACCGCATCAAAGATTATTTCTGATTATGATATGCGATCAGTTACTGATGCTTCATTTCAAACAATTACTCGGCAGTACAGAATACTTCCAATTCTCAGTATTTTAGAAATTCTGATTTCTATGTCAAAAGAATAGTCAGTAAAGTAATTTGATTCCTAGCATGGAATTTTTTCTTTGCAAAAATCAAAATGTTAATATCACGAAAAATACGCTTTATTTAAATATTTCTCTCTACTTACCTTCTCTATACTTTATTGCATATTTCTATCTACTTACTTTTCGTTTTTACATTTTAATGCTATTTCATACCACTTTGTCACAACATTTTTTAAGCAATTTTAATTTATTTTATTTTGCGAATCAATTCAGAATGCAGTATTTTTTCTGAATCAACAGGAACTTACTTCCATCTTTCCTTTAAAAAAACTTGGCCTAAACAGCTAAAATAACTGAATCATAATCCAATTAGGATATCATAATAAAACTTCTCCAATTATAATTTCAACTCCAATTTATCATTAATTAAAGCATATTCACAGATGGAACCATAACTTTACTTAGTTGTTTCATTATGCATAGATTAATTAATTAAAAGGCTGATTGCACTAGAATATGTAAAGCTTTTAGATTCATGATTTTTACAATGTATATTTTCTCACTTAATAATTAGTCAACTAAATTAGTATACAGTAAATCTTTTTTTTTAAATAAAGCTTTAAATTCATTACTTTTTTATAGATATTTCAGAATGCTTTGGTCATTTACCTTTACTTGTAATCTTACTCATAATATCACCAATAGTTAGTATATGTGGCTAAATATTAATTGATCAATATGTCCGGATGAATGTCACAAGCACGGCAAGATCTCACTCATTTGTTAAGAATATATTATGGGTAAAATTATATGTGACGAAGAAATGACGACTTTTGAAGTCTTTTGATTGCTGAGTACGTATACCTAAGAATAGATACAGTTAGGTCATCATCTCTAGATTACCTTATTGAACTTTTCATCTTCGAACAGTTAACAAGCCGCGACCAGATGTACGCATTTTTATTATTTTTATATACTCGCTGTGATCAAACATTCTTTTTCATCCTTACAAATTTTTTTCAGTATGCATTCAATAACGAATTATACTGCAAGAATTTTGAAAATTTTGTTCCGATGAATTACAAATTCCCACCATCTGCGAAGCTCCGTTTTCCTTCACAGTATCGATGGTTCTCTCCTTTCATCAAGAAAAAGAGAAGTAATATCCCAGATTCGTCAGAAATTTCCAATCATACCGATTTGAAATAGAAACCAAACAACGATAACCTGAAAAATACGAAGAGAATTTCAGTGTGAGCTTAGAAAATGAAAAAATTTTAAATTTTCCAATTGCAGATAATTCCGTAAATATTTCATTATCTCTCGATCTAATTGTGTCACCTATAACTTCATCAGTTACGAAATCGAATAGTTTCGAATGCCTAACGTCAGTGAAAAAGTAAGCAAAGATTAAGTTGGTATCACATCATAATATCACTAACGTATTTATTTGTCTAATTCATTTCCCCACTCTCATCCTATCCCTTTTTTTCGCAATTTCTTGGATGCATCTTTCGAATTATTTATTTCTTCCATCCATTTCTCATAGCTCTTCCCGCAACTGATCACACACTGCAGCTGAAAACAATCCTTTGCTTTTTTCCTTTCCAATTTCTTGGAAAAATAAAACGAAGACATTTGTGAAGACAGGAGATGCGTACGTTTTCATAGCGACCCATAACTCGCCAGGTTTGGATGTTGCATGATACCAGTATTGTCTACGTCAGTGTGGGTGATATTTAATCATGGGTTGGAGGGTAGGGGTGTCGATTTAAGGTTTCATTTGTGGTGTGCGGAGATTTCATCCGTTAGTCATAAGCATTGCTCGAGCTTGATAAGGAATATGGCTTTAGAGGTGAAGCTTTCTAATAGGTCAGGTTACAGTAGGTAAGTGTTCCAATCTACTACCTCGAGTTTCTTATCAACATCGTATATCGCAGTGTTTGTTAAATTATGGAAGCTTCAACGCTACATTGTCATCCTGAACACGTTAGTCTGAATCTCAAGCAAATTTCTTCAATGTAACAAACGGTTGCCTCGTTCGTTTTGCAAATCTCGTGGGAAAATATTAACCATTTTAAAAAATACTTAGAATTCGAAAACAAATGGTTGTAATTCTATTTTAAATTTAAGCAGTAGTAGTTGTACATCCTTGCAAATGTCTCAAGAAGTGGAGCAGAATACTACAATAGATGCAGGCAACAGTAATGAAAAGGACAATAAACCTACGACAACTTATCTTGGCGTGTCACAACCCATCTCAATTTCAGGACCGGATGAATTAGATATTGTTATGTCGGCAAAAGTAATTGCTGCTTAAATTTTGTAATGATTGACTTGTAATAGTCTTAAAAAGCAGGAATTCTTTAACGGTTTTCTTAGATAAATGCATTTGTAAAATTGAAAAATTCTTTACTAAGTTCTCATAATCTCATAAACTTCCTAAATTCTACCAGTAAATGATTTTCACTGTATTTTGCAGCTTAATGAATATTTACAAGCAAATGGCTATTTTGAAACAGACGAGGAAATGAATTTGCGCCTTAAAGTTCTTAGCAAAATCAATGCATATGTGAAAAAATGGGTTTGCATCGTATCCAAAAGAAGGGTTCGTCTTTTATGTTTTTGAAATTACCAGTATACAGTTCTAACATATCTCTTAAACATTCCATCACTTGGTCATTCTGATCAAAATTTTTTTTGTGACTTCATCCTCAGTTTTCATGATTATTTCATGATATTAGGAATAGTCTTTTAGGATTTCCACTTAATAATTAACAACTAAATAATTTGTTTGCCTTTTTTTTCGATTATAAATACTTGAAAAAAGAAAACATTTAATTTTTTCAGCAAATGCCCGACTGTGAAATTCAAAGCGTCGGTGGGAAATTGTTTACCTTTGGATCATATCGACTTAACGTGCATACCAGAGGTTTAAATTTCTGGTTTTGGATTTGCGGGAGTTTTTATTTACCCTATTTCATTATTTCGTACCATATCTCTCTCTTATGTAAGAACTTGATAAATAACAAGAATGGGCAATTAATATCTCTCCAAATTATTTATTTTTAAGAAACCTCAATTTTCTAAAATAAAACGTGGATTCAGGGGCTGATATTGATTCACTTTGTGTAGCACCGAGGCATGTGGATCGTAACGACTTCTTCACAAGTTTCTATGAAATGCTTGCTGAGGTAATTTGCTTTCGTTAAAAGATATTTGGCATAATGAATAAGTCGCCGAATCATTTTTATCGATTTCTGAAAATCACAATCATTTGAGATTTAAATAATTCGATATTGAGAAATTTAGATGAGAAAGATATTCGTTCGTTGAGTGGTGAGTTAATTCAAACAAAACCCACTGCTGAAAATTCTGTGGAAGAGTTGTTAGAATAGAACTTCAAAAATTTGCAATTATTTGATAGCAGAGTCATATCTCGAGAATCTAGTTCCATCATTGGCTTTCAGGATCCAAATACGACAGAATTACGCCAAGTGCAGGAAGCTTTTGTGCCTGTAATTAAATTAAAATATTACGGTATTGAAATGGATATACTGTTTGCTCGTCTTGCTCTACCAAGAGTACCGGAAGATCAACAGTTAAATGATGACTCGATACTAAGAAATTTAGATGAGAAAAGTGTTCGTTCGTTAAATGGTGAGTTGATCAACTAGGAAAATGCACTGCCGGAAATCTTTTCAGACTTGTTAAAATAAATTTTATTGTGTGTCGTATATATTGTTATCTTTATAAGCATTCTATCCAGGTTGCCGCGTGGCTGATGAAATATTACGCTTAGTACCCAATGTATCAAATTTTACATACGCACTACGAGCCATTAAACTTTGGGCGAAAAGTATGCATATTTTTGCTACATTTTTTTTAATGCCATAATGTTAAAGAATAAATCAGATTAAAGTCATATTGCACTTCATTGTTCATTTCATTTTCTAGGCATCCTTTGCTTTTTGCTGTTTTCTCATTCATTAAAATCCTTAGGTTTTTATGCTTTTATTAACGAAATTTTCAATAAGCATCAGAAATATCTACTATATAATTAAAAGCTGAAGTCTGAAGAGAAAAAAATGGATTAAATTTCATTATTTGTCATTAGTAAGCATATCTCATGGTTTTATTAAAATGAATTTTTTACAGATCATGGCGTATATTCTAATGTACTTGGTTATCTTGGTGGTGTATCATGGGCGATACTTGTTGCTCGGACATGCCAGTTATATCCAAACATCGGACCAGCAAGACTTGTACAGAAATTCTTCTTATTGTACACAAAATGGTAATTATCCTAATTATGCTAGTTCAAATACACAAAAGGATTTATTTGAAGTAAAATTACGAAGTTTATTCAGGTTTTTTTTTTTGATATGAAATTTATTTTAGGGAATGGCCACATCCAGTGGTTCTTAAAGAAACGGAGGTTTCACATGCACGTGATATGCCATCTTTGCAAGAACTTGTTTGGGATCCACGATCACGAAGTGGTGATCGGTTTGTTTTTATATCTTTGTGCTTTATATTATGGAGTGTGAATAAGTCATTATCCTCTTTAACAATGAATATTTATTTCTTCTTCATTGTCTAGTGAATGTCCAGTCGCAGGTTTCATCTAATGCCAATTGTGACGCCAGCTTTCCCGCAGCAGAATTCGACATTCAATGTAACAAAGTCATCGCTAAAAATCATTATGAATGAGATCGAAGAAGGTTTATTTTAACTTAATCTTTTCATTATGCATTATTATTCCTTTGCGTTTCCTTATCATGTTGATTCGCGATTCCGTTGAATATTTCTGTGCATAATCATTGGTTAATTATTATCTTCGATTTATAGTGCATATTATCATGCTTTGATATGTAGAATTTTTCGTTAGCCATCTTTCAGAATTACTGTTTTTAAGGTCTTATTACTATTAACGACATAATGGATGGAAAAGCTCAATGGTCAACACTGTTTGAGGAAGTTAATTTCTTCACTCGTTACAAGCATTTCCTAGCGCTTCTTTGTTTGTCGGCGACAGAGGTAGGTTGTGACTCTTGTTAGTCTAAGTCACATGACTAAGTGACTAATAATTTAAAAAAGTATAATTGATAATCGAAACACTATTTATAGTAATATGTTAATTTCAAAATATTTTCAAAACACACAAATGTCTATTACTTCCAAATTTTTAGCAAGATGAATTAGTGTGGTGTGGACTCGTCGAATCTAAGATCCGATTTTTGATCGCAAATCTGGAACGTCGTGATAGCATCAGGGTGTGCCACGTACATACGAAATATTACCAGCCACGAAATGATCCTTTTCCAGTTCAAATTTCTCTTCAGTAAGTGCTGTCCTGTATCAGCTGTTTCCATTATTTAAATCCTCAGACAATTAAAAATCTAATACTGAATAAATAGAAGGTGCATTCAATTTTTTGATATATTGGATTTATTCTAGAAATCCTCGATGTCGAATTTGGTTTATTGGCTTGGATTTAAATAAAACTGTGAGCAGAAAAATTGACATTCAACACGAAGTTCAAAGCTTTATGGATCTTCTGAATAGCATGGCTACTACTCAAAATATATATGTAGAAGGAATGAGTGTATGCATTTTTGTGTTCTCTTTGATTTGGTTTTATTTTTTTTGTTTTTAATTGTTATAATTTTTCCATGAGAATTTTTTAATTTAAGTAAAAGTATGATGAGTTTTTAATTTTCATCATTTTTTAGAAATTAAAAATTAATCAATTTTTTTATTCTCAGGTAATACCACATTATCTTCGTAAGACAGAACTAATAAAATGGTTGAAAATGGAAGATCTAACTAAAGGAAGAAAGGCACCAAAGAGGAGACGAACTGCAGTTTCTCAAAATCAACAGCTTACAGGCACATTACAAAGCAAGGTAAAGAGTGAAACATCAAGTATCGCTTCCTGTAACTCTTCGGTAAGTTCATCTTTCAAAATAAATTAGGTAACGAATAATAAACCATGAATTAGATATAAGATGGCCAAAATAATTGAGTGACAATATAGTTTTTGTGATAAGATAGATGACCAGTTCAATTAAAGCATTTTTAACTGATTATTTCAGGAGGCTGCATCGCCTTCTACATCACTATCTGGAATGGAAGTCAATAGAAATGTACAAAATGATGTAGCAATACCATCAGCAACTTCAGTAGCAATAGGTACACTTTCTTTTTAATATTACCGTTAACTGATTTCGTACAAACTAATTTTTTTTTTTTTTTTTTCAGTGAATAATTGGCTTATTGATTATGAAATTAATTCATTTCATTTCCGCTTTTTTTATCTAGATTTTTGCATGGGGATTTTTCAGCTTCTAAACAATAAACATAATTTTACAGTTTCGGACTATGCAGAAACATTTCCTGAAGGAGTAGCAAGCATTTCGGGCTGTAGTGATATTCGTGTTGGTTCGAGCAGTCCGGTAGAAAGAAAGCCATCAGTAAGTAATTGGCCTGTTGATCATAGAATTAATTTATATTATTTTCACTCCTTTTTTCTCATTTGTGATTTGTGTAAAAACTTTTTTCTTCGCACTAAACTTTTTTTCACAGTAAATTTCCTGAAATTCTTACAGAATGAATCCAACAGAATGATCTTTCACAACCATTCAACTTTAGAAGGTAATCTGGAATTTCATTTACTTCATTATCATGATACTTTATTTCATTAGCATGAAACTTTAATACTTATTTCCTATTACTTCTTGTTGATTTCGTCAATGAGAATATCAAATTTCAATTAGATTTTTAGCTTCAACAACTGGCAAGCGATCTCCTACTGCACAGCTTTTCGTGGATGATGTTGGCGGAAGTAATGAATTGCAATGTTCGATGAATACTGACGAAACAGACTGGGTAAAGAATAGTAAAAAATTGAATTATTAGAATCGTGTTCACAAATTTCTTGTGGCAGCAATGCCTTTATTTCTCAAATATAATTCATTTACGCTAAATTTAAGCAAACAAACAATGGAAGGAAAAGAGTAGCGGAGAGGAGTGCAGAAGATGGGGAGGTAGAACCAACACAACCTAAAAGGTGTTCGCTTATCGAAATAAATCCTGTATCTCCCAATAACATGGAGACGGAGCAAAATAGTCGAAGTTTATTTAATTCGGTAAGTAATGCTGTCGACAGTTTGTCATGATTCTTGATTTTTCTAATGCGATTGCTAAATAAACAATTTCTGAATGACTGAAATTTTGTTTTTGAAGTAATTAATCAACATGGGAAGATAAGACGAAAGTTATGAAAAAGAGTTACTGCTCTATCTTTAAACTGTTGAAAATCGAAAAACAATTAGGATGAGCTCCATTTCAATTACATTCATGTAACATACTCTTCATTCTTTCAGGCTTTCAATGGTGCTGCTGCTTGAGCAATATAAGTTTCTGAGATTTCTTGTGAAATTCATTTTTGCATGTTCAAGAGAAAACATTACTGGCCGCTATGGAATGTGCTCCTCATTATTAAGTTTCAGTGTCGAAATTCATATTATATTGTTCACAAATAAGTTTCTTTACCATTATTCGTCACATATGACTGATCAAAAATGTTTAGTTTATATATATATATATATACATGTAGTAACTTTTAGTTTAATTCAAATTCTAAAAATCCGAAAAAATATCAAGATATAAAAGTTTTAAAAATGTAGGAATTAGAAAATCATTCAGTGCGCATTTCTGATATTAACTTCGATCCAAAGCAACAAATTTACATTGTTTGTTTTAATTAGTCTTAGACTAAATAGGCTTTGTTGTTTGTTAGAAGTATAAAAGAATTCATAGAAAATAATATAACAATAAATTTTCAGTTCGTGCACTGAATGGTAGAAACTTTTTTTCAAAGTGATGATCTCGATATATTATGTATGTACTTTATCACTGTATAAATGCAATAATTTAAAATTACTGCTCTTTCAAATAATCACTTTTTCTACGAAATGCCCCACTATTTGGATGATTTGATATCGTGAAAACGTCGCTGTAATTGTTTAGGATTTTTTACACTTTGTTTTTGCTCATTTAAAATGTCTGCAACGTTAGGTACACTTTTCAATGCATTTTTCTGTGGTATTGTGCATTGACTTCAATTTCAGCAGCTTGATTTATGTTTTTTGGATTCGGGAAGTTGTGCCAAACTGCTTCGATGTAATTTCAGAGATTTTCCCGGCATATGGTCTAACATTTTTATGAAATTACATGGAATTAATTTTTAATGTTATTTTTTTCTTTTAAATATTAGATGTACTTTTTTTATTAGTCGGGAGTGTTGCTAAGCTCTTATGATTTCAAAGCTGATATTTATTGCAGAAACCAAACTTTGCAGTGTGATAAAGTTGGGTTAGGCAGTTTAAATTGCTAATAGTTGAGATCAAGAATAAGTTTTATCAATTTGGATGTTGCCAAGATTTTCTTTTCATTAAGTTAATTGATGCTTTTTCATGCATTTGCACCTCATTGTTAGATATTTCTATCCGTTTTTGTTTTTTGCTATGTTTGTCATTTCACTTTGTTGTCAAATATCACTAACCTGGAATTATTTAAATAATTTAGATTCATTCCTGAGGTTTGATTGTTTATTCGTGACGAAATCATTTCAAAAAATTTTGGATCCAAATCGGGCTTTTGATTTTTTGGGAAATCAGTCGACGTATAACGCTTTTGGCAGCAGAAATTGCACTGTTTACTTGTTCGTTGAATATGGAGATTTTGTCCCTGTACTTCATTGTATTTTGAAATACATGATTTGTAGCGAAAACTGTGGTTTCATCATATTATAGTGCAGAACAAAATTCAGTCATTTTAAAAAAAGAATTCATTTTTATGCAATGCGTAATTCCCTGTGTAGAGATAATATCACGAAAAAAAGATGTGATGAACAAGTGGTATAAAAGATGAATGATTTGCAAGGAAGATTCGGAAGCGTTAGGATATATGAGAGCATTTTTCCTTTTTCGCTAATACGTAAAATGCGAATTCCGAGACATTCTTGCAAGTGAAGTTCGTCGGTTAAATTCCGCAGATAAGAATCGGTAACGCGTCTCAAGCTGAGGAATATTCCAATTGAAGTCCAGTTGGAAATATTGATGGTGTGTTAACTGACATATATACTATTTTTTAAGAATGTAGTCCTGTAGAGAGAATGTAGTTAATTTAAATATTACTAGAAAGAGAACAGTTGGCTGAGAAGTGAGATCAGGAGAGCAATCTAATATGGGATGATCCTTTCGTTCTTACAATTTTTTTGATCGTTTTACAGCTACTATATTTTGCCTTTCGCTGTGCACGTCTCCTCGAAATGTGACAGAAGTTGAAGGTAAGAAGATCAGCACAGATAGAGACGATGGCATTTCAAGGCGGGCACATTTGTAGGTTGAGTTGGCTGTTGGCCACTGTCATTTGTCACCGTTCATAGATGGCATTGTGGAAGGCGCGTGGATACAGTATGGGGGCTTGTTGATCGATTGGGAATTTTGTTCTGGGGATAAAGATGGGAAATTAACTTGCTAACAGCTACTGGAATTTGTTTGTAATATTTCAAAAAAAAAAAAAAAAAAGAATTGGAAAAGGCTAAAGCTGTCTCTTTATGGGTGAAAAGGTTTAAACCGGAATGACCTTGGGCGAATAAGTTAGAGTAACATTTTCTTTCATGTATCATTGAGAAGGATTCTGACTTTCTGATATATTACTTTTAAAACAAATCAAAACAAAGATATAGTCACTCACTTCATTTGAATGGCAAAAATTTTGCATTAAAATTTTAATCATATGAGGATCATTCGCTGTGAGGAAAAGAGTATTTTCGATTAGAAAATTAAGTGAATTTAAGATAATAGTGAGAATATATAAGTAAAGTACTTGTCTCTTGTATTCGAAATAACTTCATTATTCGTTTGCAAATAATAGATATTATTGCTAATAAAATTTCCGGATCTGCAATCATCTCATTTTTGTAGAGCAATGCAACGAAATGATTTCTCAATTCCTCGAAAATTGCTAAACCAGACAAGTATGTTCCATTTCATCATTAATTTGTTATCATACATTTGAGAGACTTAATCATGAATGTATTGAAAGATCATAATTTGCCCAATTTTTGTCTAAGAAAATTAATTCTGCCATGAATTCTTGCGTATTATCATCTGGAAAAACTTCTTATGAAACAATGTACGAATTTTACTGAAATCAAGCTAGGATTCATTTTAAAGCAGCAAAGTTGAATTCAGTGGAAAGCGAATAATAAAACATATTTTTGTTTAATTAACCTAATGGAGAAATTGATAAAGTTTTCCATCTGAACAGGAACAGTCCATAAATATCCTTTAATGAATTATCGTACTTAATCTTTTTGTTATTTCAGAAATGGATTTTTTTTTCCAATATTAAAATGTTAAATTCATTTGAATTCTTTTCTAATAAGACTTTATTACTTATAACCAATTTATGCGCTTGAAGGCCTGTCTCAGCATTACATAAGTGATATAGCCCTTAATTGTGAAGCGTTTCGAAATATATATCAACAAGTTATTTTATCACATCTGTCAAACAGCCGTCAGGACCGAGAAGCGATTAGAATTGTCCGATGTAGAGTTATAAGCAATAAACAATTGGAAGCACGGGTAACAGTTATTTTTTTTCATCGATCATGTACTTTGGTCCCATTCTAGTTTCAATTACAATATTTTACAGCCTCTAGAAATATGATAAGTATTCAGTAAAATTACGATTATTTTCAGAAAACTTATTTATCATATAAAAAAATTGTGATCCGAATGTGATCTATTTCTGACAGTTTGATTTCTCTGATATTATACATGAAATTAATAAGAATGAAGCATGAAAATCATATTGCGAAGTTATGACAGATTCAGTTTTGCCGTTCTTCAGTTTTCCAATTTTCGAAAGTCGCTAGAATCTCAGTGCTTACCTTCTGATGTATCGTTTGGATACACTCTCCTCTCGGATAATCTACGAGAAGTAAGTTATCAAACCTTTATTCAGTTATTTTTACGCTAGCTGGCCTGCAGGAGTGCTATTAATCGTCAGTATTTTTATTTTTGCTCTTCGCTTTTTGGAAATTGAGCTAATCATATAAAATAGTCTACTTTTTGTTGTTGATGTAGAGATGAACAGTTTTTCTTCAGTTTCATCTTATGCATTCACATGTTGCTTTAAAGGTATTGAAATTAAAGAACCAATTTTTGAATAAACTAGACGGTGTAGTATTTTGTTATCATATCATTCACTATTTTCGATGACAAAACATTGCCCCTTGTCAAGATCGAAACCCTCATTTCAGGAATTAGTCGTTTAAGAATACTTAAGTTTCCAATCGTTTCAGATGGAATTAATAGCACAATGGGGCCTATCTGTTAACAATAACTTCGTGGGGGATTTGGGTGAACCAGCAAATGGTTAGTTTGTCCTTAGAATTCATAACATAATGATTAAAATAAATAATCTGGTTGAGAGTTTCTGCGTAACAATTCTGAGTAATTCCCAACTTTCCTGCAGTTCTTTCTGACTAAATTTATTGTCTTTAACTGTAAAATCAAATCGATGAGAGTAAGTTGACAAAAAAAAAAAAACTTCCGAGTGTTTATTGGGCTGTTGCTTTTTAACCACCAAGTATTATTACAAATTTTCTTCTTTCTAGTATGACTTAAACAATACGTATGCTAGGGAAACTTTTAACAAGGTGAAAACAGACTATAGTTATATAGTTTTTGTTAGAAAATCCCCCATAAAGCATTATAATAAAACATTTTATATCAAAATATCTATTTGCAAATTCCAAATATTACATTACCATTATTTTTATTATCAATTTGTTTTGTTTGCATTTAGGATTTATTTATTTATATCTCATAATTTCTAGGTGTTTACTTGTCGGAACACCCCGATTTAGTTACGCCAGCACCATTTATTGGACGTACCAAATTGAAGATCTTAGCTTGCAAAGTAAATACTACTATTTCGACTGATTTTTAACTCCTTTTGCTGTCTCCGGGCAGCAAATTTTCAAATACTTCAAGATCATTCATTTTATCATTTGGTATTTATTTATTATTCACATGCATTTGCGTAACTTGTGGATTGTCAATTGTTACGTTATGATAATTTTTTTAGATCCTAAAAGGCAAATGCAATATTGTTGGCTTGGGATCTTACCATTTGCTGCCTAAGCGAGGATATAATTCACATGCAGCTTTGCAACCAATGGATTGTAAATTATCACGACATGATAATTATCGGTGCGATCAGGTCGTGTTCAATTCTTCACTGTTTATATTTTGTATAATAGACGAGTGGTCAAGAAAAATACTTTTTATTATCTTCTGCAAGAATAGTTCCCTTCATTTTCAAAATTTTTAAAATTTATCTATAAATCGTCTTTCTCAATGATATATTTCATGTGATTTTTTTTTTTTTTTTTTTTTTTTTAGATTTTTTTATTCGAAGAGAAAGGAACTGGGTATTCCAAATCTCCAGCAAATGTTTTACCTTTTGCCGTATACGATTTGGAATTCCCTCCGAATACGTAATTCTGTTGATTCAATTTTTTTTGTCTGACTAATTAATTTTTTTAATGCATTGTGCTAATACTACATTGCGCGATTAGTATGATCAGGATTAAAACAGTATGTTTATTCAGAAATATGCAAATATAAACAATTTTTTAGACATTTCCCAGTAGCTTACATATTTGTAAAGAAAGACTAAATCCTACTGGAACACAACTATGTTCGTAGAAAAAGATATTTATAGAAAAACATTTTCACTGATTCTTTTCCATAAGTTTCAGCGTTTTATCATTCAAAGGAACGGATTCGGTTGTTTGGAGTGGTAATTTACTGATTGGAAATAAACGTTACAGTCGTGTCTCGCTGCGTTCATTAGCAGCAGCAACTAAACCACCATTACTGTGAGTTTATATTTCTACCGGATGATTTTGAGAAGTTACTGAATGGATTGTATTCTTTTTTTATCCATGAATGCTTTCAGAAAAGTACTTTTTAGTTGAGAATTAGTTTTTTCATATATCTCCTAGATAAATTCTCTGTATGAATGCATTTTTATCGTTCAGAGACACTTTCGAAATTACCGATCTTATTCACTGGACTGCATGCTTGGCTTTTCCACCAATTCTTGAACTGTTGAAACCACCGGCTCTTGGAGAAATCGCTTTGAAAAAAGAGGTTAGAAAATTTAGCTGGAATTTTGCAGAAGAAAATAGTATAAAATCATATAAGTTTTTTCAGGTACTTTTGATCGATTCTCAACGCTTGGTTTATTACTTTACATTGTTTTCTGAAGACGATTCACATGATCTTGTTTTACTACACGAATCTATGAGAATAAAACAAGCGGTAATGCTTCTTGATTTTTCTTTTCTCCATTTTTATTCTCTTTTGTTTTACTCCTTCACTTAACAAAATTGAGACGAGTTCATTGGCATGATCAGCAAAATGGTCTCTTATAAATATATTTGTGAAAATAATCTGTTATAATAGATCATTCTGATGAGTGATATTGTATTATAAAACACTTTGTATTAAAAATTGTGGTTTGATTTCTATTGAACATCAAGCGATACGTGTTGAACTCTTTCTACATCATTGATTAGTTATTTTCAATCTCTTAGACTTAAGATTTAAATAATTTTGGTATATTGAAGCCGTAAGTTGAAATCTCGCTTGAAACCATCTCTATTTGAAATTGATTTACATCTATTGATCAGTATGGCTTTTTTTCAGGCAGGTATAACGATCTTTCCATCTATTGGGATTTTCATTCTTTTGCCAAACGGATTATTCAGTGATTTATTAACGCTTCCTAAGACAACTGGCAGTATTTTCCATTGTTTGTATTTGACGTCTGATTTGAACTGTTCATTAATAAACGGTGCATTCGAAGCAATGTCGACAGACGAAAAGTTAGTTATTTTTTATCCAAATGCTGAATTTTAATTGTTAAAGATTGGAAGATTTTTAAGTGTTTACTGTTTGATATAAAAGTTTTGATCATCTTTTTTTTAGAAGAAATTACACTTGCTACATGTGTATAAAAGCAATGTAATAATAATACTTTTTTTTTTTTTTTTTTTTTTTTTTTTTTTGCAGTGATGAGTTTATGAGGCCGTTGTTACTTCAAGAACGCATCGATGGGTTGGATGTTCATGTTCAAGAACTGATACGAAATGTGGCAAGGAAAACTTCACTTTCTGAAGAAAATCCTGATAAATCAAGAATTCAAGGTGAAATATCGAATGCAAGTTCCGGTAATTTTCATGTTACTCAGAAACATTAAAAGCTGTAGAAGAATGTAGGATTTTTTATTATCATATCATTATTGTGCTTCTCTCTATCCTTCTAAACTTCAAGAACTTAATGTGATAAGTGTAAGAAAAAATGATCCATGTTGCATTACATTGAAGAAGCAATTGATATGGATATAGCAGACAGTGATGAAGATGAAGAGAAGAGGGAATGGCATGATGAATGTATGGACAAAATATTCGGAATAGAAACGCCCTCAAGGGAACATGTAAGTTTGTATGAAATTTTATCATCGTATGTCATCTTTTTGCATATACTTCACTTTAATTTAATTAAACCTTCCGTTTTATTTTATTAATCATCAAAAAAAAAATTCATGCAATTGACTTCCGCTGAAAACATATTCATCTATTCACTTCTGAATAGATGTGGTAAATGATTTACAATTTCACAAATTTCATTTGAAAATGTTTAAATGAATGGTATGGATTACTAAATTATGCGTAGAAAACTACATTGGTAGTTTCATTTAATATTTCAGCTAGTATCAACTCCAAGTTCAAAATTGAAGCTAAGTTCACCGCACTCAATTGGTGAAGCAGTTTCGAAAGATACACGGTTGCTTTCTTCTGATCCTCGACGTGAAAAGGTTTTCATCGATAGAGATCCAAGGAAACGTCTCATTAACAGTCATGATTTACCAATTCCATCATGTTCAGTCCTAAGACGAAAGATTTCAGACTCGAGTTCTTTACGTGAACACTCGGATGCTAAGAAAAAAGTAACTATTTTGAGTCCTTAGACATTCTTCTAAAACACTTAGTTATGTTTATTTCGAACTCTAGAAAATCAGAGAACTTGTATTAAATTTGAAAATTAGGGAATTTGTATTAAATTTAAATCGAGATGTGTTCTATTAAATCTAAATCCTTTGCTGAATGAAACATTTCAAGTTTTAATTAAGTCATTCAGTGGATTGAGATTTCATCAGCTTTTTTTCAGCCATTAGCTTCATCATCCGACTTACCTGCAACCGATTTTCATGGCTATTCACCATCAGATGCGATATCTAGCGGCGGGTCATCACCGAGAGGTGTATCAGAATCCCAAAGATCTCCTCCTAGCAGTTCTCCGAACTTCAAAGTATGTTCATCTTTCTTGAATTAAAATATCGAAACAGGAACCATCATTTTAATTGTTCTTCAGCGGATGTAAATGTATATATTTTGCATAAATTTTATGGGTAATTAAGGTTTGAAATATTAAAACTGAACCATGGCTTTAATTATTTCTCAAAGAATGAAGTCTTATACTTTATTTTATAAATTTTCCGAAGGGAGTAGTTACAGCTATAGCTATGTTATATTTTCGATGGAAAATAATTTAAAAACTTTCAGGATAACAACAGTACGGTACATGTTGGGAGTTTTTTGAGAAATGAAGGGTAAGTTTCTATTCTAAAACTATTTTAACTGTACTGCTTTTGAGTTGATATCATTTCAAAGCAAGATGGATTACTATTTGCAAGAAATATGAAAAAATCTTGAAGTGCGTGATTTTTGCATCAAAAAAACTATCAGAAGACAATGAACTTTTTGTATTTAATTTTGCGTTTTCCGAACTTCTTCAGTACTTTTCAGTGAGTTTGATAATACTGAATCTCCTGCTAGTCCTCCCCATGAACCTGGTGTCTTCGTTGCTACTGCACCAAAGATTATTTCTGATTATGATATGCGATCAACTACTGATGCTTCATTTCAAACGCCCGCTCGACAGTATCGGGTACTTCCAGTTCTCAGTATTTTAGATATTTTGATTTGTATTTTAAAAGAATGGTCAGCAGAAAAAAAAGTTATTTATCTTCTATTCTTACATTATTTGCCATTAAGGAAGATTTTTTTCTTTTTTTGTAAGAATCAAAATGTTAATACTGCTAAAAATAATTCAGTTTTATTTAATAGCATCAAATCATGCAGCCATAAACCCAAAAAAATAATAAAAGGAATATTTCAGATTTTTTACCAATCACTTATAATGGGTAGAACTAGTATTTTCAGCCTCCGGAAGTTACACCATTTACAGTTTTGGCATCAGTGGAAGCAGTGAAGAATCCGGGACCATTGGTAGGGAATGTCAGTTTCCATTCAGATTTCATTTCGGTCAAATCATGAACAGTTACGATTATAGCTGTTTTTGTCCTCAGTTAAATTTTCTGAAATTTCGACACACTATATCTGCTGGTTTCAGATTGATAGCAAACATGAAAGTAAAACTGATTTTGAAGGAGCTCACTCACTATCAGCTCAGAATAATGAGAATCTGATTATTAATGACGAACCTTCGTAAGAATATTTCAATTTATCTATTATTTCCTTCACATATGAATTTTTTTGCCATTCAAAGTTTTCGACACTTCGAAGTTTTTAACTTTTTCTGCGATTATTATGATAAATTCATGCAGCTAATTGCAATTTATACTTGCCTATTTAACTCATCGGCCATAGATTGAGGATTTGATTTATTTTCCATAATTCTTTTGCTTTTTTCTTTTAAACACTGATTTCAAATTTGTCTTATCCTTTTTTATAAGACCAAGAATGATTAAGCCTGTTAAGATTTTGTTTAGTTGTCATTTTCTGAAAAAGCAGTATGAAATTTTTAGTTACATTTTGCCTGAACTGGTATCATTTTCACGCCATTCGATTCAAGAAAATCCAACTGAGAATAAAAAGGTTGATTTTCATTAGCAAAAAATATGTTTCTAAAAACTATTGTTTTGATTAGCGGCAAAAATGTATGCTGAAAAGTTGTTTTATATTTACAAGAAGTATTAGTGTACAATAGGATATGTGGAGCTTATTTCTTTATTTTGTTCTAAGCTTTCAGAGTAATTCATCATTAAACCCTTCTCCACAACACTTGCAATGGGACATTCTTCCGAGCTCAAAAGTCGACAATCGAAATTTATCGTTTTGGAAAACAAAGACTGAATCAGTAAGTAGCGGTGATGTGGATATGCGTACCATTCACACAATCAGTTCTGTTCCAGACATTTCACGTGAAGTATGAGTTTTCATTTTTCAAGAGTAGATATAATTTAGTTTGTGTCAAAACACTGGTAAGAAAATAGAAATATATCGATATATGTATTTCATCATTTGTTGCGGCTAGAACCTTTACAATTCTTTGACTTTTCAGCATGGAATAAAGTTGATATAATCATCTTTTTATAATGAAATGGTTAATTGGTACTAGAAAATGAAGGGATTGAATTAAATTTAGACGCTAAATTTGAGTTTGAGATCGTTACTTTTGTTTTCTGTTTTGAGTAACGATGCTTGTGCGATGCTTGTTTTTTTGTTTGACAAACTAAAGTAACGAAGTAGGCATATTTTATTACTGCTGTAATGTTTTAAAGTTACGGATTATTTCTATTTAATTTTGTGGAATAAAATTCGTTAGAGACGTGGAATTAAATGATAAGTGGAAGAATTATGCATGATGGAATATTATATGTCGAGTGAATCAATTTACTGTTTAAATGAAAAGAAAAGAAAATAAAATAATTTGATTACTAGGAAAAAGACTAACTAGTTAGTCGAGAAACTTTTTTTTTTTTTCATGGAGTGGAGGAATATGAAAAAATGAAATCTAACTGGTATTATAACATAGACTTGAAAAGCCGTTTATAGGCAATAGCATCAACTACACATCATGTACCATCTGTTATGCAAGCACCGATTGTGTTCTCAAATGGCGATACTGATCATCGCATTATTTCATCAGCAGTTCGACCTTCAACTTCTGCACAGCCTCCTGAATGCTTTACAAATGAATCTAGTGGACATTTCCACATACGTCCTTTTTCTTCATTTACTCCTCTTCCCTCCGCAGAAGCCTTTCAATATCATAATGCTTCTTCGACGTAGGTATTTTAATTTTTCGAAAAAATAATGTATTTGATATAATGCAGTTAAATTTCAAGCTATATGAATTGCTTCATCTTTCATTTTAGCAATTATACAACCGGATTTAAGCAGTCACACGTGTACGGTTTTTTTAATCAACCAACCATTCATCACCAACCAAAACCGTATTATACTCAAGATGTAAGAGTTTCACTGCTAGTTCATCTAGAAAATTTTCATAAATTTTTTATGATAACTTAGGAACGTTCAGATTATTTCCACCATTTATATGAAATAATAACAATAATTTTTTTATTGTTTCTCAAAAGTATTTCTTCAGACTATGAGTGGCAGTTCTTCAATAAACTTCCAAAAGCGAGGGGTACTAATGATCGATGATGCTCAGTTTACGATTGGTGCTTTGTACGTATTTTAAAGACAGAAGTTTTTTGCTTTCGTTTTCTACAAATATTACTTCAGACTTGTAATCTTTTTCACAATTTTGATTATGTCCAATTCAATTTGAATATTTTATTGTATCATTGCTCAATTGTATGAGGCATTTAGTTTCAGGGATCCAAAATTTTTCCGGATGGTTCTAGAACGTTTTTCAAATTGGCGGAAGAATAGTTCTGTTTTATGGTGGGTCAAACTGCACGAATATCTTAGGCAAACTTTGACATCCGATAGGTAAGTTCTTGTTTCCAGCAAGCTGATAATATAAAGATATTTTTTTTTTAATTACAATTTATGATTGCATATTATTTCTTCATTCATCGATTTGTGGTTACAAGTTTCAGACATATCAGGAACTAAGAATGATCTTTTCTTACTGATCCTCAGTGATATAGTCTATTGTTTTAACTGGTAGCTACTGTCGTAAATGTTCTGCTGCTTAATTGGAAAAAACATAACATTGATTTTGTCCATGTGTTATATTTATTAAATTTGTTGTATTACTTCAAACTTCATTATTCTTTATTCATAATATGCCGCCTCAATCTTCAAATTTAGCTACCGTGTGGTTTTTTGAAATTTCGAAGTTTTCGAACTCTACTTCGCGCAAATAAGAAAAAAGGTAGTCTAAGAAAGTAGGTTAAAACTAAGTATTTAATTAAGTGTCGTAAATTTTCATTTAAGTGTCTCATCGAATTCTAATCCGAAAATGGTGGAAAAATATGCTCATTATGAAGAAATAATAAAGGAATATGAAAATTTGAAAGTGATACAAACAATGAAATCACATGAATGTGACAGAAGTAAGCATGATACGAATATACTGCTGAAATGTTTGAATCATACTGCAAATACGAATCGGAAGTGTTCTATGGTTTACTTAACTGGTAAGTTATATTTGGACAGGGAATTAATTTTTTATTGAAATTATATTATTACATGCTTACGAATATGGATTGTAAAGATAATACTCTTTGTTTATTTGTATTTTGTTGCTTAATTTAAAAATTGTGTGCATTTCTTAGATTCTTTTCGGAAGAACTTAGACTTATTCGAAATATTTTGTGGATATTGCTTATTTTTTTTTTTTCAAATTCCAGATATCGCAAAAGATTCTTTAATGGGCAAGCAAATATCAGACACAGGTTTTGAAATTTATTGCTGTGCGGAATTGTCGAAAAAATTCGATATTTGATGCTTTCCGTGTTTCTAGTAATATGGATATCTTAAGTTGTTTATTACTAGTGGGTGTTTATTAATTTTGGAACTCCTTAAATTTGTATGGGTATCAGTGTAAATGAGGATAACTCCTTATTTATGATCTATTTCCGTAAAATTTATTTTTAATAATTTTTTACACCAGGGAATCCGAAATTAAAACGCCTTGCTTACTTTCTTTCCAGCGTACAGTTTTCTAATTTGTACATTTTCTCGTATCCTAATCAATAACGAATCGACAAAAAACTTATTCCATTTCTATTATTATTTATATTTCGACTGATTATTTATTTTCCTTGTTTCAGTTCATATATAAGCTCTACCTTAATAAATAAAGGTGATTAGATCTAAAAAATTCAGTAAAATTCTTTTTCCTTTGAATTGTTTAAATTATATAGCAATTCATCTTTGGCTTTTAACTTTGTTTTACGCTGTGTTCGAAAATGGCAGTAGTTTGTTTTATGTTTGAGCTCCACTATTTTCTCAAAATTTATAGGGAAAATCCCTGCTGTTTAATGTCTTTCAAGTACTGTTACCCTAATTCATTATAAATGTTATCCAGACCAAGCATTTCAACATATATTTCAGTTATAAATCCTATTATTAAATCTACAGATTTTGATACGATTTCCTTAATGTGAAGTAGCATTATTTGCAACTCTTCAACACATATGTTTACAGTATACGTTTGTGGTGAATAAAACAACGTAGGCAGTTGAGTTTTAGATGAAAATATGCAACTATTTTTAAATCTCATGTAACTACTTTTATTGTCTAAGTTTTCTTTACTTATTTCAGTTATTCTTTTCTTGCTCATTTGCTGTTCTTTTTAGTTATCTTCACTTTTTTAAATTATTTATTTTTTTTTTCTTTTTTTTTAAGATACGCCATTGGTCTTTAATAATTCCAGCAATGGAGACTTTGTTTAAAAAGGGCTGCATTGCCTCTCTGTACATGGAGGTATCAATATTCAGTGACAAAAGATAAACAATGTAAACTACAAATAGTACTGGAACTTATTTGTTATAGCGAAAATACTTTCATCAGTCTCATTTTAAAAGTTTATTAACGACTTAAAGTTTACGAGCATATTTGTTTCTAAATTCATCTCCTGAAATGTAGAATTTTGTAGAATATTATGTTCTTTTTTAATCACTGATTGTCAGTTATTGGAAATAGAAAGCTGTGCAATTAATGGCCTCAGAAAATTCCCATTCTCTAATTTTTTTTATTGGGCTATTGAATATTTTGGTAAAGGTAATAACTGTTTTCAGCCATTCGAACGATGAGTGTTACGGAGTGAAATGGGGCTTTTAAGTATATTCTCACACATCATTTGCTCTGATCCGTAGTTTAAATTTCCAGAAATTGAAAATGGAGAAAAGTATTCTGGAGCTGCATAATTGTGACATTTTTATGAGTCCATAACCTCTAAAATCTTAAGTTTAGAGAGCAAGTAGTAGTTCAGATTTAAAAATCCAGTGCCAAAAAAATATTTTCCTACATTGAGAATAAATCATCGGCACATAATGCTTCACTGAATAAAATTTTTATGAAAATTTACAACTCCATTTGAATAACCTATTCATTTCGATTTGTTTAGTTTAGAAAGTTTGGAAAAAGCAATTCTGAAGAAATTTAAAGGCTTCACTCTATTGAAAAGTATGAAAGAATAGAGTTGTTTTATTGTGCAGAAAATCAGTGGTCTTTTTCTTGTTTTCAGGAATATGGTCAGTTGGATTGTAGAAGTTTTAGAAAGGTAATACCCGAAAAAGAAGTCCTAATAGTGATTATTTGGTGACGTTTTTTTAGCTGTATTTCCGATCATTCATGAAAATAAGATATCTTGAGAGATATTGTTTTACTCTTCGATTTCTCGTTGATCTGATAAATCTATTGTTGAAGCAAAGTCAAATTGTTGTAAGCTGTCATAAGCAACTGTTGAATGAGACACTGTTGTTAAAATGATTAATTCTCCCCTAAAACATAAACTGTATGAAGTTTTGTGTTCTCTTCAGTGTATGAAAAATAAGCTAATAATTTTTCAGAAGTATTTTCGAATCGTTACTGAAATTTTTGAATAACGTTGATAGGTGGTAGTATAGAGAATTATCGTAATGACAGGAATTTTTTCTTTGTCACAATGCACAAATCATTGGGAAAGAAAATGACAGGAAATAATCGGAGGATTGCCTAAGGAATGTAAACTTTCAATTGCACTTCTTTCGTGCAGGTAAATATCTTTGTAAATAAGAACAAGTAAAGACAAACTTCAGATGCCTATTTTCCTCTTTCCATATCGAAAAAAATGAATCTGATAGAACATGTCAACATTGGAATAGTCGTGCCGCGGTTTGGTGAGAAAGAATCAGAAGGCATCGGTTGTCATGGTTGCTCGATGATATTTATTCTAATTAATGAGCGTTAAGTGTGTCTTGAATATTGATCGGTTTTAGATTTCAGTCTTTTTCAGCAAGTCAAAGTTGTTTATTGAAAATTTTTGAATAGATTTTGGTTAATAAAAAATATTAAAAAATCGAAAATTCTTCAAATATTTCTCATAATTTGGCTGTTAATTCGTAATTAATTAATTATTGAATTAGTTCGATTCAATTTAGATCTTTTCAGTTTTGTGAGCGTTGGTTAATTTAACTTTTTTTTCTGTCATTGTAATTTAAAAAAGGCTTAATCCATTTGTCAGTTAATTAAAACAAAGATAAGAGCAAGTTGATAAATTTTGTTTTCTTACTTATATTTGGTATGAAATTCTTAGCACATGGCTTTCGAATAAAAAGATTGCAGTTTTGCCTTTGTTACGATTTTTTCGTGTGAAGCGAAATTTTTAGATATTTGGTGTCATTATAAATTAAAAACAATTTTTTCGTGTGAAGCGAAATTTTTAAATATTTGGTGTCATTATAAATTAAAAACCTGTTGTTTTCTTTCCAGCATGACAGGTTTTTAATTTAAAAAGAAAATCTACATTTTAGGAATTTTGTATCAACCCAAACATATTTACTGGAAGTTTATTTTAAGGATTTTTAAATTTTACTTCTAATTTAAAGTTTTAGTCTAATTGTATGTATTACGAATAAGAGATTTATCATATTAGGCATTATCGTTATTTTTTAAACTTAATTCTATGTTTTAAGCAAGGTTTCGCACAATAACACCCGGAAGAATCTTAACAGATATATGAAAAATAATACTTATCATAATTTGACACTGCTTTAGTTCTAAAAAACAAGTGTTGTCCTTCCGGTGGATAGGGAATGAAAAACGTTGAAATTAGCCAAGTAATATATTAGTTAAGTTTATATAAAGAATTACTTATATCAATTACTTTCTCTATCTCAGTATATAGATTAATTAAAGTAATGGCGTTTAATTAATATATTAATCTATTCCTACTTTAATTATTTATGTGTTTAAATTAAGAACTAATCAAGATATATAAGTAATTAAAGCAAGTAATACTCTATGCATTATATACATAATTAATGCATAATTCCACCAGAACTTATTAAATAAATCATGTTAATAATTTGGTAACAAATATACGACGTGAGATGCCAGTATAACTGATATGCTGGAAAAAAAATGGCAAATTTTTCTCTGCAGGGATAGATACTTGATACTTTAAAGAATCTAAGCATTGAAAAAAGATGTATCGGTAATAACTCTTTCTCAATAGAATAACTCTAAATTGATCATAGATAAGGTATCTAAAGATGTTAATGCAATACAAGCTGATACAATCAACTTCAGAAGTATATTGAAACAAATTTTGTAAAAGCAGATTTAGTTGAAATCAAAGTCAGATAACAAGAGCAGAATATTTAAAGAATATTTTATTTTTTCAGTTGTACATAAATCGAATTAAATATTTGAAATTATACTGTATATTTGAGAGTAATTACATCTTGAAATAGATTTCACCGCTTATAATATTTCAAAAACTGAGTGACAAATGATATCTGAAATCCAACCATTTTTTTTATTTTAATACTTTAAATACCAAAAAGTTGAATGAATTAAAATTATTATTTGAATATAATCAATAACTTCATTTCTTGTTCTTCATTTCTTTGTGACTTTTCTCCCAATTTATTTTCAAATCTCTTTACTCATTCGAAAAAGTCAGAAATCAACACAAATCTTATTACTCAGCGATACTATTATTTCAGGACATCTATTACACTTAAGAGAAACTTTACTGTTCGATAGATAACTTGCATGAACTGCATAACTGTATGCAGAAGTTTGATAACAAACGCACTACTTGAATAATCCAGTCCAAACCATCCAGATAGTTCGAAAGTTCTTATTTTTCTAGTGCGAAAGTTAACATACACTTATCTATATAAAAACACGCACGTATTCGAATGCAACGTTGCGTCAAAATTTCAAATCAATCAATGAAGAACCTGAAACGTTGTGTGGCAAATAACAACGAACATTTGTATTTTTATTTATATAGATGTATTTGCTTTCGGTTAATGTTTACTAGAATTCTATTTTTTCAATAGTTTCTCATTATGGACCTCAGAAATTGTTCGCTTAAATAAAATATCAGTCAATCAGTTGTTTCATTTCTGTATTAACATTTTATCAGAATGGCATGAAGTTACATTCATCATTATTTTTGACATTCACTCGTTGTCATTTTGAGTCCTAATTTATAGCGTGCAACTCACATTCTATATTTTTTGGAGTCAATTACCGTCGGATTAATTGTGGCTTGTCCTTTCTGGTAAAAGTAGCAATCAAAACTTCGTGCTAATTTGAAAGATAAAACGCAAAATCTATTTTTGAAATTGAAATTCTTCCGAAATATTTGAAGGAATTCGAAATAATCTTCAAAACAACCAAATAAAATTTCTTTGTTAATTTCAAGCTAATAAGCTATCACAGCACTATCTGACAATCTTTTATCGGCAATGCATATTTATAAGATATTCTTGTAGTATTGATAGTAATTTATGATAGAGCTTTTTGATATTCTTTGCTGATAACTTTTTTTTTGGTGATATTTAAAAATTAATACTGCAAAAAGCAAATGATCAATTATATGAAAAAACTGCGTAGCAGTCATTAAATCTTGATCATAAATCTATCTCATTAATAATATTTATCATCAGTTTAATTATTTGTCCTTTTAAGTTAGTCCCAGATTTTATTTTATAAACATAAGTAAAAAAAATCTGCTAATTGTAGAATTTATCTTAAATCCAAAATATTTTAATGTAGAAGTCTTTTTCTGAAAAAATTCTTTCATGAAAGAATTTTTTTTGATTTTTGATTGTTCACTGCTTTCAATTAGGCTTTCTAACGAAATCAATGACTAATCTCAACAACTTCAAAAAGAATGTGGTGGAGATGCTTTTTTACAACTATTTGAATTTCTGAGTCGAAAAAACTGCCTCTAAATAATTGTTGGATGATTTCTTTATATTCTAAAAAGATTTAAAATATTGCTTGAAATCCTTAGTTCGAGCAGTATTTTGCTACTATTCGATCATCTCATTATTATGTAATTTTTTTATGTTTCTAATAAAGTTTAGAATGTTTGCTTATTGAAATATGAATTTGATTTTCATCACATTATTATTCTGTTTAATTTTTGTGCTGTCTTTATCATATATATCTCTTTATTCAAATCGCTTTAATTATTTCAAAATCGCTCCTCATTTTTACTAAAATTATGGAGTATTCATTCACGGATTCACAAAAATGTAAATTAAATTCGCAAATTCATTAAATTCATTATTTTACTACAATTTGTTTTTTTGCAATTTCTTTTGCTTAATACTTCGTGTTAATCTACTAAATGAAAGAAAGTAAGTAATATTTCAAGTTCATTATTACGCTATTAATTGTCTCACTGATATCTTTACCGAATGTGGATACTTATTTCTCTTTATTTCATTAGCAAAAAACAGAATGAAATGTAATGAAAAATACATGCTGTTATGAAGAATGAAATGTTGCTCATTACAATATTGATAATAAATGCAGATGTATGATTACATCTCGGAATCTCGCCAAGCTTGTTCAAATAACATCAGCAAAAGATGGCCCTGATCAATAATACGTCCGAATATGAATTTAATTGAAATGATTCTTACCTGGAAAATACTAAAATTGGTCATTGCAAATTGATTTCTCAAATAAATATAAATTTGTCAAATAACAAGAACGATTAACATGCAACATAATAAGCTGTTGCAGACAGGTATGATTTCAGTCAGTCTCTTTAAAGATATTATGCCCACCAAAGTGTTGCAAAGGATATTTTTTCCTATTAGATGGGAGAATGGATAGGAGGGATCATCTTTAGGATTTCTTACCCAAAAAGGGTACCACTTCAAGTTTGATTATCGATCAAATCGTTGGGATTGTCGTGTTGATTTACTTAATCTTTCATGAGATTAGCGCTGGCTTTAAAAATAATAGACATTCAATTGTTTAGCATTTTTTGGAACAGTTGTCAAATTATTTCTGAAAATGATTTCCGATAAGGCAACGGAAAAAATATTGAATTTCATATGTAAACATTTGCGTAATGAAAAAAAAAGTGGATAAATAGAAATTTAAAAAACAAACGAAAATCATAGCAAATTAGACAGTCATCCTCGCCATCAGCACTAACAACTCTTGATAGAACAATGAATAAGATAGTAAAAAGTTAACTATTATTGCTGATCGGTTTAGAATGTGAATAAAATTGAAACTGCCAATAATACGACTAACATTTATGAGAAGTATAGAAAGATGAAAGTTTCAAATGATGGGTATTCTATTAAATTTGATTCTAATTTTTTTTTTTTTTTTTTTTTTAATTTGGAAAATTCAGAATTTAGCAGAAAATAAACTTTCTTCAAATACTAAATTCTAATACTACCTGTAAGAATATTATCAAACTAAAAATTGTTATGAGCTGCAATTGACTGATAAAGTACTCGGTGTAAAATTGTTGCAAAAATCCGAAAGATGAGTTATTATAAGCGAGGAGTGTTAAAGGTCAAAAAGCGCGAAGATAGTTTCAAAGGGACCAACAGGTCGAAAAAAATGCTTACCAAAATGCTCCAATTAACAAATAAACATATTGAGGTCGACAATCATGAGGTGACACGTTAGAGATCAGGAAGGAGGAGAAGCCCCGGAAGAATTTTGAAGGTTCGGATTTTTGGGGCGGAATCAGTTTTTCCGCAACGACCATAGCAACAGTTCAATTCAAATCGACACAACAATCGGCAATCAAGGAGCAGTACTCTTTTCTGCGAGCGATAAAGGAAAGAATACCCAGTGATAAATTTACCTGGATATTTTCTAGAAATTGTTCATTCATAACTGTTCCGTCTATTAATAAATTCTTTTTTCAGATAGGACAAATCTCTTTCACTATCATGACTGTTTCATGTCCCTCTCCTGGCGAAAATAGCTGCGAACTTCTAGTTTCCACTGCACAAATGCGATACCTTTAGAGAAAATGAAATGAGCGTCGTATCTCACACACATCTCAACAAATTTGTTATCAAAAAAGAAGTCACCTCTGCAACTGATAAGAATGATATTTTATTGAACATTTCACTAATCTTGTATCCATTAATCATTATGAAATAGTAACTGAAAAGTCCGTAAGTAGAAATACAATAAGGCAAATTGTCTCGCCACTCCATTAGTATTATACACATTAATTAAATTGAAGAAATCTGAACGAAATTTAGGCGGCAATTTTTCATTCTACAAATTATAAAATCTGATCAGTTTTTCTACTTATTTCACTTCGATGAGCGCTCTATTTGTCACTCAAAATTTAGTCCTTTTTCATAATTGATTATGAAGGAAGGTAACATTATGAGCGTGGTTAGCTTGGTTCATTTTTGATTTTTCAGCCATCATTGAGCGGTTTAATAATATTGATCGTTACTGAAAATGGAATGATAAAACAAATAGGTGATTCAAAATCATCTGATAATCATTTTGACCAATTTTGTGACTAATATTTATATGATATGAACTCTTCCTTAATTTCACAAATCAAATAGGGTTCGTTTTTGAAAAAGATTTAATTATTCATAAATGATAAGTGTCAGTGCTTGAATGATATGAAATCCGTTTATAAGCTTGCATATTTAACCAAATAGTTTCATTATAAAAGCTAAACAGATATAGTTTTTTTATAAAAGTGAAATCATCACAAATAGTAACAGAATTGATCATGTAATTCTGACTGAAACAATCTGATCTCTTCGATTTGTTTTGTTTCATAAATCTCTTCATGTGGAACGGTTTAATTTTTTTTTTTTTTTTTTTTTACACAAAAGGAAGGATAGAACCATTCAGTGCACTGTCACCGCTGTCATCGTCTTTTTGTCATTTGATGGTCGTTTGAAGCTGCAAGATGGCACACAACATTTTTCAGTCATTTGTCGCTGACGATCAACAGCACTTATCATCTGCCTAAGGGTCTTTACAAAATTTGTTTTTCAGAAAATCGATTTTTTGGCTATTGTAACCCTATTTATATTAATAATAATTGGAAGCTCCATCCTAAACTATTTCTAATTGAGCCGTTTAGTTATGTCCTAAAACATCTAAGTGCGAATTTTTGAATTGATAATGATGTACAATTTCTCCGAAAAATTCTTATTTAGGACCAGTAAAAGTTAAAAGCAAAGAATATATTGTACTGATGATTTGTCTCTCAAGTCTACAATTTTTGAAACAGTTGACCATAATTTGTTATAATTTTTAGACTAAAAGCCACAGTCGAAAAATTGAAGAATGTCAAAACTAAGTTCAATCCTCAAAAGTCTTTTCTTCACGTCCTATTCTTCGTCTTCCTTGTTAACAGTCGAAATCCCGAGATATCTGGATATATGAAGAGTGAAATGTGTCTCGTCACACGATTTGTGGTACAATTAGAGCAATTATTTACCTGACTTCCATCCATCCACCTATCTATTCTTGCCCTTTGTCCTTTCGCTCGCTTGCATTTTCTCTGTCCATTTGTTTGTCTGTCAACGGTCAGATTGGAAATTGATTTTCTCCTTAGTTGTATATCGAACAGTCGGTCAATTGCATCGTTACGAGATGTTACTGCTATTGATCCGATCCGACAGGTGCTTTCAAGTATTTGCTCAACAATGAACTGGTCAGATTCTCGACTTTGTTTCATTTTGTTATTCCCATCAGTACTACTTTGTGAACAGTTGCTGCTTGAAAAATCTTTCGGAAGAATTAGAAATTTCTCATCGTCCAGAACATTAAGAATTTTTAGGATGCCTCGAAATTGCAACTCGAATTTCCCAGTTTTCCCTTCTTTTTTTGGATCCAAAATTCATTTGTTAATGTGTTAAGTAAATTTTATATATTTTTTGGTGCGTTGACAAGAAAAGATCAGTGTTTAGATGAAGATACTAAACGGAAATTGCGAAGTTCAAGCATAATTCATTTTGTTGGGGGGTACTGTTATGCTTTTAACTGTTATGTTTTTTTTTTTTTTTAATGTCTAAGGTGATGGGAAAGAAAAGAAATTTTTCGTCCGAATCACGGAAAGTCATATATTTCTTTAGTCAATCAGTTCTTAAAATAACACAATTGCTTTAAATTATTTCTTTAAAGCCAAGAGGAATTTTTTGTCAGTTTTTTTACTGCTTCATAGTCTTAAATTTGGTGAACTGTGCTGGATCATTTCAAAAGCATATTTAATCATTATCACATTTTCGTTTATTTATAGGAAATGCCATTGTATCCAACCCTCGAGGATTTATTAATTGATCAATATCAATATCAGGTGGAAATATCTTTATTTTCTTTTTCCGAAAAACTGTAAGACTCAGGATTTTCAAACTTTAGATGAGTTTGAACTGATAATTGAATCATGGTTACTTCATCAAAAGACAATTATTGATTAGACACATAAATTATCAGTTTACGAATACTACGGAAAGAATTAAAGAACCTAACATCTTTAATCCATTTGAGTTATTTTCAAAATGCCGCATGTTCAACTGACAAAATATGACAGCAATTTTACAAATTTTCTTTTTTCAAAGTGTCTTTCAAAAAAAAAAAAAAAAAATTTTTCATCAGCTTGTAATTGCTCTTGTCAGATACCAGTTTGTGCTGTAATGAAGTAAATTTCTAAAAAAAAAAAAAAAAAAAATGTCCCTATTCGAAAGCATTTAGATCAATGAGCGTGAATCCCATCATTCCTCAACAATAAATTATTATAAAATCTTTAAATTCTTTTTATAAAGTATCAGCAAAAAATTTGATCGACCAAATTTTATCGGTCCTTGGGGAGTTTCAAAAAACTTTTTAAAGATATTGATGAAAATAGCAAATGAACAGATGAACAATCGTATTTCAAACACGTTGTAATATCAGCCAAGAATTCATCATCGCTGGTGATTATCGTTTTTTCGATGAGACTTGCCCGGGAAATGATAGTGCAGATGATCTCCAGTCTTAAACTGCGTGTACGCCACTGTCATGAAATCAGTCGTCAGACTGATATATCCAACAACCAAACCAATCATTTATTCAGAAAATCGCATAATTTTCGCTAAATTTTGTTTCAAAAATCTTGATTTCAAATAATATAATTTTCAGCAGTACGGCAACTGTTCAGGCAACGATTCTTCGCCAGTTCGTTCTCATGCCGAACCGTCTGCTCCTATCTATGAATCGAATTCTTCCACCCGTGAGTGATTTAATACATCTTACTATTCTCATAAATAGTTTTCGAATCTTGAGATTTAAATTTCAATTATAAATCACATTGAACTTAAATAAGAATATTGTAATGATTTTGAGTAGAATAATGAAAAAGCTGTTCACTCTCTCACTTATTATTTATAAATATGTATTCAATCATGGAAACATTCTCATCATAAAATTCATTAGAAGAAGATTATAACGTCAACTACCAGACCGTTTTACTTAAATTCATTTACTGGACAAGCTGATTTGGTTTATATCCATAACACAGCTTCCAATTGGGAGCAATCTTCCACTGATTAAAATATCAGATAATGCTGCTATTTAGTCTGATTTTGTAAAGGTAAAAATCAAAAATTAAAGATTAGTTTCATTCACTTACCTACTCGTAATAGACACAGGAAAAATCACTTTAATCTTTTGAAGAAAAAATTCAATATAGTTAAATAAACTTCACAATCATTTACCCAAACAGTACTCCCTGATAGTCAGCTCTTCAAACTTTCAATAAAAGATATGATGATACTATTATGAGAATAATGATTTTATGCAAAAATGATTAAAAAAGTCCTTCAGAAACAAACAGTATGCAAATGTATCATTTGATATCAACCCATACTACAAATTTTAATTAAATTTTATAAATAAGGACCAATCCTAATATTTAATCATGAAGAGAAAAACATATGTGTTTTATTGTTATCAATCACTGAAATAATTTAAAGGGAATTGTGATCTGTAAAAGGGTTGAAAAGAGCGAAGAGATAAAAAGAAAAGTGAAATACGTTTTTTAATAAATTATGACACTTTGAAATTAGGTAAAAAATGCGATTAATACAAATAAATTAATTTTAATCCAATTTTCAAAAGAGTTTCAGCGGGACGAATTTACGAAGCAATCGATGAAAACGTCATATCAACAGGTTTATTTAGTTTTTGATCTTGAATATTGATACTTGTTACGTTTTTAGTTCCTTGGATTAGAATTCCAAATGATTTGCTTATTGTGATGTGAATGAAGATAATACAATGAACAGGTTTCGCATTAAATTGTAGATATCACGGAAAACAATTTATTCTGGAAGCATATATATTCAGAATTTGATTTATTTGATAATGGCTCCTTGATTAGAAGTATTTCGGTGTCATTAAGTTCTTTGCATCGTTCATATAAACTATCTTAATATTTGTTCACTTTTCATATTTCACCGGTCATAGAATAATATTTATGTATTTTAATAGTCGATAATTTATCACGAAATTCAAATTTTTATTTTTCATTAAAACTGATGTCTAATTTTCGAGAAGAATTGAACATACAATTCCAAAAATATGCTGCTAAACCATTATTTGAAAAGAATATCCTGTTTTTTGTAAGTTCATTCAATAAAAGAGCTGAGAAGAAAAGAAAGTGGTAGTATAAGGACGGCATAGAGATATTTTGTCATCGAAATATTTGATAGCTTATAAAAGCGATCTTGGCTAAGAATGATCTTTTCTGTTTTGTAACATTTAAAACGAATTCCTTCTAGCTTATATAGATAGAAATGGAAAAGTAGATTCGTGCCAGTTAAGAGAATACGATACAATCGTCAATGAGACGAATAAAAAAAATTAAAAATTGCTGTAATACTAATCACTTCTGAGAGACACCAACTCAGTCTCTTTCAAGATAAAAGGACAAAAGACATCTTATAAAAGAACACAAATTTTATTCCGAAAAATTTTTCCAAATTGCAGCTCCACAGAAAATGTCAGGATACCCATCACTTCCATCTTATTATGAAATCATTTCCCAACCGCAGCATGTACCTATGCTCGTAAGACTTAAATTTTCTAATTTTGTTCAATATGTGATTAACAGGTAATAGCTTTAAAAATTTATTTCAGTAACAGAATGAAGTAGTGCTCTTGGAGATTTGATGGTTAATTTTTGTTCATTAGTTAAATTTCTGAAATTTTGAGACAATTCAATCTGGTAAATTTCTTTCAAAAAGATCAAATTTGATTTGAAGACTTTGTAAAATTTTGATTGCTTTCAGAAACCGTCTGCGCAATTACCAGAAGCAACAGTAATGCCCCTTCCCTACCCTCATCCATTGCAATCAATAGCAGTTCAACCACAAATATCAAATATGTTGGCCTCAACAGAAAGTAAGTGGATCATCGCCCCGATCACATCGCAGTGTTCCGGTCTCACTAAAGCTGATCTTTCGCATGGTGTTCGCAAAGTGATCCTTAATCGTACTAAAAGTAAGAAGTATGGGCTGAGAATGCGAGCCGTCAATCAGGTATCCTCATCATTCTGTTCACTTGCCATTGCTTCCGTCAGAGAATTCTGTGATTCCAAAGCAAAGGGATTATATTGCAGACCATTCCATCGAGAATGACACTTTGACATATGTTGATCAATTGAGTTCCCATACTTTTTCAAGAGTCCTAGTTCGAAATAGTTATATATCCAAGAAGCAAACCTTGAATACCATAGCTTACCAGAGAACTTTCGATATGAGCTCAGTTCTTGGCGTTAACTACCCAAATTTCTATTTTTTTATAAATTTTCACCTACTAAATGGATCTACACAGGAAGGCTTTGTTTGTTAGTTTTTATTTAAATTAAATTTTGAAAAAATACCATTCACTCGGTTTTAGGGTGTTTTTATCCAATTGGTAGCCGAAGGTTCTCCAGCTGCAGCTGCCGGTATTCGATTCGGTGATCAACTACTCACTTTAAATGGTATCGAAGTGCTTGGAATGACCGGTCAAAAAGTCAGTTTTTTTTTTTAATCTGCTGTCTCAAAATTTAGACAACTTCAAAAAATTTTATATTGTAGGTGATGGATCTTCTGAAGAAATCAAAGCATGCAGTAATTCTCATTCTCAGAGACAGGTACAATGTACATACAGTTAACTTGAGATTTGAAAAAAATTTAGTTTTCGAAAATAGAAATAATGACCGAAATTTTAAAAATTAAAATTCTATAGAAATCAGTAGATAATTCGGTTTTCAACAACATTCAGTTTGCTAAATAAATGACAATCCTGCCTAATATTACACAGCAGTTGTTCTTCCTTTTTTACTCCCAATAGCGTTATCTTTTCGTAGTGTAAATACCTTTGAAGAATAATCTCTTCTAAAATGTCTGCTAGGAATGCCAGACTGACTGCAGAACGATGATCGGCTGCACTTTTGATCAGATCTGGATCATCACTCAAATAGGCTGGAGCTTTTCTTTATCTGCAAATTCATATATTTGAGCAATATTTGCAGAAAATTTTGCAAGAGTCTGATCGATTTATTTACTTAAGGCCAAATTTCTATAATCAAAAATTTTTCCTATAGACAGCACTACTTATAGGTGGATAGACAGATCAATCTATGTTTGGTAGTCTTATCTTTAAGACAGCAAAAAACTCTTTCAAAAACTGAAAATATATCGAGCGAATAAACAAGGAGTACCTCGAATGTTAAAATTTTTGAATATTCTATGTCAAATGGATAAAGGGAGAGGATTGAACGTTGAAGGAAGAAATACGATAGAGTTAAAATACTATTGATTAGGACAATCAACAAAGCAAATATGGAATGATAATCTAAGAGAAATTCGTCAGCCAGAGAGTTTCAGAAATGAATGAATATCATCTGAAAAGAAAGATATCTCGGGAGAGTCAGTTGAAATTTTAATTAAAAAATTTCATTTTTTTTTTTTCAGCTAAAGGCGATGAATAGAGTTTTTATAGGCAGCAAGGAGTGAGCTTAAGGATATTTTTTGTACAAAGTAACTGCTGACCAGTGACCGAATGACCTTTTCTACTTTCCTGCGGTGTTCAAAATGTTAAAAATTAAAAATTGCTCACGAAATAGAAATGTACTTGTTGATTTCAGGGCCTATTTCCAAAATGAAATAGCAAGAAGAGAATTTTTGAAGTTCTAGCAAGGAATGTTAGGCTAATTAGTCATTAATTATGATTAAATGAATTAATCACAACATTACCATAGTCATGAATCCATGGCACATTTTTTAGGCAAATATTTTGTGACTTAATTATTATCAGAGATTTTTCCTAAATAATTCCAATGAGTATCGGCTTAAAAAAGTCAGCATTAGGAATAAGATATTTGAATAAATGTTTATCACCTTTGCTATTATTAATATTCATAACTTGTTTGGTAAAATATATTGGTTTATCCAGCTTTCGAGATTTTCAAGAAATAGCATAAAATTCAGGATATTTCTTAGAAAATTTTTAATAAGATTTTTTCAAGAAAATCTGCAAGTCTTTTCTATAGCCTAATTTAGGCCTCTGGCCAGGACGATAACGTTACATAAAGATGCATCTGGCCTGTTAGGATTCTCATATAAAGATAATCTTATCACAGCAGTGATGCAAGATTCAAGCGCAAGTCGCAATGGATTGCTTATCAATCAACGAATCATTGAAGTAGATGGACGAAATGTTATGGCTTTCAAGGTTATTAACTTATTCAAGATTTCATTCGAATTTATTGTTTTACTCGTCATTGAGTTGATAATTAATTATGGAAAAGTGAGTGAATTCGCATCTTTATTTAATTATCTGCGATGTTCTACTTTCCCTTTAAATTTAGTTAAAAGAACTTCAACAACCTAGTTAAAAGAAACTTCAAAGTCTTTTTTTTTGACGAGGGCAACAAAAAACAAATAGTTTCTGAATTCTATATAAACTTATCTTAAATATGAACAGAATTACACGATTGTTCAACGAATATAAGTCCAATGTGTTCAGCACAAATTAAAATGTTTTTTAATGTTTTCCATTTCAGTCATTCTTGAGAAGATAAGGTTTTTCTGCAGTTTGTATCACATTCATCCGTTTTCATTTCAGAATAAAGCGATGAAATCGTGCCTGGATGATGCGCCAATGACAGTTACATTGACGCTTATGCCTCCAGAATTTTATGATGAAATTACGAAAAAGTCAGTCAAACACTCCAAATTTCATTAATTTTAAATTATTTCCAAAATTTGTCTCCTATTTCACCGAACATATCTCATAAATCTTGCATAGATGTGGACGAATGCATTATTCACATAAATAATTAAGCGTGAATAAGTAAATAATTAAGCGTGAATAAGTGGCGAGCACCAAATAGTTTGATTAAACGCTGAGCACGTCGTATAGTGGCGCTGAAGTCCACGTCGATCAAGGTCATGTGTTAACCTTGATCGAAAGAAACTCACAGTGCCAGCCAGTGCTTTCTCCTTGATCCATTCTTCGATTAGAAAATCAATAGTTCAGATACCGGTTTTCATCTTTCATTTTTGAAATCTTTGCCATCTCTAAATCATGCGATGACCTTTATAAGATGGAAAATACTGAACATAAAAAGATCAAACGAAGACGACTTAGTCATCACTTTTTTCAGTTTGGATCGATCATTAATGAAGAAACAGAATCAAACTGTGCCACAATTATGACATCATCGAAAACCAATAAAATTATATGCATGCGTGAGTCATGCAAGTTTCGTTTCTCGGTGAAATTAGTATATCTTTGCTTGCAGATTTCTAAATATCTTTAAGCAAATTTTAACCATTCATAGATGAATTGAAATACGCGTGGTACTTCACAGAAATGCACTGCCAAATATAGGCAACAATATTTTACGAGTTAGACATTTTTCAAGATTTCTACTTAATAAAACTTGTGAAAGACTGATTGTTCTCGATTTCATAGAGATAAATTCCATAATTTCATATAATTAATGTGCGGTTTTTTCTTTTTCCATTTTGATTTATTTCTGTCCTTGAATTGTTTTTTGATCTTAGCTTCTAGTCTAATTATTCTGCCATTAAACGATGTTTATGAGTTGTTTTTCTGCGCGAGTAATTCACTGCTGTTAGTGCGTGAAGATTCTCCACTGAATTATTTAAATAAGTCGGTGTAAAATTAGAGTTAGATCAGTGGATTTAATTAAAGATGAGCAAATTTCCTTGGACATTACAAATTCATTTTTTAAATCTGCGCTTTCTTAATTTTACCAGATTTTCATATTATTAAACTGCATATAAAATACTACATTTATACAGAGTGCAATGTTTGTTGGCCAAAATAACAGGGAATTCTCTAAAATTCTGAAATTTGAGGCTAGAGTCGCAGAAGATGGTACAGAAGAGAGAATGCATTTAGTTGGAGGAATGTTAGTACGGCATTTAAAATAGGGCTAAACATTGTGTGCATTTCAATGATCAATGATGCGAGCGAGAAAAATGTACCTTCGTCTCTGAAGTTATTCCAAAATAACATTTTGTGACAGAATTCGACTCAGTCAAATTTCGATGACAAAAGTGTCAGTTGATGGAGATGCAAAGTCGCTGGTAGCTTCTTGAAGAAATTTTGCGACGAACTTTTGTTTTCTTTCCCGCCATATCTCTTTTTTGAATTCTTTACCTGTTTTTTTAAATTCATCTTTTGTGCGACACGCATGCATTTAACAACAGAATGGCCATTTTAACAAAAATACATTTTGTAAGAGAATGACATGGAACTTTGACTTTTAATATCAAATCAGAATATCATCGATAAATCTTTCTCATTGTCATACCGATGCAATTTGATAATAGTAATAAAATGATCGGCTTGTATTTGGAACATCCCAAATATTTTATTTTAATTTCAGCCAAATCTGAAATTATTTTTTTTAATGATTTGCGATTAAGAAATTGCTTAAATCAATTTTACAACTTTACCTCATTTTTCCTTTTGCATATTATACAAAAAACTTTCTGCAAAAAAGTTTTATAGTTTAAATTTTCACCAAAATGATTTGCATACCTAAGACGTTCTGCTCCGTTCAGTGATGCAATAACTCGATCAGCTAACGGTAATTGTTTCTGTTCCTCTCTATAAATATCATTTCTCTCAAGAAATCAATTCAAAAAATTCTTATTTGTAGGTGAAAATTCTATTTTTAGGATTTTGAATTGTGAATTATACGGATTATTCAGGCATTAATGATATTTTGATTGTTATCAAGGTACACTATCATGCCGAATATAATAATTCTAGGCCCTTCTACTTTAGGCTCATTTTCATGACCAATACAGATATCTGACTGAAAATATGTTATACAGTATGCGCTTTGAAGATATTCATCAATCAATACTTGCATTTTCCTAGCAACCTACATACGAATCAAAATTGCAAGTCTGAAGTTTGAATTTTAATATCAAGTTTTACAAGATAAAGATTTAAACAAAATACCTACATCGGTAAATAAAAATGATCGTAGGAAGGCTCAAAATATCGATCTCCAACTTCCCTAAAAAAATTAAATTGCAGAAAATCTGTACTGCAAAATTTTTTCGACCAAAAATTTTTTTTCTCCCATTTAGTGAAAGCTTATTTGGTTTCTCAAATCAAAGTCATGGTTTTATGATTTCAAAAATTTTGTCGTATTCTGTTATCAGAAAGACGAGAGGAATAGAAATTCTTATGATCAGTTCAAAATTTGCTGCAAACAAATAGTTTGTCGTGGGTTTTTCGTAGGTATTGTTCTATGAAGCAAGGCATAGCCAGAAAATCTGATATTCCCAGTAATCTAGACACAATGATTTGAGGCTTGAAAAAAGATTCTCTAGAAAATTGATAAGACAAAGAAACTCCTTTTTTATTGAAGCTATTTCTTTAATCTTAGGAATAATTGCAGCATTAGGTTTTTTCTATAAATTATATCACTTCGGGAAAAATGAAGTCGCATGTTAAGAAGCAATAGAAACAGAAACATTGATGTTTTAAGCAGCCTAAAATAGCTAAATGAAATCAGAAATTCGAAAAATTCCTTCATTCAATATAGGCGATTTTTCTCACACACTGGAGTGTTTGGTTGTTCCACAGAAGTTTCAGGATGTTTTCACTTCCTCATGCATTTCATTATTTGATTCTCGTTCATATCCTAATTATCTTGAATAATAAACGTATTTCCAATGTATAAATATTGTTAATCTTCCATCAATATTGTGAGTATTGTTGACAATTAGTTACAAAAGTACGATTAACAGGATAGGTTAAACTAACTGTGATCGAACGGTTTTACCAAACACATCAGAATCGTATGAACGTTTCCCATAACGTAGCCTCAGAGCACCGTTGATAGCCGATGTAAATTGTTCCAGATCTCTATCTAATCGTTCAGCGCGATCCATTGGTACATTGCTGCAGTTTTGAATTTTTTTGTCAGAAAAAGATCATAAGAAAATAATTTTGAGATGAAAATTAATTGGAAGCGAATTTCAATTTTGAAAGATTTCAAAAAAATATGGATTTTATAACATTTATTTTAAATTGGTTTGAAATTCTGACTTTTCCACTTCAGTATATTTGCATAGAAATCATCTGTGAAAATTTCTGAAGGAAAAAAAGGAAAGCTAAGGTCGAGAAAATTCAAATGCTTCACTTTCTATTTCTGTAATCACTAAAAAAATTTGTCTTACCAAACAAGAAGTGCAGGTAAAAGCAATGTGCCTGCAAACAAATAAATTGTTGTCATTCCGCGTCAAATTTCAAATGATTCACTTCACAGGGCGCTGAAAAGAAAAACTCATTTGTTCTGTTTAAAGATTCATGAATCTGAATAAGCATCGCCTTGAATATTTCACTGATACAAATTAATGCATAAATTTACGTGAAATTTGATTTTTAACGTGAAATTGTCATAGCAATTTTGCGTTCTAAAAAATTCAAGTGAAAGTGCAGGAATAACTTCATCGTCATGAATTTGATTTTAATAAAATTCATTTGCAAAGTTTTATTACTATTGCCAAATATCATTGCTTTGTGAAGCAATAGTCAAAGATGTGCTCATAGTTCAATTTATAAAGCACTACAAATTTTTGTCTTTTTCAACAGCGAGTGAGGCATTAATGGAAGAAATATCAGTATGAAAAAGTTACCTATTTAGAATATAAATAGCTAAAAAAATAACAAATAATATGAAGCCATAGGATGCACATTTGCCTGTCGTTTTATGAATAGACAACTTTTTGATTTTGGAGTTAGATATTTTCATTCCTCAAGAACTGCTTACTTGCTTATTTCAAACACTCTCTCACTGAATACTAATTATTAAATAATACAGTGTTAATGTGCCGATATTTTTGACAGATGAAATCTGCTTTTATATCTTAAATGAAAAAGTCACCTTAATTTTTGCGAAATTTCCACTAAATATCTTAATTTACCCGAATGAATCGTATTTGTAGCTGTATTCTTGTGATGTTTTAAATCAATCATTGAATTTCATGCACATAGAGCAACTAAAAGGTGATTTAAAACGCCTTCAATTACTGTTCATTGTTATCTGTTAAAACTATTTTATTTATAGTTATTATCGTAAGAGCGACGAAAAAGGATTTAGGATATGATTGATTATATCTTGCAGGACGAATTAACAGCGTTTCGCGTTCACTGATTTTTTTTTCAAATAAATGTTTCATTTCAAATTTTATGTTCAAGGAAATGAATAAGTTTATTACTTATAAGCCTAAGAATTCTAACACCCGCTTTTTCCATGTTATTCATATTTGTAGTGGAAGCAATTAAATGAAATATCAATTTAACAGAGCAGGATAATAACCCGCTGTAGTACATTTTCACTTACACTAGCATGTATATATAAATATATAATTTATTGGTATTCCTAAGAGCAGAAATCTGGATTCAACAAATCATTAGTTCCCAAACAATTTGCTAAATTTGAAGCAGCGATGGAATGGATAGATTACTTCAGTTTGTGAGAATATCTCAATATCGGCCACACAGCTTAGAGGTAAATTTATTGATATCCGGACAATTATGATGAAGAATTTTCAGTGAAAAAATCAAGCACACATACTGCAATTTAAAAAAAAAAAAAAAGAAAAGAAAAAATTTTTGCTATTCTGAAAATTTTGGCATCCTTTTCAGTTTATCAAGTTTTATTCTCTTTTCTTTAAAAAGCTATATCATTTGATAGAAATGCACATATCATTTTTAATTCGCCATAGTTTGTAAAATTAAATTAGAATGAGAAATGTTCGAAGCAAAATCTAAACGCTGTTGCAATCACAAAAAAGAAAATTGCAACTGCTAAATTTCATGCAAAATTTTCTAATTTTGTTTTCAAAAACAAAAGAAAGAAAAAGAAAACAAAGATACGGTAACCCAATGAGAATGATTTACTTGAATGCAGAGATTGTGAATGGATGCTTATGCTATGCTCGTTAAGTTCAAATCCATCTGTCGCCTTTGCTTGACGGCATTTCGAAAAACAATACACGAAAGTCGAAGAATTAGTAGCAAAGAGCATTTTGTTCATTTCAGATAGGGCGCGTCATTAGTCAATTTTTCTTTTCATTCAATATGAAATGCAAATGATTTGGTAGGTTCTAGCTGAAGTAAACAATTTACTGACACATAGATAGAGATATTTATTTGCTTAATCTATTTTTATGCGAATAATTCATGTTTGGTTCTCAATGATAATGAAAAATTATAGAATTGACAAATCAGCAATTGTGACAACAACGATAATAGCCATAACAGTTGAAATTACTATTTAGGGAGTGTTATTCGAAATTTAAAAACTTAGAATTAATCGGTGATCGGAGAAATATTAGCTGATAATGGATGAAATTACTATTCCAAAAATAACTGATGGGAACTGTTTAGAACGACTTAGCCACTTTAAACTTCATTTTCCAAACTTTTGTCCATCTCATGCAGTATGTCAAATTCTCGAAAACTTTACTTTTATAAAGCAATCTTTTGAGATAGGGAATAAAATAAAACAAAACGAAGAAATGGCATAGCAAAAATATCTGTCTATTGCTTTTGCGTCTTGCAAGAAGTACTACTGCTCGTAAATAATATATTTTTCGGATCTTTTCTCAATGTTTTTCGATCAAATTTAATTTAATTATCCAACAAATTCAAATAAAAAGTAAAAAAGATAAAAAAGAGAATATTAAAAAAATCTTGTAAATACTCTCCTATTTCATACAATTCCACTTAATACCATCAAAAACTTAGCTGAAAATAAGTGCAATAAAAAATAGGCATTTTTATTGGTAATCTAAGCTGATAGAAATACCAACACTTCAATTTAATCAAACACTGAAACTGACGCGACAAAATTACAAATTTCACATGAAACTTATTCTGACAATGTGAAGAAAAGATATGAAAATATAGAATTTCTTGCTTAGTCTCTACTTTAATAAATTCTTGATACTTTCAGCATAAAAGGCTTGTCATTTTTAAAGAGAGCCTTTTAACTATTCATTGAATTTCAACAGGGCATATTTTTCGTTCATCTTATAATTTGAGGTCCTGATAATTTTAAATTAGAATCTTGGACCTGCACTGAAAAACATAAAATAGAGCATTTAGCTTGATTGATTGTTAAGTTAAAGACATCTAAATATTAAACAGAGGAAGGTCTCATTCCATTTTGTAGATTGTTCACTGAATTTCAAAAATAAAAATTACATAGTAAGCCAAATAGTATCGTTTGAAAAAGAAAAGATAGAATTATTATTGTTTTATCTGATCAGTTGCAGCTTCCATTCACGAAATTTGAAACAAGAAACATTCTTGAGATGAACCGTCGATCATTGGAAGAATGTCATATTAGCAAAGATATAGGAAAAGTATCGTACACGTTAATATTTAAAAGCAAATTAAAAATGTAGTAGTCATTTAATCATTTGATCTAAAATCAGTTGACTTAATTTTTTAAAAGAAAAAAATTAGGAAAAAACTTTCCGTTTCATACTTCTTATCAGCTTATTCATTATTAGGAGGCTTGAATTAGTGCGTTGGATAGCTCGCAAATTAATTAATAAAATCGAATCACAAAAAATATTGTAACATATCTTTAGATATAAAAGTTTGTCAATTTTCACATTATTAAGAGACATTAACTTTTAAAACTATCAATATTAAAATACATATAGATGAAAGCTCACATAAAAAAAAACCAGCTCATGGGGACAAAATTAAATGATATTAGTGTTGAATTTAATAACAAATAATCAAAATCGCGACATTTTTTTCGGAATTCATTAAAAAATCGTGAAATTCTGAGCAAAGGTAGTAAATTTAAACCAGTTATTTACGTAAATAACAAATGTTTGTTCGAATTTTGATGCTTCCTTGATGGAACAGTTTTCGACTGGACTGATCTAATCTTTTAAAGCATGTTGAACATTAATGCCGTTATAAAATCCGTGGTAGTTTCAAACGGTAAATTATTTGCTTTCCATCAACTGTATGGAAAAGAATAGAAATATCATTCATTTTGCATTTTTTTAATTTTCAAATTTTCTTTTGCTAATTTGAGAATATTTTCAATAATTTTTTTACTTCTTGATGCTTTTTTTCTCTAAACGGTGCACAAAAGAACTGATAAGTGCCCAGTATTAAATCTCTGTGTCAGAGTAGCATTAGTAAAAGTTCACAAACTTAATTATTCATTTAGCTGAAAATGTTGCAATTTGGAATTGAGCCAACTTGAATAAACAAAAAATAATTATGAGAAGGAAGGGAATGGGATAAAGACAGGAATGAGAACTGAAGTTAATACCAGTGGAGACACCTGACTTCAAGCTTCAAAGCTACATTTTTCAATGCTTTTATGAGCAAAAATATTTCAGCAATGAATAACAATAATAGTTAATGAACGAATCAAAACAATGAGTTAGACACAGCTATGAACTCCACTTTTGTGATAACCGGAGAGCTCAGATATGTCATTCTTTTTCATTCAGAAATCATGAAATGGTATTTCAATGAATTTTGATCAGTAAAGTGTGCGATGTGAAATCTTATTGCAACTATTTTTGATGAAAGTTTTTACGAATAAATTGAATTCAAATTTACTTCAAAAATCACAGAACTTTTTATTTCTGTCGGAAATTTCCAGAGATCTCAATAACGTTAAGTATATGGTGGAATCAGAACTGAAAAGTGAGAACCTTGAATCGGCAAAGCGCCCATTATCTAGTCTCTTTATAAAAATGTTCCAGTTCATAAGCATTTGTTCATCTTGCCCCTATTCCCAATGATGGAGAATTGCAATTTTTAGTTTTGCTCAATTAAAAGTTAGAAAAAACTTCTTTTCCCAGTGGGAATTCCGTAAAACACTTAAGAAAGGAATTAAATCCCATAGAATTATGTTTTTCTTTCAGTTCATAAAACAAAATTGTTTCCTTTCATCTGTTAATTTAATTATTTATAACTTTTTTTCCAACTTTTGCATGAAAGTTTCTACAAATCATTTGAAGCTTACAAAGCATTTGCTTCCGTTCATTTCTTCGATATTTCTTAATCGTTAGCATTTCCACATTTTCGTGAGCTGTCCAGATCAGATTTTCTAAGGACTTTATTTCTCCAATGATTTCTAAACTTTAAATTTAGTTCCTCATTCATATATTGTTCTGTTCTGACTAAATCATGTTGATTTAAACAATGTGATTGACATATGATTATGTGAAAGATAATGACAATCCATTGTTCGGACTTAATCGATGGTGACATAGATTAGTTTTGAAATGAAGATGTAAGAAGATAAACAAGCCGCAAAAATTATTGATCACGATCGAAATAAGGATTCCCAAATAAAAATTATATCTACTATATTTTCCAAAGGACAAGGAAAGGATTCTAAGAAAGATGAGTTTAAAATTCTTCGGAAAATTGGTCATTCTGAATCATTACAGATTTTTTTGGTAGATTTTTGGAAAGAAAAATTCCGAAAAAATTTTTGGAATTAGAATGTACTAATGTTTTAATATTTCTCTCCCATTTTCTGTCCCTTATTTCATATTAACAATCATTTGAAACGTATAACTAAATAGCATTTTGCAAGTCCGAAAATGGAAAGAAATTCATGGCTAAGCAAATCAGGCAATTATTTGACTCACGAAGATAAGTTAATCACTAAAAATAATAAGTTAATTTACAAAATTTTATCTAAAATAAATTCATACAATGTTTCAATTTAGTATGTCGTTTTAAAAGTTGAATATATTCCAAAGATAAAATTAAATGCTTGAAATAGAGTAAAATCTATTTAAAAAAAAGTGAAAATGGTTAGAAAGAGATCAAAATTCTAAAAAATTTTTACATAAAAAAATTTGAAAGGTGAAAAGGGTATAATCGGTGCGGAATCGTCGGCGTTATAATTATTAACAAATATTTGATTAAGAGAAATAAAAACTGCAGCAAATAAATAAGGAAAATGTAAGATTTTGGAAAAAGGGATTTAGTTCAGATCGAGTTCAACAAAAGTTATCAAAAATTTAATCGTTTGATCAAATACAGCATAAAACTGAATAGAATCTGAAATTAATATCTTTTCTAATACATCATTTTCACATAATCCTAAATCCTGAAACAACAAATTGTCAAATTCCAGCCCAGAGTCAAAAAATAAATCTGGTTAGCGCAGAACAGTTGCGTTCATTGAAACAAGTCAAAATAGCCATTAGTTGCTCTTTTTTGCGAATGATTTCTCTCAAATGCTGAAAAAAACCTGAAAGAAATAAAATGTTTCACTAAAATTTCTTTCTGTCAATCCTGAATTATTGTCCTCTTGCATAATTTCAGATGCCGAAAATACTTCAAAACTGTGCTACCGAAAAAGTAAAAAAAGCACTTCTTTTCCTTTCGCCCTGCATTTCTTAAGGAATATTCTAAAACAAAGTGGAATTAAATAGGTAGGAAATTGCTCATGATTCAGAGAACCTTCGAAAAACATAAAAATATTTAAAAGATAAAATCAATTATAATGAAAAATTTACCAGTATTACAAAAGTAAAATATGAAGCATATGTTGTGCTGTTCGAATTTGCAACACTGATAAAGGAAATATTTTATATATCACTGATCTGCAGAAATATTTCTAAAAAGTAATTGGTAGTTCGGAATCTGCAATTTATTGGCGTTAGCGAAACCTGGACATTTTCAGAAAACCCACTGTACTCCAAAACATTATGTTTACGGTAAAAGAGTTATCGAAAAATTTTTCATGTCAAGTTACTCATTTTATTCTTAACAATTATGTGTATGAATTTCAAATTCGTTTTTATCCTTATCATTTTTCATGATTCATTGCTTCTGTATCATCCTCAATCTTTTGCCCTTTCCTTTACAAAGATTTTAGTTACAAGTGGGAACAATACTATCCGAATCTTATGACCTTTTGACGAAGATTGCGTTTTCATTGAAAGAGAGAGAAAGCTGATATTGTAAAAAGTGTTTTGATTTCAAAGTACTATTTCTAATGTTGACTTCAACATACTTCATTTAAAATGTTATTTTCTTCAAAAACACAATCTGTATGCAAATACGAAGAAAAATGAAGCTGTCTAAGTTCTAATAATTCAAATGTATAAAGGCTTCAACAAAAATGATAAATAATAGGAAAATGAATAATCAGACTGCGTGATACTGTAATCTTTAAAAATCGGCGGAAATTATGATGATTCAACATAATTTCAAGTCAGAAACACATTAACACACGAATTCTACCAGTATTTCCAGAACTATGTTAAGAAGCACATCAACTATTTGTTGTTACTACCACAAATCATTCTGACGATACACAATCAAGAGTTAAAAAAAGTAACAAATTTTGGCATACTTGGATTTCTAAAAATTGGATTCTTGGGTTTTGAAAACAAAAATATGCTAAGCAGTATTAGGAGAGGAACGAATTTTTAAAACTGCAGCTAACGATAATTTTTGGGAAATAAAAATGAAATAAATTGGAAAAGAAGATAAATGGGAAACTGTCATGCAATTATCCTCTAAAACAAGACCCAAGGGCATTTATACATGCATATTCTAATTCCAGTAATCCACATTTCCGATACATGTCGAATATTTGGACATGCAAATAGCGCTGACATCATTCTCTTCATATTTTATGTTAAAGATAAAAAAGCATTAGAAGCATATTAAATATTTTAAGCCAAAAGCTATTATATTAAGACGCAAAGATATCTGAATAAATCATTAAATTTCATAGGATACAGACATAAAGGTAAGGATTGCTTTTAAACTAAAACAAAAATGTCATTTATGCTTTGAAAAATATCGCAATTGTTACCACTAACGGGAATACGGATATACCTCAATAAATCAAAATCCTCAATATGGTATACAAATTCGTCAATAAAGACTCATTATTCTTTTGCACTTCTGGCCTTTTTCTTCAAATTTTCAATATCAACAGGAGTTTCATTAGTTCGTTTATGGCTAGTCTTAGGCCTTGTCTTTCCGTCTGGAGGTATAAATTCTGATGCGCGGTGTTTCTTCCGTTCAGCTGTTTTTTCCATCTAAAATAACCAAAAATAGAAACTGTATCTCTTGCACAATGCAGTGCTATTACAATTTTAAAAAATGAAAAAAGAAAAGCTTCCAGTTCTGCAATTTCATATGTTTCCAAAGTACAATGGTAATTATGTAACAATATAATTACCTGTTTTGTTCGTTTCTCATTACGTTTTTCTATTTGCCTCATCCGTTCACTTAAGAAATATTCTCCACTTTCAAGCTGCTTATCGATCTAAAATTTAGTTTTAAACAGATGCTACAAATTATAATTCTTAACTGAAAAAAAATATGTTGAAGACAAATTCTCTTCCAGAAACTAATTACGAGTAAAGTTTTATACGATAGCAAACTCAAAATATGCTGTTCTTAAAATTAGTAAGGAAACGTATATCCACTACTACCTTACATTAACTAGGTAATACAACAAAATTACTTTGTTCATGACAGGTGGAGGAGGAAATGGTGTGTATTCAGTTTTTTTCTTCCACCGTGCAGCTTTCTTCCTCTTTGCTTGATTTGTTAAATGGGAAGGTTGCACCTGCAAATAAATTTTTCTGATATTGATAGTAAAAAAAAAAAAGAAATAATGAAGCGCAAAACTACGCAACATATTATAATACAATGAGCAATTCAGCATTCGAAAGTTCATACCTTTTTTTTGAATTTCGGTAAAAAACGATCCCAATTTTCATTTTTCAAATTTTCATCCTTCATTAATTCACGTTTTATCATCAATGTTTTGATGTTATAGATAGGATGTATGTTATTCATACAATCTTCCACTATCATTCTAACATGTTTGAGTCCCTAAAAATCATAACAAAACAAAATTAGTCATGTCAGAAAAAATACTTATCTTCTTTTTTTATTTTTTTACAATAATAATACGGGCAAAAAATCAGGAATCTTTATCACCAGTAGAAAAATTTGCTTAATCATCAAATTACAGAGTTGTCCGGTGCGCAGTGCAAGTTCGGCCAAATTCTTCCTATTAGTACTACCTAAATTTTATAAAGCAATGTCTAATTTATGTGAGATTGAATTCGCACATGAATTTGATAATTGTTCAATATCAAAATGTTGTGCAAAAATAATTAAAAAGCAAAAAATTATACACAAGTGATTATTGAAAAGAATGATGGAAAGATTCGGAAAAATTCGGAAACAAACTTCGTATGGGCCAACAGCTGCCACTGTACCGCCTTGAACCATAATATAGCATTTAGTAAGCAATTCAATTGCTTTGAGTGTTGCTCCTTCGTTACCGATTAGTCTTGCACGACGTTTAACAAATCGTTCTTTATTTGCTACCATAGAACTGATTTTAATAATTTCACTTGCAGTGTCATCTTGAAGGACTCGTACTGCTTGTTCATATGGTACACTTCTTGAAATTAGTTTCAAAGCATCACGCGCCTAAAAAATTTTCGCATTTTTAAATCTTAAATAAATCATAAATCACTAAAGGTAATCATTAACTTCAAAGTATGAAGACCAACTAAGTGACATGAGAATGAATCATACTTTTATTATAATATATGGATCCCATGTTTTCCTAGTCGTCTTGACGATCATTGTTCCTTCTAGTATATCCAGATCGGCCTTTAAAAAATGTTCTTCGAAAGCTTTTTGTATCAATGGCCAACATTCTCTAAAATGAATCATAAGCACAAGTTCTTCAAGAAAATCGCTTATTGAAAAAGTAACAAAATAGAACTCAAAGTTCTTTGGAATTCAGATTTTCTTCTAAAGCAAAAGAGCAATTTAAAGGATGCAAGTCTAGCTAAAACGCTAATTACAAGAATTCAAACAGAATTCAAAGAATTATGTTAAATTTCCGAAAAAAATATAACAAAGGCTTAGTTTAATGGATTGAAGAAATAATCAACACTGAGAAGCTATCTTTAAATTCAGTTAAAGCCAGCAAACCTGATGTATTTCTCACGATACTTTGGAAATAGAATGGCAAATGAAGATTCGCAGATTAATCCGTTAGGATTATCTTCTTTCGAAAATGTCGAAATGTCCCACCATTTCGGATCTTTCCCAGCAATTAGAATCTTCGATGTTGACACATTGTCTTCTTTGGCTTTTTGCAGTTCAGCCATGGAAGTTCTGCAGAGAAAAACTGATGAATAGAGTTGAAAATCAAATAATATTTATCTTGAAAGGTATCGGTTATGATCCTTCTACATGAAAGCATTTCTTGAGGTACCGAAATTCAGAACAGGTGACGTTCACCACAAATAAAAATTTCGGCAAATTTTCAGAGACGCACCCTATAATTTATTGCATATTGCCTCTTCTACGTTTCAAAACAGTAGTACACCGAGTATATTAATCTCGTTATACTTGGTCGATTATCACATCTTGCGGTCAATGAGGAACGGTGGTTTCAGGAGTTTTTGTGAAATGAATTTTAGCTGTTGGCAGAGTTGTCACTTGTAAATGGCTGTTTTTTCCACTGTCTATTTATTCTGTTTTTCACTTGACACGAGAGAGATAATAAATTTCTTTCCTGTCAAGTGATAAATAGATAAGCAAGAATCTTAGGACTTGCAGTAAAAAAAAAAAAAAAAAAAACTTTTTTTTTCAGGATTTGTACTGTTTATTATTTCGATGGCTATTCCACCAAGATTTCCTGGTATGATTCCAGCTTACGGTGTTCAAATCCCACCAATGACACCGATGAGTGAGTTTTCAAAACATTTGAATCTTTGAAGATTTAGGAGCGTCTTATTAGGGCATAACATTTGTGATTGTAATGGTAATTAGCTATAGTTTATTGCCATTAATACATTACTTTTCTTAATAATTTGTATGGTAAGCAATCAGTATTGTCTTGATTTGTAATACTGAGTGCTTAATCATACAAATTGTTAGGAAAAGTGATGCCACTGGCATCTTAGAATTATCTCATTTTGATCGAATTTTGTAGTAAATTGTTGCTTTTTCCTAATTAAACTGTTTACTTTGGCACTTGATATGTTGTTTAGATGGTCTTAATTTGTGAAGTACCTAACATTTTCGGATTTTTTGTCATCTACTGTAATCATTGCAGCTTATGGCGCTCGCTTTTTTTTTTTATTTCCTTTCTCAAAGGAAGCACGAGATATATCTTAATATTCAGCCTACTTGTTATTCACTTTTCTTACACAGCATCATTTGCCCATCCTTATAAATTATAACATTAATTGGTCTCCAAAAAATTTTCAGTTCTCTAACATATCTGTTGTAATGGAAATATTGAAAAATTCTAAAGGACGTCCTTTTCAAGTGATCTCTATTCAGTTTATGATTCGATTATGTAATTTTGATTCTTATCATTATCACTATTTTTTGTTGCTATTAATTCGAATGACAAGATTTTTTGGAACATAAGTAATAATATACAGAATCATTTACAGTTATAAATTCCATTTTCCCACTTTTTTTTCATGAAAGCAAATTGTTCTTTGTAAAGCCGCAGCAAGAAAAATTACTGCTGCTATTCAGATTTTGAAATTTTATTTGAAAATGTCTTTGACGTTGAATTCTTTTTTTTTTTTAGTTTTATTTTTCCGTTTTTTTTTCAGTCTTTTAAGTGACTTTCCCGGTATCTTGATATCTTGAGGCATTCGATTATTAGATCTCGAAAGCTTTTCTAATTTCAACGAAATTGTTAAAAGCTTATGATCAACTAAGATAGAGGATTCTTTACTGAAGCATTCTTTCCTTCCGCCTCCTACAATTTGGTAGTATCTCTTAGATTGCATATTTATTGAATTTTGAACTGCTATTTTTACTAACCTTAGGTTTCAAAAATTATTTGCAGCTTTTCATGAATTTCTCCTCTTCTCCTCACTTATTCTAACTTCATATAATTGCATTCTTTTAGCTTCAGAACATACAGTTATGCTTAGTATCAGATAATATTGTATTGATCATTTCTTCACAATGGAATGTAGCATTCTAACTGTTAGGTTGAAAGATTCGTTGCTGTCGCACCTAACAATCATGTCGACATTTTCGAAGTCAGAATAAGAACAGTAAAGAGATCAAAGGTTGAGAATTTAAAATATCAAATCAAATTTTTTCAGATATTGTTGGGGTTTCAAGATATGGTTTTCCATTTAATTGGAAACAAAATAAATTCCAATTTTTTCAAAAATCAAATTTCTATGAAAAAAATATAGGTTGAAATTAATAAAAAGTCCATATATCATTTAGTGAAATCTTGCTTTTTAACTTTCTTTTCTGTGTCATAGTCTTCGAATGTTTGCAGTGTTTCTAACTGCAAAGAATGCAGTTGAGTTATATATATATATATATATTCCACACTATAAACTTTTGAACTTTAATGAGTAGGATTAAACGAGCTGAATAATTGTTGGAATCATTTAGTAATTCAATAGTTTGAGAACAAATCTGAATATCGTATCCTTTTAATCTTTCATTTGGTTTCTTTCATTGACCTATTTTCTAGAAACTTTTTAATCCAGCTTTTTATAAATTTATTCACAATCTTGATATGCAACACCACACTGAATTCGCCAAACCAATCGATAGTAATAATAATGCTGACAGCTTCGATTGGTCTCTGTTAACTTCAGTTTAAAAATTTGTGATATTTTCTTCTTTTTTCACTGTAAATTTCATCTCACTGAAATTATTCAACCACAATTCTTCCATCAGTTAAATCAGTTATGACTTGAATATGCTGGTTTTGTTCAGAGTCTCATACTATGGTAATTTGAATACATTTATAGATTTTTTTGCAAGTATTTTACCTTATCCACTTATATTATCTTTCAGTGTACACGCAATTATTTCATGCTATCGTCGTATAATATTTTTAAGTGTATGAAAATGCTTCAAGAATTGATTTGGATAGATTTTTCCTCCGGGAGTTTGATGTTTTCTTTATTTGGTGATTTTCCGTTAATACCTTTGACTTAAGTGTATATATTCGGAATTGCGAAGTTTTTTCTTTTATTGGAAGCATTAGGCACTATAGAAGTTTTTTTTTTTTTTTTTGCGATAGAAGTTTTTCAATTTTTGAAATAAACGTAACTTAATTGATTGTAACAAGTAATTTCCCTCCCATTATTTTGTTTCAGTTAATTCAGACCAATCTTTCATAAGTTTGAATGAATTTATTACATTTCAAATCGACATAATTTTAGTGCCTTTTCCGAATCCTTACTTTATGCCTAATCCTATCATGGCTGCAGCTGCTGCACAACGGATGGCGGCACCACCCGCACCACAACCTAAGGTATATCAGTTATTTTTCGCTACATTATTCTGTTATCAAAAAAGATGAGGAGGAAAAAAAACTGCAATTTTATTAGTTTTTTCGTACATAAATTAAATGAAGTTTAATTTCAGCCTCCAGAAAAACCACCAGTTACGACAGTTTTTGTTGGTAATATAAATGAGAAATGTGGCAACGAGCTAATACGAGCTATTTTGACGGTAAATATGTTTTGAATAATGCACAGCAATTGTTTAGTTTGTAGATAGTGTATGATTAATTAAAGTAAGGGTAAACTAGCATAGAAAGAAGTAAATTTTCGATAGTTCAGGATGTTATTGATACAGTGCATTGTTAAATAGTAAGTTCAGGTTCATAAATTCTTTTTAATTAAATATTGTGCTTGGTTTTTTTATTTTTTATTTGCTCAAAACCATTCAGAGAGTCTCTAATATTAACTAAAATCTAGTTTTCGATTGACTTCATTCCATTGTTGGTGTACTAGACTTAATGGATCTTTGAAATTTTGAAGGAATGTGGTGCAGTTGCAACATGGAAACGCATTCAAGGCTCAAATGGCAAATTTCAAGCATTTGGTTTTTGTGAATTTGAAAGTCCATTTGGTACAATGCGAGCTTTACGAATTTTGCATGATTATCCACTCGCCGAAAAGAAATTAGTAGTTAAGGTTAGTTTTTAAATGAAGATTTCCTTATAGAAGCAAAAAAACGGAACAAAAGCATATGCATTGATAGAAATACCTTGAATAAAAACTTAACGATATCGAGAAGGCATATTGTTCGAAATTAAATTGGAAGTAAGAAAAAGCAGTTAATGTCGCAAAAGTTCTTGTATGGTTTGTCATAAATTATATTGGAGTTTTTTTTTTTAAATTCTACTTTCTTGTCATGTAATAATGCGCATAATTTGCAGATTGATGACAAAACACGAACAATGGTCAAAGAGTATGTTGCAAGAAAACGCGTAGAGAAAAATTTACCTCCTGAAATTTTAGCATCCGATGAAATGCCAGCGGATGAAGATAATGTTGTTGACGATGAAGAAATACGGCAGAAAATTCAGACACTGATTGAAAAGGATGCACCAGATCTGGTTCCTATAGAAGGTTACATGCTTTTAACTAGTGAAAGTCAGAAAATACTATGATATAATTATACTTCAATGTTTATGATATCAAAATCATTGCACAATTTCCTGATTATTGACAACTTTAACTTCTTTTTCATAGTTTCAAGATGAAAAAAATTTATGCTTCGATTAAAAAAAATATATCAGTAAACTGATTTTCTAACTACAGAAGATCCGTTGCAGATGGTGAATTGGCAGAGAAAACTCGGTCTCCTGTTTTGGAAAAAGGAAAGGTGAGCGACTTAATGAGTAAATAGTTATTTCTCATTCTTTTTCAGTGATTTCCTATTAGATATTTTATTTTTAATATCTTTTATCAATTGAGAATGAATTAATATCGAAATTTTATTTTTTAGGATCGAATACGAGATCGAAGTACTGAAAAACGAAAGGAAAGAAAGGTGAGTAGTGTTATTCACTTTCAAACAATCCTTTTTATTTTTCAACAGTGAAGATTTGCCGTAAATAATTTAAATAATATATCATAATGAAATATAATTGAAGTGGTACACCAAGTAGAGGTATGTGTTTTGATAAAATCTGTATAGGCTAAACGCATATTGTTGGGATAACGAAAATACGCATTTTGGCAACGAGTAAGTTCCATATTTTCCATTTTCCTTTATTTTCTCACAGCAACTAATCTCTCTGCTCCCAAACCAAAGAACCGGTATCAAAATCTAAGCATAAAATATCAGAGGAAAAGCTTCAACAGCAACAGTGGATGCATATCACATGTTTGAAAAATGCTATTCTGTCCGCTTGAAAAGCTCCTTGTTTGTGCGTCAATATTTGTTTTTATTTTTCTTCGTGTGTTAACATCAAAAATCTCAAAAATTTGTGAATATCTCATTCTTTGTTCAAAAAAGAAATTATAAAATTGAATGATTAACTAAACATCTCCGCTTTTTCTTTTTCTAATAGCTTATTACTCTTACTCTTGATTTATTCAAACTAAGATTGGTTCTGTGTTACATTTGGCTTCAGCAGTTCAAATGGTGTATCTATTGGTCTTCCTGAAAATTCCGTGAAATTCAAGATTTAATTCCATTCCTGTTTGTTTCCAAAAATTTTACCCACTCCAAGTTAATCGTTTTAGAATGACTGATAGAAATAACTGATTTCTATTCCATTTATTGTCTCTTTCAAATAAATCTAAAAAAAGAAAAACTAATCGACTCCGAAAGAACAAAAAATCTTAATGGATTTGAGAAGTATTCAGTCTCATCCGACTGTCGTTATGAAAATCTCATGTAAAAAATAGTTCCTGATTTTATTGATAACAAAAGATTATGTTGGTAGCTTTCGCTGACACATAGTATGCATTTGATAGGACAAATTTCGGCTTTTCGTGATTTTTTGGCGGAAATGACGTTATATTGACGCATTGCACAATATTGTAAAGGATAGCGCAATAACTGGTTTCCAAATTATGGAGATTTCATTTGCGATGGAAAAGCATATGTTTTGTAGCAAGAGGTTTCCTTCAATGAACAGATCTCCAGTCGATTATTGAATAATTTCTGAATAAATTTAAAGAATTCCTGAAGTAATTGATATTTACTAAAATCACTTGTACCCTGACTTGAGTAACTCGACTATAAAAAACTGATCATTTTTCATCAGTTTTTGCTAACTCTGACAATGAGATTTGTAATATTTTTCGGCGAAATTCTCATTATTATAGTCCTATTTGATTCTGCAAAGGCCTCATCCATTTTCCGGGATTGTGTTTAAATTTTGGATTGTTTGGCTTATACTATGTCTCTGAAAAGTTTTTTCTGATTTCCAATAATTATTTTCGTTACCAGATAGGAATGTGGAAGTTTTTTTACCTTCTAAATTTATATACAAATAAAGTATAGAATTAGATACTGAAAATAGTCATTGCCTTCCCTTTTGTATTTTTAAAATTTTAGTTTACCTTTTTAGTTATTTCATCCTTTTCTCATTGTTGGTTTTCCTGTTTTCGTAAAAAACCAGTGCTTAGCCTTGAATACTCTCCAGTTTTTAAGTTTTTTTTTTTACTTTACGGTAGGCTACAAAATACATTGTAGAAGTTTTATTATCATTTTTTGATTTAGTCGACCAACTTGCGTAGCTCTAGTCAACAGATTTAGATTTTTAAGAAGGCTAGTCAGTTGTGGGTTTTTTAGTATGCACCAATTCCTATTTCAATTTATCGTTTTAACAAATGGAATAACTCTTTCATGTTTTGAATTGTGATAAGTTTCTGTGCTTAGCAATTTCATTATGAACTGAACAACAAAGATACTTTGTGTAAGTTTGTATATCATACTGTTCCTTGAATTAAAACATTGTTTATTTGCTTGCTTTTCGTTTTCGTAACAACACTCAATATTTTAATTTCTGCACTTTATTTCTTTTTTTTCTTTTTTTTTTTTTTTTATTTCCATAAAGCTTGCATGAAATTTTTGGGCCACACTTTATATTTTTTTTTCTTTTTTGAAATGAAGAGAACAAGAGAATCATAGTGATTTTGCTTATAATATTACAGATTTGTACAACTTCGCAGCAAAAAATTGTCGCGCTGGTAAGTGTAAATGTTGCTGTTTTAAGTAACTCTATCTTGCCCGCTGAAATACCATTACAGTTTAATTATTTGTATGTTATATTAATATGTTTCATTTGCTTAGAGGGATGATGAATTGATAATTTTTCCATTTTATCTATACTATTCAAATTAACATGATTTGATTGATTTTGTCAGGTGTACAAGAATGTATATGGAAATGATCAGTTCTAAACTGATTTTTGGCAATGTGGCAGAAGGATGCCAGAAATCTTAAAAGTTTCTGTCATCAATCTAAAATCTATTTGCTTTGCAAGTAAGATGAGAATTGCTACTATGATGTTATAGTGGTTCAGTTAGTTTTGGTTCGGCAATTATGTTTTCAGACATAAAAACACGCAACTATTTGTCGGTCTTTAGCTTATGCAACGATGATGCGCCAACCGTTTGTATGATAATTAAAAGAAAATACTGACTCTGTCTTACTTCAGTGTAAAAAAAACGGGACCTTATACAGAGAATAGTCCAACATCATTTTCTTGTTTTTGGTCAGTAAATATCTTTTAGAACTTGCCGAAACTTTTCTGTTATAATGATTAGCCATTCTCGAGTACATGAGAATTCATTTAAATTACTGGGTTTGGTGGTAGCGTTTTTCTTTTATTTTATCTTTGCAATGATCGATTGAATGAAATTTTTGTTTCATTTTAACATTTTTTTAGTGCCATCACTTTTCATCATCTATAGCAGCACCATTCAATGAAATTTCTACTTCGCTATTTATTTAAGTACCAAAAAAGTGGTTGGTTGAATAAGAAACAGTAGTAAGAACCAGTCAATAAATCTTTCTATTTTTAGTTTTGATTATCTGCTAATTTTTGTTCAGAAACTCTGTAGCGAAAAATTGTCAGTTGTGATTGAATTTAAATTCATTTTTATCAGTTTGTTTAATAAAATGGTGATTGCACAATGGTAAATGAATTAAACGTAGTTCTTGCATTTGTGGGAAGAACATTTCTATTAGCAAAAAGATTTGTGAAGGGAACGTTTTAAATTATTAATTATGAATAAATCTCGAATCTGTTTTGGGTGAGTAGTAACATGCTTCTTGTCATTCATAAAAACTTTTTTTTTTCTCTAAATGATGAAGGAACAATTTTTTAAATATATTTTCCAATGAATAGCGCACTATATTATTACTTGTTATTGCTCAACTGATTCTTTTATGTGAGAAATGTTTGTAGCGACTGGAAAAAGATTATTGTTTGTTTTAAAAAAAGCAGTATTTGGAGAAGGTAAGTGATGGTCATTAAATTGTTGCATGCTCTTTGTCCAGCCCAAGGTATAATAAAATTACAGAAATAGTAGAGATGTGTATTGGCAGCGCAAAGATATAGAACTGCGAAGTAGAATATATAGCATAAAATAAATGGAACTCGTGTTTTCGTATTTGTTCCTAGAACTGATCAACTAATATGAAATATTTTCAGGACGATGATAAATATAGCAGTCGACATCGAGCGCATTCACGTTCTCGTTCAGATAGTCGAGACAGACATAAGTCCAGGAAAAGATCCCGAACTGATAGTGAACGAAGTGATGTCAAGAAGTATATTTCTCACTTTATGTTTTAATTTCAAATAATTTTTGCATCGTTTAATTATTACGATTTTTTAACTTCAAGTCCGAGGAGTTTGAATTAGTGGCTTCAGTACTAATACACATAGTTGAATTATATCTTCATATTCTAATTCTGTTTGCAGTGATTAACTTTTGTCATCTAAAAGAAGCTAAAGCTGAATAGATCAGTCTTAGATTAACTTTTTTTTTTCATTTCTTAATGTCTGAAAATTATGGGAAATTTAGGTCGTATTATCGCTCATCGAGCAGAAGTAGTGAATCAAGTCGAAGTACTAGCACTTCATCTTCGAATAGCAGTTTTTCAAACCATTCCGGAAGTCATACACGAAAAGCATTCAGATCTCAATCACCCAGCAGGCAATTTTGTCAATTTTTTTATAATGTAATTTGTAAATACTTCTTCAGTCTTTCACATAATTCTTTTCAGAGATCGAGATTCAGAAGACAGTGATGAACAAAAGGAAAGAAGAGCTTTGCGTAAACAGGTTACGCTTCTTCATTTCAACTCCACCTGAATTTTTTTCCTCAATCCTTATCACCAATACTTGAGATCAAGTTTCTTAAGATAGTAGATTTTTTTGAGTGATTTAGAGTGGCAGAAAACTGCCGTGGGGTTATTTCATGTATTGCAGAAATTTCATAATTACTCAAATTTGAAATTTGGTATTTTTAAGAATTTTTTTTAGATTCGTGAAAAAGAAATAGCTTATGCTGATAGGCTACGTAAATGGGAAGCTCGTGAAAGAAGACAGGCTAAATTATATGAGCGGGATGAGCAACGAGAGAAACAACGTAAGCGTGATATGCAAAAAGAAGCAAAGAAATTGAAACATTTCCTAGAAGATTATGACGATGAACGCATGGACCAGAAATATTACAAGTAATCATTTCCATCTTAATGGAGATTTTGATCTATCTATTATTCCTGGTTATCGGAATGTTTATTCGTTCAGTATAACGCATTTCTCACTGGTATACTGCATACATTGGATAAGGAAGTGCATGAATTTATTTTTTTGTTTGGATGCTTTCATACTGTTAAGAAGCATTGAAGAGAGCGATATTCTCAAGTTAGTTAGTAATAGGGTTGGGATCGTTTTAAAAATTTTGTATTTATTTGCAGAAGTTCTTCACTATTTCAACGCCGGCGTGATTTTGAACGTGAACGTGAAGCAGATGCTAAAGATCGACAACGTGAACAACAGGAAATTGAAGAGCTTAAAAAACAAATTTTGGCTGAAAATGCGAATGTTGAAAATCCGGATGAAGAAGCCAGGAAACGACACGAGGAACAGGTTGCTTGATACCTTAAGTTTTATTACGTATTTTTTCAGATAACTTTTCTTCTGGGGAAGTTTTTCTGAAGAATTGAATACGTTTAGGAAGAAGCTTTGTTACGGAAATTACGAGCAGATTCTGGAAGTCCAAATCCGCATCGTCCTTTGGGTCAGAAACCGTTGCCATCTGAACCAGAAAAAGATGAGGAGAGTGAAGAATCTGAAAGTGATTCTGAAAGTGAAAGAAGCGGTGAGGAAGCTGTCAAAATGGAAAAACCTGAAAAACGGAGTAGTTGGAAAGCCGGTATAACATTCGTAATATTAACTTTATGATTTGATGTGATATTCACTCTTAATGAGAAACTTTCTGCAGTAATGTGTTAAATTAGTTTAAAACTACATAACGAAAAGTTTTAATAATTGACCTGTCTAGTAAACTCACTTTGCTAAATCAAACTTCACAATTTTCAGTAGCATCGGAAGATACTCCTGTTGCGAATTCACCAATAGTGAGCGTGGCATCACCTTCTTTAATGTCATCATCTCTTGCAAGTCCAGCCATTGTGCGTACCGATGTTATCACACCTGCTCGGCCATCAACAAGTTCACATCTAAATGGAATATTTGGTTTCGAAGAAAATGATGAGGATGCAGCATTTCGAAAAAAGAAATTGAAACCATTCGAAATCACTGAAGAGGTACAGAGATATAATTATTTAGAAAGAAGTTCTGGGTTTTTAATTATCTATAATTTGATTACATATCTGTTTCTACTAATTCATAAAATTATGTTCAGGACCGCATTCAGGCGATGACGTCGGAAGAACGTAAACAAATGATCAAGGATTTAATAGATCGCATTCCAACTGCTAAAAATGATTTATTTGCTTTTCCAATTAACTGGAACTACGTCGATAAATCTCTCGTTGAACAAAGAGTAAATATTATTTAAAAAATTAAAATCCTTAAAAATTTGGCCTCCTATGAAATAGTTTTATTTTCTCTCCATACTTTTTATTTTTTTCAGGTCAAACCTTGGGTTTCCAAAAAAATAACAGATTATATTGGTGAAGAGGAAGCTTCATTGGTTGATTTTGTTTGCGAGAAAGTGACATCAAAGACCGATCCCCAGAAAATTCTTTCCGACATTGCTATGGTAACATTTTCAGCGATGTTTAACTTTCATCAGAAAAATTTTTAATAAATTACATGGCATCCAATGCTCATAGCTGCTATTCTGATGATCATGCAATTGATTTTACATTCTTTTTCACGCATTAAGACATTTTATTGATGAAAGATTATCAGTTGTACCTAGAGTTATTTATATTTCTACAATTTTTGCAGGTTTTGGATGATGAAGCGGAAGTGTTCGTTGTAAAAATGTGGAGACTGCTTATTTATGAATCAGAAGCAAAGAAATTGGGTCTATCAAGAAAATCTTAAGGTATGCGTATTCTCCTGTATTGGCGGTTATCAAGTTTGGTGTTTATTTTGGTGCTTCTATTGCTTATTTTGTGCTGCATTCACCATGTGCAAATGCAGTAAACGTTGTTTCCAAATTTCTTCAAATTGCTGTTTAAAATAATATTGTGTTCTATTGATAGTTTTAGGTTCTTTTGCAATTATTTCTATTGTATTAGTTTTGTTATTTGTAATATCAGAGAAGAGTAATAGGGCTTTTGAATTAAAGAAAGTGGTTCAATGTTTTTTTTTCTAATCGGTTAGGTGATAACTGCATGCTTGTACAGCAAAAAGTAACTATCTGTACCATATTGCTCATTTTTTTTTTTTTTTTTTTTTTTTTTTTTTTTTTTTTTTTAGATTAAAATGATCAGTGGTTTTGTGTTTCATTAAACAGGTCAGCTTCGGTAAAGTTGTATTTGATACACATGGTTTCAAGTATTTTTTGTGTTGTAAAAGGATATCTACTGCTGCTTGTTCTCAGTCATTGTTTCTATAATAAAAGAATGTTAAACAGTTGTTTCCTGCTTACTCTGTTAACACTTTCAAAATGAAACACTTAACATTTGTGGTTATTTTTACTTTTTTTTTTCTAAATTTTCAGTTTCTTTTTTTTCTCCAAATCATAATTTGAAAATGTGGAGCGGTAGGTATTACATCGTGTTATGAGTCTAAATGTGAAAAATAGATTTGAAGTATATAACACTTTTTTTATGTCGAATTGATACTTCATTCTTTGAATTTGAGAAGCTAAAGGATAAAATTAGTAGAAGTCGTTTATGTATTTATTAGTGTATAATAAAAATGCAGCGAAATAAGACAGGAAAATAAAATGGAAATGTGTGAAGTGAAGGAATAGATTTTCTAAATTTTTAGCAACTTTAGTTTTGTATAAGAATAGTGTTTTAAGAAAAGATAAGCATTCCAAAGTGAAATAGCTTTCATGTCACGTTTAATTAATATTGTTGTATTTCAAAAGACAAATCAATACCGATATATTTCAAACATTCTTTATACTTCTTGAGTACATTTTTCTCACACCTATATACATCATATTTTGCTGGAACCGTTACATTGAGTGGCTCTTTGATACGTAATCTCAAAGGAATTATGATGATAATAATCTCAAAGGATTGTTAAATACCATTTAGGCATAGTCGGTTCTTGAATAACGTTGATTATAGGAAGTATTTATAAAAGCGAAAAAGAATTGCTGGAGAGGAAAATGCAGTTTGGAAGTAGCCCAAGAAGTTTTCCGAAGTTTCTGATTCAAAATTCGCGAGGACCAGTTAACAGGGTGAATCATTTAAATTGAGTTTAACAAGTGCTATTGTAATGATGAGTTCTTTGAAAGTCTCCGAAAATTTTATTCTCGCTTCAAATTTAGGGTCTGAAAAAAATGGAAGATCTAAATTTACAAATGTATTTGGAGCCACCCACGGAAGACATAACATTGCATGAATTTCAAGAGCTGGCACTTAATAGGCTGAGAGTATTAAAAGTTGTCGAGCAAGTGAAAGATCGTTTTCCACGTGGAACGGAGGCGATAAACAACGAGTTGACAAAGGTAAACAAGCAGCTTTGGACGGAAATTATACTAGCAGCATCGTTTGTTTTCTACTTTGTTTATTGAGGCTGATCAATCGAATGCTTTGGCAATCGTATTCACTAGGATAAGCTATTACAGCTGATTATGAATAAATTTCAATTTTTCTCAAGAAATCGTTTAGTATATTTTAGCAGTTGTTGAAAATGATGCCAATAGCATGTGGTTGTTGTCCATTCGAGGAACTAGAGAGCGCGAGAAAGCGCGATGTTATATCGCATTTTATTCTTCGACTTGCATTTTGTCAAACTCCTGAGCAGACTAGATGGTTTATCCAACAAGAAGTGGACTTCTTTAAATTTCGATTTCAAATTGTATGCTTTCTAAAATTTTTATTCAAAGAGAAGATATTTAAAGCATTGTTTTGATCGAGAAGTAGCTTTTTAAATAGATATTGTCTTTTTCTTCCAAAATTACTATTTACTTTTACTGCAACATATGTAAAAATACTATTTAAGGTCTCAAAAAGTTGTGATGCAGTAACTCAATTTCTTCAAGCGAACAATTTTAATGCTCAACTGGTTACCGATGCTGAAAAACAAAATCTTAAGGAAAATCTTTCAAATGCTTGTTCTATACAGCTTAACAAGGTTAAAAAACAAAGCTGATTATAACTGTTTTCAATAGGCATCTCGTAGTTGCTTTCATATGAATATTCAATATAGGTAATACCACCTTTATATCTTGGAAGGAACTAATGATGCTGAAGTTAAGATCAAGCTATTTCCTAGCAAATTCTCTGAATATTTTATGATATAAGGCATAATTCATGTGCCAAAGCTGAATATGATTTAAGTAGTGACCTTGCAAGATTATCATATTCCAAATATTTCTTTTGATCCATATTTCGGTTAGGTTATCATCAATCGTTGGTCATCATAAGAATTGGTAGGTATTCATTGCGCTGCATTGATTGCATATCGATACATCAAAACATTTAGTAGATCATTGATGAAATTGTTCGTAACTACATGGCTCGAAAAGTTCAGTTTTTAATGTAATATGTACTTGATACATAGTTCTTCGTTTGCATATCGCCATGTTTTATTAATCATATCATCATAATAAATTTTATTTTTTAGGAATTTCTCTTCTTGAAAAAAAAAAGGATTTTAATCTTAAAGGATTTCTATATATCTTTTGAACACGTGCCGTATCTTTCAGGTTACAAGCACAAATTTCTGGAAAGTTCCTTTTGAAGATGCACTTGATCTTATTCGTAAACGTCGAGTTCTGCTAATTTCCGGTGATGCCTTTGTTTCTGAAGATGATCTCCAAGTTATATTATGCACTAGACTTCGTCTTAATATCGCCGCTGCTATGGCTGTTAGCATTAATTTTATGTAAAACAAAGTTTGAGTTATATTGAAGCCATTTTGTTGGAGATGAAAAGTGCATAATCGTAAATTTTTTTTTTTTTCTTTTGCGAAAGTCCGAAGTAAATCTCAAAGTCTCAATTTATAGCTTTATAAAATAGTCATTTTAATCTTATTGTCTTTTTTTAATATGTATCGGCATACCATCTTTCAGCGTGCTTGTAGAAACATCGTATTCATTGAAGAAAATGATCGATTGATGCCCTTTTTGAAGCAGTTATCAAGCAGATCATATGTAGGTAAAAATTACATTGGAACAGATGTTTCTCGTGTCACATCTGATATGGTGGATTCGGTATGTTTCTTGGTTTGTCATACATCTGTAAACTACTTATCGGAAATCGCTTTTTGAGTCTCTAGTTACTTTTCTATGATTGAGCTAAAATATAGTCACTGTCTTTTTTGGTTAATACAAAGCACTAATTTATTATACTCTACATATTTTCATTGGACATGAAGCAATAAAAGATGGTAATTTGTTATAGCAGAATAGCAATTTTGTTATGGCTTCCTATAAATATTGAAGAACAGTGATGACAGTTTATTTTTCTGAAGTCAGCGTTATAAGTATCTTTATTTGTTTCAATTAGTAACTTTTAAAAAAAATTTTAGTTTCAAAAAAAAAAAAATGTTTCAGCTTGCTGCAGCTTCGTTTCCACTATGTATGAGGAATATACATAATCGACTGCGGGCAGATCATCATTTACGTCATGGTGCTCGAATGCAGTACGGATTGTTTTTGAAAGCGATTGGCATGACATTAGATGATGCACTTATCTTCTGGAGGGCTGAATTTACTAAAAAAATGGATTCAGATAAGGTTGGCAGAAAACTTTATCTTTTTCAAAAGGGATTCATTTTTTAAGGTAGAGCTTTAATTGATACTTTAAATGTAAATTTAAATTTTGTAAAAGGGAACATTTTGGTCTTTCAAATTATTGATATTAAAATGGTAAATGATTATCTTTTAACCAGAGTTTGGAATTTTTTCATCAAAAATCAATGTACAAAGAATTCTAATGAAAATGTCTAATTCAAAAATGTAAAATATTTTGTGAGACTGATGGCAGATTTTAGGATTAAACTGTTCGATTTTTAGTTTGATAAGCAATATGCCTATAATATTCGTCATAATTATGGCAAAGAAGGAAAGCATGCGAATTATTCAGCATATCCTTGTACGAAGATAATTTTGGATTTTAGTCCTTCGTCTGCGGATTGTCATGGTGATTTTATATCAGACATTCCCACTTTTAGATACTTCTTACTAGCTTATTGCTTCTGGCGTTACACCTTCCTCATTTCAAAGCATTCAACAATTTTCGATAAAACGGAGTTGAAAAGAGAAGGATTTAACCCATCTTTTTTCTATCCGTAATTTTTTTTCCTGATATTTAACTAATTTTTTTTTCTAAATATTTTACCAAAACAACACTGATTGTGTTAATTCAGAAATATCTGGAATATATTTGCATGTGTATTTTCAGGTTGCCCTTATCGACATAACGATTTGCAGTCACTCGCTCAAAATTTGGAAAATTCGGGTCTTTCCAGGTTCGAATCTGAGCACGTAAGCATAATGTTGTTTCTCAAAATAATTCCAAATCTTAGAAAAAGTTAAATAGCTCAATTCATTTTCATATGCCAAAATTGAGACTAAAATTTTGCTATATAATCTACTTCAGTACTGATGGTTTGAAAGAGCAAAAAAATTTTCTATTATAGCAGTGAGATTATGATTACAAATCTAAAAGTTTGTTTACTTCTATTATAGATAGGCTATATGGTTAATTCCTATACATTCTATAGTTTTATTTTTTTATCGCTATTGGTGTCTCTGATAACTCGAGTTTTTTCTTCGTTAACGGTTGGAAATTCGCAAATTCATTAGGTATAAAAGGGTACAATACAGATGTTTTAATTTAAATAAATTATTCTCTCAATTTAGCCGGAAGGATAATCGAAACTTTTTCCTTCCCGTAGATATTCAATAGAAAAGGCCAACGCTGCCTAAATTTCCAACCCTTCTATGCTTCATATGAAGACATTATACCGGAAATTAAATCTTACATAGACGACGATATTTGTTAAGTCAGCGAAAATGAGTGAATGGAAATGGCTAGAACTTTCAAAAAAAAGAATTCTTCCCACTAAATATCACTTTCATTTGCAGTATTTTCATTTAGTGTTTGCTAGTCTATAGGACGAGTTCTCCTCTTTCTCCATTCGTATTCCTCCAACTCAGCAGTGCATAAACGATAGGCAGAATGTCTTTAGGACGAAGCGATGATAATGTCTTCTCTACTCTTTTCAGATTATCTTATTGTCAAAAAATACCCAGTATGATAAGGCTTGTACACGATATTTCGAATTTAAACATAAAATGGCCGAGAATTCTTTGGGTACTGTGATAACTCATCCCAATCAATATTTCGAATTGTCACGTCAAGTACACGAAGGAAAACGGAACAGGTTCATTTCTAATGTAAATTTGAGGATTTAATCACTTCTGACCCTTTTATTTTTCAAATTAACTGTTCTGCCGGACATCCGAGTCACTAGCATTATTGGAAAGTATTCCATCGAATTTTTCTAAATTTTACAAATTCCATCCGGTTCCTCATGCATTGATTGTTTCAAGGGTGGAAGAACCGAAACACGAAATCACGCTGAACACGTCACATGTCAATATTACGCAATGTGAAAGCGATGTCGATATCGAAGATTTGATTAAAATGGAGGCCTCCAAAGTGAACTAGCGATATCCTCAAGGACAACTGTTTAGAGTACTGATAATCTGCTGTTATCGCTCCTTCTTGCAGAGTTTTAAATTCCAGTTAATGGAACTCTTTCCGTGATCTATGTAGTGACTTCATCCTGACCCTAATTTAATCAATTTTTCCATATTTCTTCAACTTCGCTGGTTGTGGTTTCATTTCATTTCTGTGATGTATTCTATGCAGTGCCGTTTTGCATTTCATTAATTTCTTTTTTTCTGAATCAAACCGTATGATGCTAATAAGTTTAGCCACTCAGCCATACAATTATAAAGTAGAACAATGATAACATGAACCCGTCAAATCAAGTAATATATTGTATTTTTTACAATGAGCTGTAAGAAAGGGTGACAATTTAGTAAAATCTAATGAAGAAATTTCGTTATTTTCAGGTTTTCATGTTGAAGATTCCTAGAAAATTAAGTGGATAATAATAAATACTAAACAGCTTTCACAATCCTGTAGCAGACATAACATAAAGTATCAGCGAAAACCTCTTAACCTAATTATTACAGCAAATCTAGAAACGAAACAAGTAAAACAATATATAACAAAATATGACAAAATTTACGAGCTTAATGCTTTATAGCCTCACAACTCAGTACTCTTAAAATTGTGTTAAAAAACACAAAAATAAATCCCGGTTAATAATTAGTAGTAGAAAAGAAATGATTTGAAAAATAGAAGTCGACAAAATTAATTTAAGTCAAAATGAAGTGTTTCTTCTCATTTCATAGAAACTGGCCGAAAGGGCGTTCAGTTCATATAGCAAATTTGAATGAATGAACAAAGTCCACAGATTTTGGGAGCACAAGCTAAATTATCTGCTAAGTTCACTGAAAAAAACTTATTTGAAATGTAGTTAAGTGGATCAACAGTGAGAAACATCTACCATAAAATTGGAAGATATCAAACTGCAAACATGGAAAAATGTCAGTTGATAAATGCATCAGTTTAAAAAGTAAGATATTAAATCCAGAATGTTATAATACGAAAACGATGACTAGAGTCGATAACAAAAAATGGATTGTTCTATGAGCAGCCATTGAAGTTCTTTTGATCATTCCAGAAAAACTAAGTCCATATTAGTCAAGAGGCTCAAAAATCGGTATTGCACCAGAAACCTGCACCGTCTGCTTATATTTTATTACTGACTGTATTAAATCATTTTCACGAATCATTCGCGTAGATTCGTTATTTCTAAAAAAGAAACAGCTCAGGTTAAATAAAAATAATAGTCTGTGCACCAATTTAGTCTCACATTACTTCAACAGTTGTGTATGAAGAGAAATTAGACATGCTCCAACCAGTGATAACAACCTTATTTGTAGGAAATTATTTGGTCTTTTCGTGAAAAATTAAAAATATATTGAAACATACAAGTCTTTCCCTTTGATAAATGCATCTTTGACACGTGATAAAACAGCCAACCGACATACTTCCTTCAAGTCAGATCCGCTCAGTTCGGTGGCGTATTCCGCTATTCTTTCAAAGTTGATATCCGATATTATCGGTTGATCCCTTAGTAAGACTTTTAAGATGTCTGCACGAGATTCTAAACTCTGAAATTACTGAAAATCAGCGTACAGTATTTAGTATTTAATGTTTTTACAAATAAAAAAGTATGTTGATATAGAAAATCTCGATTAAGCATAATTTCAAAATCACTGCCAAAGTCTTACAGGTAAAGGAACATAGAATCGTGCAGGCATTCGTCGTAAAATGGCACTATCAACGTCATTTGGTCTATTGGTTGCCCCGAGTACTACAATTGCATCGTCTAAAAGAAAGAATATATAAAGCAATAACTATTCTGAATTTTTGAATAACGAGCTTGAGAATAAATATGCGTGCTTGATGCAATAATTAATGAATATATGCTCACCTGATGAAGCAAAACCATCCCATAAGCACATGAACTGTGCTTTCATCATAGCAGTGGCTTCATGATCTTGCGTATTTCGATCTCTCAAAAATGAATCTGAAACAGTCGAAAATGTAAAAATAGAACAGAAAAATAACAAGAGTGGGAATTTCAAAATGCGGGAAGAAATTTTTCACCGTCACGCTCACCTATTTCGTCAATAAATATGATCGTGGGCTGGAACTTCTGTGCCTGAAAAGATTGATCAGGTTTACCTACTAAAGAAACTACCATAAAGCTTTGTATTTCATAAATGCAACTAGCTCTGTTATGAACTACTATTAAAATCCTTTTGATATTCAGTTTTTAATAAAAGGCACTTCTGAAACAATATTTTTCAACCTAAATTATTGGCAACTCTTTCTCTTGAATGATTTATACATATCATATATCGCATAATTGCATAAAATTAAAATCTATACCACAGAGAAAACTGCATCAGCAAGTTTCTGCGACTCACCGTACCATTTATCACACAGCGATGATACTTGCAAATTAATGAAACGGGCATTCGCTGCTCGTGCGATAATTTTTGCAAGTAAAGTTTTACCACAACCTGGTGGACCATATAGAAGCACTCCTGAAATATTGCTTCACTTAGTTTATTAGAATTCGTAAGGATTTAAAAACTGAAACTTCGGAAATTTGCAAAAAGTCATGAGCTGAAATATTGACATGGTATTCGATTAATTAATCCAGAAATCTAATTGGTCTTTTCTACACATAAATTAGTTAAAAATCGATGATATTCTACTCACTTTGAGAGATAAAATGAATGAATTTTTCCTTCTGTTTTTTTCAATAATAATTTGTTGTATTATTTGAAAATGAAATAAATTAAATCACCTTTAGGTGGAGAAAGAAGATTCGATGACAATGCGAATTTCTTGTAGACATTGCGAATTTTTAATGGGATAATTATCCGATCATTAATTTCCTCAATAACTGCACCACAGCCACCAATGTCGCACCAATCTGCACCCTAAAATTCAACTTCAACATACGTATAAAAGCAAGATTTAACATCGAATCATTTAATTTGCAGTGTGATCCAGGTCCTAGGAATAAATCTCAATGCTATTATATTTCCTACCACATTTTATTGTTTCCGAATTACTCCTTTAAGATAAAACAGGATGCAGGACAGAGAAGAAATTTAAAATATGAGAAACTAAATTCTAATTCCACGAGACTTATTCGTATGACTCTAAAGCTTGTAATATCTATCGGTGCTACAATTTGCTACTTTGAATAAGTTCAAGTTAAAAATGTAAAATGCAAATCAAATGAGAAATGAATTCAACTTACTTGACCGCAATGGACGAATTGTGTAGCTATACGTAGTTCGTGTTCATTGAGCTCTATTGACGGATCTAAGCCTAGTGTCTTGATTATTTGAGCAGCCTGCAATTCAGTCATAAAAACAATGATTTGGAAGTCCACTTTGATTTTCTGAATGAATTCCCTAACTTAACAAGCTAACCTTCTTTTTGGCACTTTTATTGACGGCGTGATTAGGATCGATGTACTTCACTGCGAGCTTCATGATAACGATTGATGCGACTGTGGCGACAGCAACACGAACACAAAAATTAAGCGCTTGATCCATCGACAATGACATTCCTCCACCCTTTCTTTGCAATTATTCTGTTCTGTATATTTTGTGACTTGAAGATTTTTATTGTACACTCAATTCTGGAAAAGCTAAATTGAAATCCCGAGAATTTCTACACAAAATGCACAGCAACTTGTCATCGGGAGAAAAGGTCATCCTTTACCTCGTTTAGCAATGCTGTCAAGGCACAAGTCCCTGCTCTATATTAGGACAGCCATATAACCCCGACCGTCCCAGAACCCTTTACCTCGTTCACCTTCCTCTTTTCCTGCACCTCCATTCACAACTTCCATTACCCAAAATAAGCAAGTCAAAAATACCACGACCCCCGCCCGACAATAGTATGCAACAACGCCGGACCTCATATATCATTAATCGGTGCCGCTATGTCTCACGTTGTCTCTCGCCCAAAAAACGCTTAGAAACTCGAACGACCCCCTATGTTCCAAATACGATGTGTCCGTACAAACGACCGTATAGTCGAAATCCATTTGCAGAATAACTAATTTTATAAATGTACACTTACTATTTGCTTTAGTTCAACTGTATCAGTCTATTCTGCACTGCTACATTTCTTTTGTATAACAAGTGACATATATGTTGCTGTAATACACAAAAATGTAAACCGTATAAAGTGAATGATGAAAATAAGTCCAAAAATAGCACCGGAAAGTTTTATACGTCTGATACAGAATACAAACATGAAAGTTTCAAAAACTGGGTCAGGGATAATCAAAAATTTGAACGGGGAACTTGTAGCTAGCATCCCTATGTACAGAAATTGAGTAAAAAAACATGATAAGTGAAATATTATGATCTACAACTAAATTAAATAAGTCTTTAAGTCTCCAATCAATTTTGAAACTTAAGAAATTAATGAGCAAACTAAAGAAATTGATGCAAAAGATAGCGCTGTCTCCCATAATAAAAACATTTTGCGACCACATAGCAGTGCAACAATTCATTACAAGGGCTTGAAATCCAAGTATTCTTCCTTATGCACAAGTGAGAAGATGGACAGACTTTTTCCTGTCATTTTAAAACTTTTACATAAGGGTGATAACAGGACTTTTAATTTTAGAACAAGGAGAAAATGAAAAAATGAGATCAGATTAGGGAATCAGAAACAGTTACAGATTTGAAATCAACATGCAGGCAAAGAATGAGGTCCATCAGCCACAGATGGTCGTCGATAACCAGCATTGAAATCATGCCGATATGATACTCGTCGTCCTGTTGGAGTAGTTGGTCTCTCTTTTGCGTCCAAACTACTGCCCTGGCTCTTTGCCAGCAACGACACGGGTATCGAACTGTAGAGGCGATTTGGTGGAACTATATCCAACGAAGTAGATGAACTAATTGGCTTAACGTGCATTCTAAATTTCATTTATGATTCCGACCAACTTGAAATTTCAATATCTTTTAACATCTAATTATAATATATTCTTTAGTCTTTCCTCTGTTCCACATAAAGATAACCAAATGAAAAAAGAAATGAAGTTCATTATAATGAAAGATTTAAGAATTATTCTCCGAAACTCACGCATTAGTTCTTAGCACAAATTCAGCAGCATTTGCAGAAAATTTTGTTTTCATTACTCCGTCTGATGCTGAAATATTGGAAAAAATTAAAAAAAAAAAAAAAAAAAAAAAAAAAAAAAAAAAAAAAAAAAAAAAAAAAAGAAAGGAACTACCTGGAAATTATAAAAATCCCTGTATACTTTATCGTTAATTCTCTATAACCATCTACTGTTTGTAATAAAAGGAAAACGAACTTTGCTGGTGAATGAACCGACATTTCTCGCCGTAAGAACAATGACCGTTCTTGAAGTTTATACAAAGCCTAGAGCGATAGTTATTCAACGATGGACCCGATTTATTCCGATGCATCAGTTCACTTCGATTCTGCAATTATCAAAAGTTCATAAGTTCAGAACATAATTTATGAATTTTTCCTTATACTTCAACTATTCAAGAAATGCCAGCTTCAATAAAAATTTGATTAAAAAAAAAATTCCCGAACAGAAACTGACATACGCACTAGGAATTCAAATATTTGCTAAGTGAGTAAAAAAGAATACTGCAAAAATTCTCTTTAATAAAGAGCCGAAAAATCCCCGCAAATTATTTTTCATAAATTTTTGGGATAAACTGGAATAAATTAAAAAACATATTTAACTCACAGCATTGTCTCTTCGAAAACTTCTACAGTCATCATTTCCAGAAAATTTAAATGAAGACTGATTAGTACCTATAATGTATGGTAGAGAAATAAAGTTGAAAATTGATGGGATGAGCTATAGGAAATCTTTAAAATTTAAATCCGAAATGTGAGTGAAATATCTCGCTTTCTCTCACTGAAGTATCAACTTCAGATAAATCGGTATGTAAAAACAATTATTGATTTTCCAATTACTGAATTAGCATTTTCTAAAATCATAAAAGCTCATGAGATATTTTTATTCAATAATATTAGCTTTTTATAGTGTACATAACTTCTGAGACTGGCTACATGACCGTTCTGCAAATTCTCATCAAAAATGTGTTTTTCAAAAAGAAACATTTATTGAAAAAAATAATTTACTCTACCGGCCTTTTCCATGAAGCTCTCTTATTTGATTCTATTATCCTTATTTAGTTAGCGACTAATGCTTTTTGTCAAAAAACTGAACTGTTATTACCCGTTGATAAAATATTATCCTTTCTTGGTGTTATCCTTATTGATGAACTTTGCGATGCAGCATTAGTTAACGACCAACTTTGATACGGTTCAGAAGCAAATGATGATGGTAATGTCTGTAGGATTGGTGATTTTGGACAGGTCGGTGGCAAAGGTGGTGGTAAAGCTGGCAGTGGATTACCAGGAACGGAAATATCTGGGAATGGTGGTAAGACAAAAAGAACAGGGCTAGGAGGAATGTAAGGACTAAAGAATGGAATAGGTCGCGCTGGAGATGGAAAAGGAATGGAAAATGGTAACGGTGGATAGAAAATCGCATTTGGTGATACTTCCGGTGTCGCTTCTGCAAATCATTATTTGGTTTTGAGATAGTTTAGGGTTGGGTAAATAGCAGTTAGTCATCTATCTTAGTTCAATGAAACAAGTGTGTATACATCGGTAGAAATCTGGGGAAATACATTTCAATTTTACATCTAAGCAACAATGAGTCATGTATTTTGTATGAATAAAACCATATGTAAAATTACGGTCTTGTGAAAGGTCAAGAAAATCGAAGCGACCTATGTGAAACGAAATTCTCACGATACATTACGATACTACCATTCACGCAAATATATAATTCAGAAAAAAAAAAAAAAAAAAAACATGCCTTGCACCATGCCAGCATTATCATTCGTCAAACCCTTTGTTGGAATATTTTCGAGCAACGATGGAACATTTGGCTGTTCACAAAATACCGGTTGCAGTAAACCGCTAGGAAAGACATATGGCGGTTGAAAATATACAGTTCCTTGAGGTGGCGGTATTACAGGCAGTGGTGTAGGTAAGAATGGTATAGTTTGTGGTGGTAATGATGGCACTTCCGGCAACTGATGGCCCATTACAGTACCACCAGGTGCTGGATGAGAGAACACCGTTGTCATTTTTATTATTGCACAACCTAAAAGCGTAAGATCAAAAAATAAGATAAATACAGTGCTCAGAAAGAGGGACGCTATACTTCTCGTTATTATTAAAATATACCCAATTTCACTCTTAAATGTACAGAAAATTCCAACAGAATATCATTCTCATCCCCACTATATCTAAGCAAAATGATAAGGTTGTTGGAAAAGTTGAATTTGAGTTAATTGGTGATGGAGAATCTTTCTCTGTTGCTCGTAGAAAGGAATACTACTCCTAGATTATGTCAGTCTGCTATGTCGCTTTGAACTCCAGCTGCTTCTACCAAACAGAATCCTCTCTGCTCTAAAATCCGAACCTTCTAAACACTTTCGGAGCCCCTCTTTTTTTGGCGGTAAACATGTTTATCGGTTTGCTGGTCCCTTTGAAACTATCTTCGCGCTTCTTGACCTTTAACACTCCTTGTTTACAATAATTACATCTTTCGAATTTTTCGATAAAGGTATATTAAAAATTGGTCAAGACATGATAAGTGCGCCTATGTGCTCCTATTTTTGATCAACGAGATCTCTTATTTCTACTTTGATTGTCCATTACATCATTAATCCAAATCAGCCAAAGGAGAAGTACAAAAATTCTCTCCCAAATTATTTCCATTTAATCTTAAGATAAGCAAAAACACAAAATGAAACTCCTCCATAATTGGCAAGTATTTTCGTAACTATTTGTTCAGTATTTTTTTGTATAAAGCAATTAAATGAATCGCATGTTGCAGGAAAAACGCGCAGATAAACCGGAATGACATTTATGTGGATATCTATATAAATAAAAATTCAAATATTCCTTTGGCTCTTCACGTAATGTTTCAAGTTTTTCACTTGATTGCTTTGAAATTTTGATATAAAGTTGCATTCGAATAGGCAAGCGTTTAGGAACTTTCGGACATTTAAGATTTTGAACAAACTAACATTTACATTTTTTTTTCTTTTTTTTTTTGCATTCGAATAGGTGCATATTTCTATATCGATATATTTACTTTTTTTTACCTATCAGTAAGCACAGACATGTTTCCTGCCAAAGCGCTCCGATTCATGGATAAACAAAGTGAGATCGACCGATCATAAGGCGACATGTTGGAGGAGTTCCGAAAGAAAAGGTTAAGACTTCGGAGCTTGAGTCAGTTTTAGTCATACAGTTCGACGGCAGCAGAAATTCAAGTTCAATTCGAGGTATCTATAACGACATAGAGAAAATTTTGCAACGACACAGATCAATGCATTGATCTGCATTGATCTACAGCAAATCGACAGTTAAAGAATTCTGTTCTTCTTTATAAGTGATAAATAAAAGCACAACCCACTCACCAATTTGTTTGGGTATTCTCGAATAATTTCGAGGACATTTCGGATGCAATCGACTTGCTTTAGTTCCTCCAGATAATTCTTTAACTGTCGATTTACTGTATTGCTGCATTGATCTGTGTCGTTGCAAAATTTTCGTTATGTCGATATAGAAACCTCGAACTGAACTTGAATTTCTGCTGCCGTCGAAAGCTGATCCAGATAATGCATAGCAGAAGAATGAACTTAGGTTGTCGTACTCTCGCATCGAAAGTAATGCGACGATTAAGTGCAAGTCAAACTGAGGAAAAATGGGCATCAGCGAACGAGCAAAGACGCGCACTTGAGAATGTACGTACTCGCAACAGCCTTAAATGAATCGATCTGTTGCTGCCTCGTTCGATGTAGAATTGCGTCATGGACAAAATTACAACACGGGTAATCTTTTGTCGTAAGTGCAATCAAATATTCCTAAGCTAATGCTTGAACAAAAAGGCATTTACGATCAAATAATGCAAACTGTGCATAATTTTGTCCAACATTTCTGCAATACTTTTCTCATGCCGGATGCTTAGTTCCTTCTAGCGTATATAAGAAAATTTCTCGTTAGGTTGAAGAAATCCTCGCATATACGCCAGGAGGAACAGGCGAACGCTCCTAACTAGATTGATTCTGGCAACAATTCGATCCCAAAATGATATGGTCTTAGCATTTGCATCATCCGGAATAGTTGCAGTATTGTTACCAGATAGATCTGCTCATTCCTCTTTGAAATTTTTTTGCATGGAATATGTAATTCATTGAAACTCTCACATGCAACATTTCCAAAGTATCGGCATGGGAAAAGTACTGCAAAAATGCAAACTTATTGTTTGAGATTAATGCACAATAGCGTATAAAAAACCGGTCGAGGCTTTTGATTGATTATTGCAAGCTTTGAGTGGAAAAATCAGACCATTTGGGGAACGTATTAGTATTGCTTGCAGAAATTTCAGACAAAAATTATCTCTAATTCCTCGACCGACACCAGCGGACGAAACAAATGATTGCCTAAAATATTCTATTTTGTGGTGATGCGTAAAAAAGTTGAAACTAGCTACAAATATGCGTTTCCAGCTGCAAAACGATCGGTCAGCTAGGATATTCTCACATCAATTGCGAAAATTGGGAATGGAAAGGCCGGATTGATCTGATCTCAGGACGAATTTCAATGCCTCATAACTTCTGCAATTTAGTAACGTCAAAAGAAGAGATAATCGAAAAGTATTGAAAAGCATAAGAATCACGATTGGCTAAGTGAATGAGCTATTCTTGCGGTCAAGAACAAAGATATCGACGAACTTGATAATATTATTCAGTTTAACATTCAAAGCGAAGTAGTCACACACAAGTAAGTTGATAATATTGTGGAAGCAGATGAAGCAGTTAATTTTCCAACAGAATTTTTGAATTCATTCGATCTGCCAGCGCACGTACTGCAATTAAAAATCGCCGTGCCAATTATCATGCTGCGAAATATCAACCAGCCAACTTTCCAACAGCACGCGTCTTGCAGTAGAAAAATTAATGAAAAGTGTTGTTGAGGCAACAATCTTGACAGGATCTTCCAAAGGTAAAGATGTCCTTATTCCTTGCATTCCACATTTCACTTTAAAAGATTGCAATTCCTAATTCGATCGGCATTTGCATTCACCATCAACAAAGCTCAGGGCCAATGGTTGAGATTTAGATCTAGGGACCGATTGCTTCTTACATGGACAATTATATGTTGTATGTTCTAAAGTCGGCAAACCAGACAATCTCCATATCTACAAAGACAATGGAAAGACAAAAAATATCGCATATGCACAAGCGAAATTAAACATATTAGATGTAGACGAAAATGAAAGATGTCAGATAGCGCCACGACAATTACTGTAAATAAAGTGTACTTAAGATCAAGTAGCGCGACATAGACAAGTTAGACAAATCGATAACGACAAGTTGCGACATAGGCATGTTTGCCTGCCAAAAAAACGCTCCAATTCACAAATAAACGACAATAGATCCACGCAGCAACAGCAACTGTTTGGAGTTTCAGGGATTCCGGTTCGACAGTTTAAAGCGACATAGTAGCAACAATCCGACAATTCAGTTGAGCAGTATTCTTTTCTAACAGCGACAAAGGAAAGGATAATCTAGGGATCAATTTGCCTGGATATTTTTTGAAAATCGTTTGTTACGAAGAATCATTCTTTCATCAATCGATAAAACTTTTCTCAACAGGACTCATCTCTGTAAAATAAAACACACATACACACAAAAAAAAAAAACCTTCCACACATATTGCTGACCTAGCCGAATCACAGCAACAAGAATCAATCTCCAACCCAAGATTACAAGCAAGAATCAATCTCCAATCCAAGATTACAAACTATCAGATTTTTTCTCCATCCTTTTTTTTCACTTAAGCAGACTGAGCCACAGCAACCGGTGTATATAAAAAGCATATAAAAACATGCGCGTATTCGAATACAATGCAGTATCAAAATTTCAGAGCAATAAATATGAAATTTCGGAGATCTGAGATTTTGAACTAATATAGATGAGGAGCGTGTTTGAGGATTTTCGAAAATTTAAGATTTTGAACGAACATTTACATTTTTATTTATATAGATTAGCTGGAGCGGCCACACGAAACGTCGTTGGGTACTAGTATTAAATAAGAACAGAAACTACAACTCATTTAGCACTAGCATCATTTTACTTTTAACCTTATACTTTATTCCATACTCTTTTCCTTCGCCCATTATGCTTATCCATTCTTTCCTTCCCATATCAATGTTTCAAATAAACAATGGAATCTTTATCTTTATTTTTATTGTAATCCAATCATTCCTCTTTACAATATCTTTCGGCAATATTAGGGAATTCGAAGCAAGGTCATCGACCTATATTATGTTAATTGTTACGACTAAAATTACAAGGATTCCTCAAGCAGTTACAAATCTAACTTCGTTGTGTGATGAAGACATAACTATTTGTCTATATTGCCTTCATAACATTCAAATTGTCAACGTTAACAATATAAAAAGAAAATCCATTATTCGAAATTTTTAGTTCAAATTGAATCAAAACAAGGTTTTGCAAATGCCGAGTTCAAATTCTTGCAGAAACACACTGCCGCGGCATCCATTACCTCTCTTATAAACTTGCAAAAAAGAAAAAGCGAGTGATAGCATCATAAACTCCACTGCAAAAAACTAAAAATAGTCAGGTATAGTGCATAATATATTCATGAACTCTCGCATATAACAATTAATAATATAATAGAGTATAAATGCTATTAATTAGTCTGTAAGAAGACACTTCAACATCGAACTCACAGCAATACAACAAATTCAAATCTAAGGAATCAAGAGAGCAATTTTTTTACTACCACAGCACTAGTCATCTGTGTATACATTTTATACTAATGCTATATCACTTTTATCTAATTATTCACCAAAAATATAATAGATATAGACAAATATTTCAATCATTATATTTACAGACATTTGAAGCCAATAGTACAGTTCGTCCTCAATTTGAAACATCAAATAAAACTAATTTAAAAATGACCTTACTAAATAAAGACAAATTGAAGTTTGGACCAGAAAGCAAAGTCCATCTAAAGTTAAATTATCACCTACATAACTTAGCCAGAAACTGGAAACACTGCACGAATAGAAAATACATTATTTTAAACTCTAAAATATTTAGTTGGAGTTGATCATTTGGAATGGCGTCGAACAGTAATAAAGCAAATATCCGCTTGAAGCACAGAAAGAGTAAATTCCAACCAATGAAGCTGAGTAAAAAAAGAAAAAACCAGGCAAGGGAAGCATTTCAGAATCGTGTAACAAAGTGGACTATTCATACATACGCATCGCTTACTTGACTTCTAAAAGTAAAACATTCTTGATCAATCATCAACCGTCCCAACAAGTTATTAGCTTGTCAATTAGCATTTGGCTATTTCAAAGCTTAGCCAAGGACATAGCGCCATCATCTACCAATGCACCCCATCCTCATCGCAATACAAAGAGTGATTGGATGACACATCACAGGTCAGTCGTCATTCTGCTTCACATGTTGTTTAAATTTTGGTTTTGACGCCAATTTGAGTGCTTTCCCGTATTTCACGGTTGGACGAGTCTGCTGTTTCATAATCCGTGCACGAGATGGGCCACAACAAACTTACTAGATTTACTCACATGGACGGTTTTGGGTATTGGGGAACTTGATTTATTGAGTTGATGTGACGGGGATGTGTCATTTAATAGGGAAGTTTCATTGATAGATAGAAGAGTGGTTCTTCCTGTACTATACAAACAACTATTTGAGAATACCCACTCAAATTGACCGGTGAATTATTCTTTCCTTTGTTGTTCGAAGAGAAGAATAGAATTCCGTGATTGTCGCTTTGCTGCTATCGCTGCCTCGATCTGGGTCGTTATAAAACCATCGCTGTATCGTTGTGGAAACTCCGAACTGAACTGTTATAGAAAACTGGCTCTGCTCCAATTCAAATCCTTTCGGGGCTTCTCCTCCTTACCTGTTCTTCTCCAACGTGTCGCCTCATGACCTCATTTTGTTTATCTATTAATCGAAGTTTTGGCGGCAAACATGTTTATCAGTTTGTTGGCCCATTTCGCGCTTCTTAATCTTTAACATTTCTTGCTTACAATAATTATATCTTTCGGTTTTTCCGATTTTGGGTGCTATGTTTGGGAGGGAGGCAAGGGAGAGTGGAAGAGAAGAAGGAGGAATTGATATGAATATGTGATTTGAGATTGAAGAGTATAGTTCACATCTTCGTTCTTCAAATATTTCACTATTACGTTTAACATTGTTCTCTAATTTGATCACATGAACGGATTTCATCTTCCGAGCTAATTTTATTGTTTCAACTCAACTAGGATTTCCAGAAATGTTCACTTCTGTTTTTCGAACGATCACTGAACTCTTCTTGATACCCGAGGATTTATTCTACGTCACTGTTAATGGAAAAATTGTAGATTGGAAGAGTTTAGATGAGGGTATTCATTTCCAAGTACATTTCAGACTTCGAGGTGGCAAAGGAGGTTAATTTCTGCGTTTATATTTTATATTTACAATAGTCGGGAATTTCTAATATACTTACCTTTTATTCTCATAGTTCTCGATATTCACTGTGTATTAATTTTAGATGCCAAGTGAGCTTCAGAGAGACTTATACGAATCATCCAACATAGAACTTCTTTTTTTTTTGAAGTGGAATATATCATTTTAACTTAGTAGTCTGTATTTTTATGATGGGATTATTTTTACAATTCGTACCCTTCAGGTTTTGGTTCACTGCTTCGCTCATTTCGTATTCATCGTTCAACGAATCAGTTGATGTGCCGCGATTTATCTGGACGGCGACTTGCTGACATTAAGGAAGAAGAGAAACTCCGCAAATGGATTGAAAAAGCAAGCGAGAGGGAAGAAGAAAAGCGTCGGCAAAAGTATGTCTTTTGTTCTACATTTTTTGAGGAAATTTTTGGCACGAATGTCTTAATTACAGTACTTCCAGGCAAGAGAAATACGAGAAATTAAAAGCAGGTCCTCGAAAACATGATTTCAATGACCCTGATTTCATCCAGACACGGGAAAAAATCATGGAAGAAACAGATGAAGCGTTTGAAGAGGGTAAATTTTTGTACCATCTCACTAGTTTTGCTTCTCAGAATCTTTTTAGGAACGGCGGCACTGGTGATGTATAATGAAATATAAAACTATAGGTGATTTTGTTCTTTTTTAAATTTTATCTAAGCGAATAAAAATAACCCGTTATGAGTTATGGGCAGATTATCGTCGACTGCATTTGCATCTTAATTTAAATAAAAATCTTTTTTCCAGAAAGGATTTCTTTCATTGTTTCTATTTAATCTAGGCATTGCTGTCGCTAAAAATAAGAGAAGTAATGAGGAAGGCATACCGAAGTCCAAACGAGAGTCCCATATGATTGAAGATGATGATTCGGGTGAAGAGACTGTGGCAAAACGTAGAAAATTAACTGCGAATAAAACACTCGAATGTATGATGCCTAAGTTACATAATGAAAGGTAATTCTTTTCGTTCTTCGCATTACTAGTGATAATCTGTTTAAAATATTCAATTTTTCATGATTAACTGAATAACTAATTGGCGATCATATCAAGCGGAATCAGAATGTGATTCAAGAAATGTCAAGAAATGCTTTTTTATGTGGAATGTAGGAATTCAGGTTATTACAGAGCTGAGTTAAAACGAACAATTATTTTGCTTATTATCAACTTCTGTAGTAACTGGTGTAGGAAAATTCTAAGCTTAGGTTTTCTTTAATAGCTTCAATTTCAGCAAAAGTGCAGTTGCTGTTAATGATGTAAGCAAAAAGTGTACTGAAAGTGAGAAAGAAGAATTGCCCCCGAAACCAACAGGTACTCCTGATTATTACAAAACTTGGTTGTGTTAATATTTATGATCCTAGAATTGTCCTTTTCAATTTTCAATTTGGAAAAGTTAGTTAAAGAGTTAGTTTGCAGCTTTGTTTATAGCTGGAAAGTCAAATACCATCGTGGAGAAAGTATCAAGTGAAGTATTGAATTTCTGTATCAACTTGGACGATTATGACAGTGTAGAAAAACTAGAATCTTTGGGACTGGATCGTTTAAAGCATGCCCTTGAAGGTTCTTCAGTTTTCCATGCTTTTTTTTCTTTTTTTCGTACCATGCAATTTGAGACACTCTTGGCGTTAATTTTAAATATTATTTTAACTTGAAATTCAATAGTTTTCATTCAGTGCGTGGCCTGAAATGTGGTGGCTCATTAAATGAGCGAGCAGTTCGACTTTATTCAGTCAAGAACTTAAAACCTGAACAGTATCCGAAGAATATCCGTGCACGTGGCAAGAAGAAATAAACAAAACTGTTTTTGCATTTTAAGTGGTTTTTGTTATACTTTATTATACATTGTACAGCAGCATTTAAAATTATGCATTAAATGTAAGATTATGTATTATATTAATACATATGATTTATTGGTATAACACATAATCTCACATTTATTGCATATTTTAAATTATTATTCTAGCTATTTGCTCGAGAACATTCGCTCAGTTTCTATGCCTTGTGCTTTCATTTATTGAACTTTTAAATAAAATTTTCTTCATAGATTCAAACTTTGTAATTATTACATTTCTGCTATTTACAAAGACTTGAGGTTATGGCTTTTACGAATTCAGTGAAGTAAAAGCTGTTTTTATGCCAATTCTTGATGTGGATTTTCTAATAAATATCAGAAAATAATGCCTATTCCTTGATAATGATTATGAAATTTGTATTTTAACATTAAAGCTGATTTTGATTTTAGAGTGGATTTAAAATTTGTATGAGTTTTTATAAAAGTAATACTGCGTGATATGCGCCACTTATTTTTTCTGAATTTTTTAGCATTTGATTTTGTTCTTCAATTGCAAAGAAAAAATTGAGGAAGTTTCTTTACCTTCAATCTTTCATGGAATAAAGATCTTTAGGGATAGGGTGACTTACCTAGTTATGTATTTTAGAAAAAAATGAAGTGAAAGACGGGGAATTCTCATATTTATTGGTGCTCTTAAATTGTTTTTGATTTTAGAATGAAGCATTTATTTATCAGTTAAAATTTAGCTGGTCAGGTACGTAAGTTTGTTTTGCGAATTGCACAGATTTTCATCACTATTGTAAATATGGAGGATGTATATTCGCTAACAGTAGTTGATTTTATATTTACTTTTTTTCTTTTTTTTTTTGCAACACAACCTTTTACTATCCTTTTAGTCTCTACTAAGACGCTGCACATCACCAACATTATAAAAATGAATGTTTCGTCTGATGATTGTTGCAAAAAGGATATTCCATTAAATATGAATGATGAAGCCGAAGTATTAGCCGTCTTGGCTCAGGTTAAGCAAAAGGCATGTTTAGATCTTTATGGTTGTTCGGAGGACTTTTTTGACTTAAAATATTTGTTAACATCAATGATGCATTTTAGAAAAATGTTTCCAAAGATATACAGTTATTAATGTTATTATTTGTCAAAATGTTTCTGAGTTTTATTTGAATTCAGTTTCTGTAGACTTAAAATCTTTCGAAGACTATAAGTTCTTAATTTTAAATTTACAATAAGGAGTTATTTTGTTTGTTAATAGTTACAGAATCAAATTGCAGGCTAGGGAAGCTGTAAATGTTTTGGTAAAAGTAAGTGAGAAAAATGAAAAGAAAATGTTGTTTCCGGAAATTGATCAATTGCTTCATGTCCAATTTGTTTATAAGAAACCAGGCACTACGCACACCGGACACCATGTTAAACGTTTGTGAGTTGCCAGTTATTGTTATTTGCTAGCTAGTGCGATATATTTTTCTCATTGTCTGTGTAATATTGGTAGAAGTTTTTCATTGTTTGATGTTAAGCTGCGGATAAGCTTAGTTCATCAGTTTTAGAGATTTGAAATCCAAACATAATCTTTTTCAAAAACTTGCATTTCATAATAAAAATGAAAAATGAGTAAGTAATATTCATTTTTACAATGACCAAATATGTTTCTAAAATAATTTTTTTTTTCTTTTTTTTGCTAGATTAGAAATTATTTGACATTACACTTTATATTCAAAGTCCGACACGCGGTGGTAAAAGATATCTATCGTAGTTATACGGCACTAAATAAGTTAAATCATTTGTGTCCTTTACAAGAAAGAAAATTAAACAGCTTTCATCTTTACTTTCATTAAAAGTAAATTATATTATTCAATTATCTGCTTTTATTGATTGACAAGACTGAGTAAAAGTTTATTTTTTTCTACAGCATTTTACCGCATTTGTTATACGAAAAAGGCAATACAACTGTTTGCTTGATTATGCGGGACTTGGACCAGTCTGCAAAAGCGAAATGTGATCCTGATGTTGACAAGCAAGCAAGGTTATGGGCTGAAAGATTGGAACTTGAATTCGGAGTTACCAAAGATCATGTGCAAAAGGTATTTTGTGAATACGATATATTCATTGGAATTTTTTATCTTCAAAAATATAAATGGATTGCAGGAAATGCAATTTTTAGCATATAGTAAAATCGAGAAAGAAAAAAGATGAATTTCTATTCAAGCGATGATAATTCAAACATGATTTAGATTTTTGATTTATGGTAATCGTGTTCGTCTTGTTATTGAAGGAAACGGTATTTATAGATTTTGACAAAGCGACAGCTGGAAAGGGAATATCATTCTTATTACGACAGGCGTCAACTGGCATCTGCATATGATATATTTCTTGTCGATGTTGTAGTCGAGAAAAGTGTTATACGTTTTTGTGGCAAAGAATTCCACAAAGCAAAAAAGTAAAACATCCACAGCATTCAAAATTGAAATTTTTAAAGGATCGTCCCTGTTTGATATCTTAGTTATCCAAGTTATATCTTGCGCATAACAAAGTCTTAATTTAGTATGCTTTTCCTTAGTTCGCAGTAGATTGAATTTATTTTAGAAGACCCAATTCAACTTATTTTTTGACAATAAAGTATTTCGAAATTTTTTAATCCATATATTACAGCAACTAATAGCCCTTCAGCCTTTCACATATGGGGAATTTTCATGCATTTCAATAATTCATATTGTGAAAATTATATTTGCAATTCAATTTTTGTGAGATTAATTTCATTTACAGATACTGATTGTTCGCTTAAAGTTTTTCCTCTATATAATAACGAAACTGTTTGCAGAATTCCTTTGAGAGTGTCAATTCATCCACACAGATCACTGATAAAGGAGATCGAAAAGGCATATTACACAGTCACATTTCCGCTTTTTCCATTTCGTACGCGAACGTAAGTTTCCATTATTACTATTTTTTTTTTTTTTTTTTCTTAACTGGATTTGCCTGCTTTGGTTAAATTTGTTTGTATTTCAAATAATTAACTTAGAGTCAATAAAATTAACTTTACAGATTAAAATATTCTATAGTTAGAATATTTAAAAAATGTCAATGTTTCTTAGCTCTTTAGAATATTATCTCGTCGATATCAATGTTTTTAAGATTATATCTTAAAAAGCCGATTTGTTTTAATTAATCCGAAAAATCTCATAAGATTTCATTCCAGGAGTCTTCGCATTGGAAATCTCAGTAATCCCATCGATCATATTGTAGAAAATGTACGTGCAGTTGTTGAAAATGTATTTCAGTATTGCCCCGGTGGTTTATGCAATATTCATTCAATAAGTCTGCAAATGGTGACAGGCGGTCCTTCTTTACCTCTCTATATTGATGCTGGTCTGTTTTTCAAGTAATTCCTTATGTTTGAATTTCGTTTTAATTAGTGTCGAGATATATTTTGGATTTGGGTTATAGTTGGTTATTGCATCCGAAAGTTTTTCGAAACATAAAATCTTTATAATCCTTGCATCTCTACTTGAACCATACTTTCATCATAAGATCGTATTTATCTCGTTAGCTTGAAAAGAAAGCTTCAAATTTTAAAAAATTTTAATATTTTAGGGCCTAGAAATACGATCAAGTTGCTTAAGCCCATAAAAATGAAGGATCTCAAAGCGGAAAGAGATAAAAAAGCAGTTGTTGATGAGTTATCGACATTGCCAGAAGGCTTAGAAGTTTTAGTGTACAAGGATGGTGAAGTGGAAGTATTGGATTCAGAGAGTTAGTTTGCTCGTTTTAAAAGAATAGAGAAATATGAGAATATGAAAGATCATTGCTTGATTATATTTTCAAATCAACTCTTTTATTTCTGTCAATTTTTCTAATTCTATATCTTTTTTATTAATGGATTAAATCCGTTTATTAAAATCTTGCAGCTTTTTGAAAACATTTGGAAAATTTCTCAAGTTCGATCATAATCAAAATATTGCGAAAGTTTATAACTATAGAAATTTTCTTGCAGCTAAAAAACCTGTGCTTTATCCTACAGTTAATGATGAATGGGAAGCAAGAGATGATCTAAAGCCGTTAACAAACCCCGCCAAGGTTAGCATTTTTTTTTTTTTTGTATGTGATTTTAATTTCTTTATTGATTGAACTATCTTAGAATAATAATTTTACTACTAATTATTCATTATTATGTTTCAGCTAGAAGAATTACTAGAAAAACGTCGCAAACTGAGGGAAAAAAGGAAACAAGGACGAGAAGCTAAGAAACAACTTCTGCTGCCATTAGGAGATAGGATTTCGAAAATGAAAGGCTTGGTGAAGAAAAAGAATAGACGGAACAAAATTGATGAATTTGGAGATATAAAGCAAAAGGCTTCAAAGAATCAAACGAAGATCAAGAAGAAATCTAAATTGCATCGAAGTGTTAAAGTAGGAAAAAAAAAAAACAAAGAGGAATCTGAAGTCGGATGAATTTGTATGGTTAATGGGTCGAGATGATATAAGTAGTTATGAATTTCTCTCTAAAACTTATATAAAAACTTGACAAAAGTTGATTAAATGATAAATTTAGAATTAGATCAAAACAGTGGCAAAAAGACATACAAATATATAAGATCTGCGCGTTTTTTTTCTCTTGCTATTTTTCTTTTTTTTTTGTTATTTTTTTATTCTTGTTACTGCAGAAATATTTCTAAAAGTGCAAGTAAATGTTGTTTATGCATGGGATTAAAATTTTCAACTAGTTGGCGGAAGAAAATAGCTTTTAAAAGCTAAGAACAAATGATTTTCGTGATTGAAAATGTCAAAGAGTGATCCAGAGTTCGAGAAGCTGACATAAAATAGCAATAATTAACATCTAGTTACGAATATTAATGATATTTAATTCGACGAAGTTTAACGTACTAGTGATGCCCTTTTATTCTTGAACCATTTTGTGTATTTCTTAAAATTCATTTCCTAGAAGAAAAAACCCTAATATTCCACTGATCCGAACAGAAAATAGAAAAATTAGCCTTATTTTTTTATTCAAGTATAATGACTAAAAGACTTACAAATCTTAAGAGTTAAAATTGACATACGTTTATAGTGGATCTGCATTATTTATTTATTTATTTACAAAGCAAACCATCATAATACTCAGAAAAAAAAAAAAAAAAAAATTGGAGGAAATTCGGAATACGGTCATCACTCGATCACATCATTCCAGCTTTCTGGAGGTTTTTCTGTATGATGGTATCAATGACACTCGTTATAACCAACTGTACTTGATTTGTATCTGTTGCACATGTCTCATGCATATAAATTGTCTTTTTATCCGGGTTTAAATTCAGTTCGCTGAATTTCATTTTTATAAAACTCATTGCTTCCTCGTAATTCTGACCACCTAAAAATATGATTTGCTTCATTTATTCTTGTTGTGTTCCTTTATTTAAGTTAATCTAAAATTAACTGCAGAAATTTGAATCATTTTGCTCTTTAAAGGGGTATTTTGGGAACGACATACATCTTAAGCTTTGAATTTGTTGAATCACAGCCAATGTTTACTTATTTATTAGATCTCGGTATTGAAAGCTGGAGGAATCATTGCTAAAAATTACAAATGTGAAGTAGTGCTTGCTGTTATTGCTGTTATACATATAAAAGATATTTTCTTAGCTGACAAGATTTCGAAGTAGGAATTTCGGGACCTGATCGGTTTGATTAACATTAAAAGAAAGATCATGAGCGGAGGAAAGTAATGTAAAAGCATGGAGGAGAAGACAAGGATTACTGGTGTCTACCGTTACATATTCCATCAAATATATCAGAATACAGTTTCGAATCCTTAATATTCGGGCCCTAAAAAAAATGTAGCACAAAAATTGATTTCCGATATCCATTCTACTGAAACCATCTTTTCATTAATATGTCAACATTTTCAATCTTTAGTATTGCTATTGATTTTGATAGTTATCATCATATCACTACTATAATTGTTATTAACCCGATGTTATTTCAGCTATGATAGTATAATTCACGTCTGCCATCCTGGAATTTGAACTTACCATGTTTGTATCACTACTTTTTTTTCGATAACTAATTAGTTTTAGTATTGAATTTTTTCTGAAATAAAATAGATTTTTAGATTTTATTTAAAGAAAAAGGAAAATTTTAGTGTTCCAATATTATTTAATTTATGAGCATTTCAAATTTCGCTATAAATCTATAGAGTAAGTGTTTTTCACTTTTTTTAATTCAGAAATTATGCTGTCAGTTTAAGAAGAGCTTTCAGTTTTAAAAAAACAGTGTGGAAAGATAAGATTTTATTTGTTACATTGAGAATAGAATATAGCCTTTGTTAAAATAATGCAACGAGCAGAATTTTATACAAACAGTTAAACAATAAGTAAGGTAATTTTATTTTAATTAAATTTTATGAGTTCAATTAAAATCGCGAAGTTAAATAATTGCAATATAGCTGGATGTGAATCAGATTTAAAACTTTTTGATCGTTTAGTATGCTATTTCAGAATAAAAAGATAGCCTCTCTTTCAATAAAAATATTATCACAGCAATTTGTAAGCCATTTACTCTACTTAATTACTAAATTAATAAATTTTAGAATGGAATAGACTTCGAAGATCTATGACTTCAGAAATTTTTCCTACTCAGTGAAAACGACATTTAGATTGTATATAAATTCGAAGAGATTCAATTGGGAAAATGGAACATTCTTTTTCCAGTCATTACTATCCAAAATAGTAATGTAAATGAATATCCAATGGATTAATGAGTAGTAAAATAAAAATAATGAAAGAGTCTCATTTAAAATTTCTCCTAGAGTAAGTCTCTTTTAAATCTCTATTTGAAATTACGAAACTGAAATAATTATTTTTATTTTTCAATTATTTTAATTCGGTGCAGTTAAACACAACGAAACTGACCTTCATAATCCGGGAAGGCAGTAGTGATATTGACACGTTGAATTTTTTCAGCAAACAAATCTTTTTTATTCAAAAATAAAATTATTGCTGTCGAAAGAAACCATGTGCTGTTACAAATTGATGAAAATAATTGCATTGATTCGATCATACGATTCTATAACATTTATTAATTAGCAACAAAATTTAATTAAAAGATTGTATGATGTATTATTCTTCAGAAGAAATAACGATATATAAATCTTTTAATCAATCCAAATTGTTAATTTATAGGATTGAATTGTAACATTTGACTTTTTTTTTTTAACACTGGTTGATAGGAAATTTAGCCAGGATTATAATGAATTCTTAGCATTTTTAAAAAACATGGATTTTTGACAGCACCAAGTTGAAATATTTTGCATTCTAAAATTCATTTGGAACTTTCTCCACTGGTCTTAAAGTTTTTGTTTAGGCATTATTACAGCTTCATAACAGAAAATCGGACTCAAATTATGAACTGACCGTAGTTTCATCTTCGAAAAGCACTTGATCATATTCGCTAACAGCAGTAATAAAAATAATCGATTCTACATTATCAAAGCAGTGAATCCATTTACGACGTTCTGATCTCTGTCCACCAACATCGAATACTCTGTTCATAAATAATCTTTTTTCAAAATTTTCTTTGTCTCTACATTGGAAATTGCATCAGAATCGATATTATGTTCTTGAAAATGAAGAATGCAAAGAGTGAAGGAGAACTCATCCCAGATTCACGAGCCTTCCCAATGAAAATTACCTAAAATCAAGTTCTTTTATTTTGAATTTAACTTCTACGACACCGGTTGTTGCTATTCGACTGAACAGAATGTCTTGTTCGGTAGGCCGATAACCGGGTTCATGTATTCTCATCACTGAATTCAGGAAACTGAAACAAAGATAACCTCAACTGGAAGTGAATTCGTAACATGTTCATTGAATTATTTATCATTTAATTGAAAAATTATAGATTCTTAATCTAACTAATCGTATCATAATTTATATAAGCGATTCAAGACATTGCTCATATTCACATATGCATATGGGTTCAGAAAAGCCAATCTATTTGCCAAAAAGTAAATGTTGAAGTATTGAAATTGACATAAGATAATCTAAATCTTTACTATTACAATTCAAAAATCTTTTTGAAATTTCATTTGTTCCAACTTATTATACTTGTCATTATGCGAAAATATTTGGGGAGAATTTAAAATTATATCGTTTATTAATTTACTATTTTGCAGAATCGTTGAGCTGAAATTCACTCCGCATGTCGGCAGTTTTTTGAACATTTTTATCATTCCATAGTGATACGAGGGCTTTAGCGAGTTCATCGGTGAATGGTTCAGATTCTTCACCAGCTTCAACAACTCGAAAAACTATCTCTTTTTCAGCCTGTAATAGTTTTTTAGTCAAACGGTATTTGTATATTTTAATGATTTCTCATTTTTCCACTTATTTAATAAATTGAATAATCAATATGAATTGAATGGGTGAAGAAATTGGGCATTCATCATTTCATTTACGATAATAACTCCTTTTGATGAAGCTACAGAAACTGGACAAAATTAAGTTCGAGTTTTTAAATCATAAAGATATTCTTAAGGTGGTCAGTAAAATTCATGTAGAATAGGTATCAAGTGAAATTTTTCTGGTCAAAATTAAATTTGGGCTTTCTAAAAGAGTTCACGTTATCAACTATCATTCGTTTAACTTACTGCCAATTCGACATGATTTTTACTGACTACTATACAAAATATTTTTATGGCTGATCGCAACTTTAAGGTAATTAACTATTATCGTAAATTCAAACGACACCTCTTTCTCGGGATTCTCGAGAGGAAGATGAACCACGTTATCCATTGCTTTCAATATAGCATACATCGACGTCACCGTATTATTATAAACCACTGCTTTACGTTCATTGATTTCATCCTCGGTGAAACCATTATTGTGAAGAATCCTGAGAAATTTCCAGTAATGGCATGTTTTAAGACTGTGATTTTGCAACTACAAATTATTGGGGTAGCTTTTTATATATCATTTCAGAATTAAAAATATTTCGGAAAGGGTCTCAAAATGAGTCACAACATATAATGAACTTATAAGGAGTGAATTTTAGTCCAATTTAAAATCAAATTTATTATTTGCTAGTTATGATCAGATTTATTTAGATTTAAAAAATAGATAAATCATTAGTTTTTATATCCATTGACCTAGTTTTTTTTTTTTCTAATCGAAATTGCAATGGTTCATTTACTTTTCAATAATTATTCCCGATTTATGTGAAATTTTAATAATGCTTAAAAAATTTTATAACTTGCCGAACATATGGAACATTTTAAAAAGATTTCGATATATTTCTCAACACAAACGCTATTTCCAAACTACTTGCTATGAGAAAAATTTTATGCTTATTCAATATTGATTATGAATGGGAAAAAATTTTTACGAGTAACGAATGCTTATTTATTGGTAAAAGGTAATTCTAGAGTAAGGAGAAACAGTATTTTGAATGCATAGCACAGAGAAAAATTGGGCATACTGCATTTGTTTCAATACGGTTGATTTGCCACATTCGCCAGCTCCTAAAAAATGATTAAATAATAAATATGGGACAAAACCACTAAATATTCACGTAATTTTTCTTCTAATAAAGAAGTGAATAAAAAAAAATTATTGATTAATTGGGATACTGGATGGTTGACATCTGATCATAAAAGGCATTAATTCTCACCTATATCACTCTAACTTCTCTTCATTTATCTAACTTATTTTGAACTTCTCTTTACTTATTCTAAATAAATTATCAAAATTACTGAAAATTTAGAAAAAGAAGATTGATTTGTTTAATGACTTAACGGCTAATAAAGAATGGAAAAATTAATGAGAAGGGGTAAACAAAAGAAATGGAAAAAAGAAAACAATCTAAGTCCTCGATTGATCTATATTTCTAAAAATAATCTTATGATTAAAATCTTTAATTATATTGTAAAAAAACTACTGTAACTGTATGGCATTTAAAATATCTTGGTTTTCAGGCGTTTTGTAATTTCTTTCATAAAAAGAGAGATATAATAAAAAAGTTTAGAACAGGCACATTTAAAGTTTTCTGAGTTCAGTTAGTTGCTGACCCTTTGGGAAAAGTATGACGACGAGTTAACTTTTTTCTAAGATTCAAACGCAAAAAAATCATTCAATTCTTTCTTTTTGTCTCAATTGTTTTAATCGTAATTATTTTCAATAGAGTTATGACTTTGGATGCGTGCTAAACTGAAATTTCGAAATTTAAGGGATACTTCTGAAATATGTAAGACACTTCCCCAATAATTATTGCAAAGTAACTCGACAAGTTTTTTTTATTCGTATAACAGGTTGTCAGCTATAAAAGACATGATTTTATTCTGTTTTGCTTGAAAATGAATCGTTTTGCAATTAAACAGAATTCCACATTTCACAAACAATGGATTTAGTTTCATCAAAAAAGTTCTGAAATGATGACAAATCGAAATAGTAAATTTCGTTTCGAAAATAATCGATTGATTAAATTGCACAAAGTTATTGAACTAAAAGTTGAGAATTCTTAACAATGCTATGTTAAAGATTTCTTCGAAATTAAAGAATGAAATATTAAAAAAAAGAAAAATAAAATACCAACCTAGCAACAGCAGTTTGACGATTGAAGAGCCAGTACGTTTATCCTGGTTGAGTTGCCTTTCGATGGCCTTGTTTCGGGCAAGTTGCTCCTGAGCTTCCTGGCTCTGGCAAGAGCCCATCGTTTCGCATTTATATACAGTGTTATGGTCTAGTCAAATTAAAAAGGCCTCTTTTAACAAAATATAACTATCATTTCAAGTTCGAGCTATAATTCTTAATATATTTCCTATAATCTAGAATTGTACTATTTTGTTAAGTTTCTCATCATTTTAAAGTTAGCGCAAAAGTTCGGAAAGAATGAACTTGACTAAGGACAATACTCAACGCCATATTGACGGAAAGAACAGTATTCATCCGGAAAAGTGAGAAAATTTCTGGGAACAGGAAATGAGTGATGTTCAGTGCATTGAAATAGACACATGTAAAGATAGAAAAATATGTTGATTAGGTTTTGCTTGCCATAAGGCGTTGCTGATAGTGCAATACCTTAGTAACCGAAAGTGAACTGAACAGGCCTATTTACATTATTTATTTTTCACAAACCTGCGGATAACAGACAAGCAGAAAAATTGATAAATTAAAAGAGAGTAAGTTCGGAAGGGAAATACAAATAGTGGAAGTTAAACGAATTAGGTAAATTTGTGATAGATCTTTAAAGAGGAAAGTTCATCAACGGGAAATAAGTTTGAAAATGGAAACAAAATATTTAACAAAAGAAATAGCTTTTTCTCTATTTCTTTGTTTGGTGCAACAAGTAACAAATAAATATCTCTTATTAAAGATTCAAATTACTTATCACACATAGAAAACTTTTTACTTCGTGATAAGACAACTTAACATTGATTTTATCTAATCTAAAAAATTATCACAAAGGACTTGAGTTCTTTATGAATTGTAGTGAGTAAAACAAAATTGAAATTATTTACTCTCTTCTGGTATATTTCTTATCCTGGGATTACAGCAAGTGCAACTTTTCTTACCAAATTCATGAAATCTCAGTTTAAATTGATGCTAAAACCACGCCTTCCAGAAAAAGGCCGAAAAAGTTCACATTAAAAAACTGGAAAATGGATTAGAAATTCACACTTGTTTAAAACGCCATTCATATCTACTATTCAGCATATCTCACCGAATCTGCACTGATATTATCAGAAGCAGCATCGTTGATTCCAAGTCGGAATCACATATGGAATCATGCAAATAAATGATTTCATTTACATGGATTCATTTTCCTTCCGATAATTTCTTGCTAACTGCTTTGATCTTTACGGTAAGCGCAAAGACTTCCTCATATGAAATGTCAGATAAGATTAATATCTCAAAATGAATCATTCCTCTGTAAATGATTTATGATCAACGATTGGTTTCCATGAGGCTTTAAAGAGACACTCTTGGATAGCTCAATTTCATTGAATTGAATAGACATTTTCTAAGGCATTTTCCATGGAAGAATATTATCCTATCCATTTCTATTACTATTGCCTGTCACTATGCTATTCTGAAGCAGTAAATTTCGATCGTTTTATTCCAAATTATTATATTCTCAATATTTGTCAAAAACATCGCATGCTTTTTAGAATTCGATTTCAGAAGACTTTAATAAGGGAAATTAATTCGCATGCATAGTTTTAGACCAAACTACGGGAATTCTTTTATTTAAAACAACAGATACGCTTGATAAATCAAGATATTTCTGAATTTTCATGCAATAATAGAAAATCTCACATGAAATCAGCTTAATCATCTCAGGTTAAGTGAAAAAGTAATGTCGATACTGGATCACAGTCAAAATCAAGCTGAAGTAGTACTAGAGCTTAGTTGAAGTTTGGATCAAATGATTTCTCACTAATACCGTAATCGGTGAACGAAAAAGAAGGGATGTTTGCGATGGAAGTTTACAGATGGACAAATATGTAGCAGAAAACCAAGCTTAGCTTTCTAGATCCATGTTTAATTAAAGCTAAATTTATGAAATTTGATTAATTAGCTATTGTAGTGTGAATCATCAGTTGTTTCATACGAACATCGTACAAAATCTAGAAAAATTCCAGGTAAAATTTTCTTCTACTACTGAGAAATTGATAGAGAATAGTTAAAGCTGCCCTATTTGTTGAAAGTTGTGTGCTTACCTTTTGGTTTGTGACATAAATTAGCAAATTATCGCGTATATTGGTTGATATGGGGAGCCTATGCTGCGCTCATTATGTAGAATGTAATTATGACAAATGAAGTGAAAATTTTCCAATTGGCACAATAAATAATATAGAAGTGAGTGTATGAAATTATTTATGAGTTATGAGGAGGATTCGGTAACCATAGGGATAAGGAAAGAGACAGCAGAACCACGGTAATCATTTGATGAAATATGATGGTAAAAGGCGAGGTAAATTTTCAACTTCATTAATTGTTCTCACTCAATTCCTTCCTTCTTCTTCATAGCTTTCCCGATCTGCACGATGGGCATCAATATTCTAATAATAGCTCTCTAACCGAGAATTGAAATGTAGCAAACATTTGCTCACCATCTCAATTATTAGGATTAGAAGCTGTTACAAATGAAATCTCTCGATATAAAGAGATCAAACAAGCTGAAGATTGTGCCATCTTCATTCTCCATTGTCAGTGAAGTAAAGATTTCGAAAACTTCATGAATTTTCATTCATTTAGATCAATTAAATAACTGGCACTTATTTCAGGAAATGTATATCTGGTATCTGAAATATATTTGGCAAAATTTCGAAGCTGCTGCTATATGATGCATGTTTTAAAATTTGAAAAACGAGTTTGAGAGATATATTTCGAGATTTTTTGAGAAAAATTTTATTACCAAAAGTCTTAACATGATAAGTACTGTGTTACTCATTCTATATTTTCTTAATGATTCGAAATTAACTTTTTTAACGTTCTGTATACAATCTTTAAAACAATTTAATAAGTTACTTCGTTTTTCATGAAGTTTTCATTCATTTTACCATTCTTCAGTTTACTGAAAATATTTTATTGATAAGGTATGAATCTTCATTCATCGAAATGTTTTGTCAGCTACATCGAATTTTGCTATCCTGAAAAAACAGGCAATAAAATTTTGGCTTATAATAAAATGATATATAATAATGACTAATCAATAAAATGATATATAATAATAAATCATGTAAATGAATGACAAACAATCGCATTCAACAGTGTTTTAAAACAATAAGCAGTTCTCATTTTAATATCATTTGAATCCAATGAAATTTGTTAAGCAAAATTTAAACTAACATCTTTCTATCTCGAATGCCAATTTTGTGCCATCGATACTTTAGTGCAAATAAAAACAAGTAGAAAAATCAAGCGTTGGTAAAGCTTTTCACGAATTTTCCTTCTTTAAAAACTAATGAGTTTTTTTATTATCTATTTAATAGTTTAATTAGTGAATATTTCAATATTTAAGACGAATACCATCACTGACAGAAAAAATCTTCATTTTTGGAATTCTATTAAAAAATCTGGCAGTAACATAGTATAATCAAAGCGTAATCGAGTTTTATGGCATTCTCGACTTGCTTTGTTATTCCTTTTGATAAATTTTATTGTCAAATCTCGTTCGATTAGTTCTCAAAAAAAAAAAAAAAAAGAATCGAATAGGAATTTTTCATAGTAATACTAAGCTCATTTTTATAAAATGAAATCTAAGAGCTAATCAAGTTCAGTTAGTCTTTTATTTATCACATGGATAAATGTGGGGATTAGTTCTTACCAGGTATAATTGTTAATGTTAGAAGCATCACTAACACCAATTAATAGATGCTTGGAATCGGATCTCGGGATTCTATTCTTTGGTGTTAAATCGAAAATAGAAGTACTACTGTAACTATTTGACATAGTTATTATTAATAATATAAATTGTCAGCAAATGCTGACTTCCAAATAACATGATTCCAGAAGAAAAAATTTTATTTAACTTCGACGAAAGCCGAAAGATGTAAATAATTGTATATAGATTGGGAAATATATATAGGTCAAATAGCGGAAAATGTTATAAAAAGTCAAAGAAGGCAATTTTAATAAACAAGGCCAAGAAAATCATTAAAAGCAAGAAGTTAAAAGTCAAAAAGCGCGAAGATTTCAAATGGGCCAGTAAAGATAAACATGTTTTCTCACCAAAACGATACACATGTGAGAGGAATAATACTCCCGAATGGATTTTTGTATAGCATGATATTGTGTATAATATCGTTTTACCCAACGAAGACTCTTGTTGTCCTTGTCGAGTCACAATAGCAACAAGAACCAATCTATCTCTCATCCAACAGTCTACTGATCAAATTATACAAATCAATCAAATTGTTTTCAAAACAGTAACCGAGAGAACATTCCAATCACAGAAGATCTATCCAAATCTACTAGAATAATATACTAGTCCAACTAACTAAAGTGCTTCATGAAAACAATAATGTCATCAAATCATAATTTGCATAGTGTAAGTGAGCCTAAAGCTGTAATACAAGTATGCTAATGGATTATATAAAGCAGTTCAATGACAAACTAGAGATCAAAACTTTAGTTATTTTGATTGCACTTTGGTTTAGAATTTTCAATTAAGTCTTTCCATTTGCAATAGACATATTGTATCAGAAATATAAATAATTACTATTTAATAAGCAATTGACACATCAATAATAGTAAGACTGAACATATGACGATAAAAAAGGAAAGTTTCAAGAAATAAAAAAGGAAAATATAATTCAAAACAAATGGAGGTGAAGGCAATTCAAACTGTGTGGAAAGAATGAACAAAATGCAACAACTCCAATTTGAAATAGATATATTTTTGTTTGCAAATGTGTTTGTTTGGGAAACCATAAGCAAGCTTCAATTTCATTAAAGACAAGCATTTAATTCAGAAATTCAGGATATACAAGTAAATGGTTCAATCAATTTCAAATAATTAGAATATCGATCATATCCGATATTTTGGATGCAGAATTGAAGCGATAAAGTCATTCGAAAGAAAATGGAGAAAAGAGTTGTTCTTGGTTTAATAATTTCTTGGATAATTGTGTCTAAGTAATCGGAAAAAAAGCGTTAATATTAAAGTATTTCGTATGGAAATTTTTCTCTTTTGAAGTAATAATGACGAAAAAATTTCTTGCAAACAAACGATGAAATTGCTAACCAAATAAACGATAAAATAGCTGGTCAGGTAAACTATGAAGAAATCTTATTAGATAAACTACCTCAGATTCTTTTTATCCTTTATTATGAACAAATTTTCTTGATGATTTATTTCAAACCACTAAATGAAAAAAACAGAAAATACTTGGAAGAAGTTTCTAACACAGTTGCACTGTATTAGAAAGCCTATAGAAAGATTCATAAGCAGTGTTGAATTCTCCCCATTTTCTTTCTCATCAATCATAAAATTGTTTCCAGAAATACTGGATGGTAATTAAATGGTACCAGGAGATGTTTGCTAATCAGGATGGTGTAATCGGTTTGGAGATTGCTCCTATGCAAAATACGATATAATTCGTGGATTGATACTACATTGTAACCAATCGTTTGCATGGATATATTATCTGCACTGAAATAATATTGTTCTTACAGCAGCTAGTTGTAGAAATGATTTCTCCCACAGTTCATCTTTTCTTTGTGAAAGTTAAGAATGAAGTAAATTTAAAAAATTAATTTTAACTTCTATTTTTAATTCTAACTTCCATGTAATTAACTTATTTGAGATTCTAGGTGCATATGAATTTTCCCTCTTTTGTTTAAATATACGAAATTTTCAGATAATGATAATTGAAAAAAACATAATTGAGACAATAATAAAATGTATAATTTATTGCTGATATCTTTATTCAAAAATAAAAAAAATTGCAATATATTTGAATGCATGCGAAGAAATTTTAATGGTATTAAATTACTAAAAAAGTATGTTATCCTTTTTTTTTTTTTGCTCCAGGATCAAATTCATTTTGCTACTTTTCTATCCGGCATTATGTTATTATTTTAGGAATTGTGCCAGTAAAGGCTAATAAAGAGAGCTTTTTAAAAAATAAAAGGAGTTTTTTTTTGTTTTTTCTTGCAAATCTTGCAAGTCACCTGTTATGACAAAGCAGTCACATGTTTATCACTTTTGTTTTCTTGTATTGCAACTAATTTTGATCTAATAAAATAATGTTGAATTGAAATTTTGAAAAATAAGAGGTAAGGGGTATTTTTATATTACTGGTTTCAGTGATGAAAAGTTCGTTGTTAATGATGTTGTCATTGTTACTTGTTTGAAACAGTGCGCAAACAAAAATAAATTTATGGTTCAGAACTAGAATGAAAATTTTGCAGTTTCTATTCAAAACTGAGATCACTTGTTGACATTTTTATTGAAAACCTGTGATAATCATGGCGTTTAAAATGCTTGACAAAATCGATCATGATGCATTACTAAAAATGTTGATAAAGGAGAAAAAAACTACTAGTAATTTGATAACCGAGATGCCATAATCAAAAGATTTACAGTAACATACAATTATAAACTGAAAAAGGGAATATCTGTAATTGCTTAAGATGAGAGAATTAAATTGCAATAAATGTTCCAATCATATCATAATTTTCAATGAATGAAAGAATTTCAAATTAATATCATCTTCTGGACATTGAATTCTCGAATTCTATGATGTTTCGAGTGCCCAAGAATTGTTTAGTTCTTCTCCTCATGCAACGTTGTTTAGTGAATATCACAACAATAATATTTGCTTTGCTTATCTTAAAATTATAATTCTTTCTGAAAATATATGCAGAACTCAACTGTCAGCCTTATTTATATTGAATGACAATACTGCCATTAATAACGGGACTAGTAACTGTGTCAATAAAATTATTTTTATCCACTCTTATGCCTAAAATTTATGTATAGATATTTGGAAATTGATATTGCAATGAAATATTGAATATAACTAAGGAAAAAAGAAAGTTTGATTAATATAGTTTGATCTAACTAATGCGAAGACGATTTTTGAAATTTATAAGATTCGAGAAACTTTAACAATTTTGTAAATTTCGCTTTTTTTATTCCGTGTTTTTGTTATTCGGAAAATGGAGAATTTCGGATTAATATAGCCGGAATCAAAAATGAATTGCAAACTGTATGGCTAGCCAAACATTCATCTATCACGACTGCCTGATGTATTTCATGTTGCTTTTTCCCTGTTTTCCATCGTTCATCCTGGGGTTTATACTATCGTGAAAGATTTCTTTTTCGCTCCAAACTGATATCACTAATTCGCGTTGAATTCTTCAGAAGTCTTGTTGAATGATAAAAATATAATGCGTGAAAGTTTAAATGAATTCAAGAATTGTCACTTGCCAGCAGTTCAATCCAAAAATGTGGAGCGTCGAGTGTTGCAGTCGAAGTTAAGTGATATCACGCATTTTTTCCAATTATTTCATTTAAGTAATAATGACGGATGATGATGAAGAAGTGCGCATAGAAATGTGGGCTCGAGATTTTTCGGGGTTATGGGCAAGAAAAAAAATCGCATTTGACAAAACGTTGATTGATTTGCCAATACGGCAGAACCGGTGTGATTGCTTTTTAACCTTCGCGTTACCATCATTCTTGGAAACTAGCTGGCCTACTGTAAACTACTGCTAGAACACTTTGCTATTTGCCCTGCTTTGGTATCTTCCGTTCCTTATTCATAAGTCATCAAAAATAAACTAGGATTTCAACCTGAGCAATCAAAGCAAGACTAGCATGTACTAGATTAGCGAAAGATTCTTTCATTCTTAAGATCTGCCTGACATCTCTTTTCTTTTTATTATAACTTACAATCTGCATTTTACGGATTATTATTTTTATGACGTTTTAAAATCGTCATAATAATTCAATTTTTATCAAAATATTATTTTCATTTCAATCATAATAACAAAAATCGTGAAAATATGAGAAGAATAAAGACGGCAAGCTATGCAACAACACAGTTTCTGAAAAATGAAGTATTCTTGTCCAATCATTCTCAGCTGTTTGAGTCAAAGAGATATGAATATAATAATAAACGAAAGAACGAAAATTGTCATGCTGCTAAATCAAATGCAAATATATTTTAATTTTATTTTTTGCAAATTCTTTTCCAAACAACTCTTATTTCAAGTCAGTTTATATCATTTTCTAAATATTGCAGCAACTTTTATACCATTTTGTGCTGAGGAATTACATAATTACTGATCATTTCTTCTGCAAAACTGATTTATACTATTTTCTTAAACAAATGCATAATTTCGACAGAATATTTTTGGTCATTCTAGTTACAAATTCTAATTTGTGAATTTCTCTAGTTTTTGGTTATCATATTAGCCGAATTTAAATCCCAGTATTTTAAAAAAACGAATGATCGAATATTTTCGAAAAAATGCCGAAAAAAGTCAATTTAATATGTTAGAGATTTCGAACATTGCTTAAGAAATAAATGTTTTCAGTGATTTTTTCTTGAAACTAAGCCATAGTGACTTAAGTTTCTAGAAAATATATAGTACTCTTCAAATTTGACAAATGTGGCAACAGAGATGCAAAACTAGAAACTGAACATGCAGCACTAGATTGACGCTTCAAAAAGTTCGGCTTAGGAACACATCAAATTTAACTTTTTATGCAGAATCATTTCATTTCTTTTTTTTTTCTTGATCTGCTCTCTGGAATGAACATTTGCCAATATGTTACAATTATTGAGAATTAGGTATCTGACCGCCTTCAAATCTTTGACTTTCATTCTTGATTAATAAAGACATTCTTGGCCAATGCTCCAAGAATTTCACCTCTCACGCAGCGATACGAATGCCATCGTCCGTCCCTCTTAACACTATCTCAGATAAGAAAACCGACAAAATAGAACCGAGATCCTATTTTACTATTTCATGCACAAGGCATACGCCCGCATTGAGCACTCAGATTTTTTCAAGGTGAACTTGCTAACCATCATACGTTACCGATCTAAGCAACCTAGGAGAAATTGGCAAGGAGCCCAATTTTTATCCAGTGAATGGACTAAGTCCTGAAACGCCAATCCAGTACGAACTTTCTATTCGCAATAATGACGATATATACTTTGAGAGTTGGAAGTACCACGGCTGCTGGCATCAGACTTGCCCTCTCATAAGTGTTCGTTAACATTGCACCCATTCCGATAGTCTATATCTTACATTATGTTTGCTGGACACAATAATTATCTTCAATGCTTCACATCTGTCCTGAAAATGATTGTCGGTTACTGGAAAAAGAAAATGAACATTTGGAATTGATATTCTAAAGATCCAAAAATGACTTATTCCTGTGAAAAATTAAATTTGTGAAATAAAAACGAAAAATCTGCAAAATTAATTTGTAAATTATGGCTTCATTCTTTAACAAGACATAGAGCAGAGCTCACAATAATTATCCAATCTTTGTTTCAGTAGCATACTTTTTAATTCATCTAGTATTTTCTGATTTTTTTAATCAATTAGTTTACGAAACTGAACAAATAGATTGAAACTTGCATTGCAAGTTAGAACAAAACCTGAATCGAAAGCAAAAAAACATTGTGTTTTTATATTTTTTGTATAAAAACACATTTTTGTTGGAAGCATTCTCCGAGAATAAAATGTATGAAATTCACTCATACATCATCTTTTTATTCAGAGCCTTTTCCAGTATTTTATAATTTTGACACACTTCCATATTTTCACTTTATCATCAAATTAATTCGTTTTCTTTTGATTCGTTTATCTTTCTAACTTTCAGTCATAAAAAAAATATCTTTGGAAAAAATAAGAAAATTTGCTGCAAATTTTTTTTTTTTTTGCCCAATTTTATCAACAGTTGAAGATTTCATAATTTTTTTGCAGCATTTTTTGGAAATTTTGAAGTATCAAATCTCTAGCTCAAAATGTGAAGAATAACGATTACATTACTTCAATAATTCAGTTAAATGAGTCATTTTATTTGTTTTCACTGTACAAACGATGAACTTTTTTGAACAAATATATACATACATATTAATGCACAAAATTCAGTTGAAGTGTGCAAATTCCTTGATTCAAAATATTAGTATAATAGCTTAATAATCCCTTAAACAATAGAAATTCATTTACTGTTAACATGCATGATATCTTATGTATTATACATATCCATCGAAGATTTTCGAAAAATACATGTTGACATATTTGAACACAAAAGGATGAGGAATAAACCAAAGCTCAGTTCTGGATTTGAGATAACAAAAATTATTATCTGAAGAGATAATGAGATTCCAGAAATTAATCAGAGCAAATGTTGATCATATAATTAAATTAGAAATTGATTAAAAAATATAACTTGAACTGTAGAAATAGTTTCAAAATGAACAAATATCCAGTGAGATATCGTGCTATTATCATAGAAATAGAATGATTAAAACGAAGATCAAATTCAACGAAATCTTCATCAGTTACAAATAATTCGCATGAAGAGCGCAGATTATCAACTTTTACTTCAAAGATGGTAAATAGCGGTTTAAGTGGACTAAAGTGAAACTTAAAAATTGTTAATAAAAACTGAAATGAATTCAGAATAAGAATAAATATTTACAATATGATACTTAATTTCATTTTAATATAACGATGAGGACAATGAATTATATCCTGATGATGATTGCGATGAGATTCGCTCACGCCATGGGATGTATTTTTGAATGGTTGTATTCAGAAAGTTCAAATCAGTTGATTCGATGGAATATCCTCGGGAATATTCCGAGGAACCTCGCCTTGAACTGGCGGTGCTGCTGCTGCAACATTCTTCAGCAGCGGATGTGAATGATAAATCGCCTTCAATTCCGATATCCTCTTCTGTCTTATCCCAAGTCATTTCTTCTTCCCACCAATGTTCCGCAATCGTTCCGGTTAAATATTTGTGATAGATAGCGTCCAGTCGGTCTGACTGGTCACGCGTAAAATAGTTTTTCCAGTCTCCACTTCCACCTTTCCGGATGAAGGTATTCTGCCGTCTAGAAATGTAAAATTTAAATTGCTAAAAATCAGATGTAACAATGGAGCAAGTGCTTGCTTCACTTTTCTAGATACTCCAAATTACTTTTATCATTTTGATTAATTGATGTCAAAAAGATAATGTCTCACAAGTTTGTACTTCTTTACAGCATCGACATATTGCCAAAAAGAAATAATCAATCAAATCGCACATGGCACTTTTTTATTACTCGCAATCAATTCTTTTTTAAATAATTAATCTTTTAATTCTTCTTTCAACTATTTTTTTTTTTTTTTTTTTGAAAATGACGTGAATTTTAAAAACGGCCATTGAACTGTAAAAATTTGTCATTTCGTTTTTATCGACTGACAATCATTTATCAAAAACGGAAATGCTGAGAACGTTTATTGTTATACATATGATAGCAGAAGAGTAATATTTTTAGATATCAGTTTTCGTAGGGCCAAAATATTTTAAGAATCTCTGAAAATCTTGTAAGTTGCTTAAAATTGAATCTAAAAATCAATTAAAAATTTACAGATTATTTTCTGGGAACCACCGCCATTGATCCTGCTTCATCGATTTGATCGTGCTGTTTGTCACAATTTGGCTTAATATAACCTCATCCTGAACATTTTTCGCAGCCTTGCCGCCCAAGAATTCACCAATTTTCAAAATAGATTGCCGCAAATCGGCACACATATTTTCGTATTTCAAAAACAACACATTTTCGTCGTTAATGTGTGGAAGCCAACTGAGCAGGTAGTCGAAATAATTCCCGAATGCGATATTTTTTGTTAGGAAAAGTTCGAGAAAGGCCGAAAAGTCACCATGCTCATAATTGTAGATTTTGAAATTGCGATTATGATAGAAGTAGCTGAAATTTCAATTCATTATTAGAATTCTTTTTTTTGTAGTTTGATGTCTGAATGACAAAAATTTCAATCAACTATTGACTTTGCAAGAATATTGAAATTGCTGAGCTAGAAGTTAACCTCGTAAGACAATCTTTTGGATTTCGAACAGCAAGAATATATTTGGCATTGCTGTTTTTGGGCACGTTGTACCATGTGAAATGTGTTTTCAATAGCCGTGGCGAATCTAAATTATCGGCAAATTTCGCACCCATTCGTTCAATCATTGGACTCGTTATGCAAAGTTCTGAAATAGATTAATTGAGACAAATTCAATGAAGAAAAAATTAAACAGAGAAATAACTGCAAAATGTGAAATGTGAAATAATTAAACAGACATACCACGTCCCACTTGTGGTCCGTAATTGTCAGTCAACAATTGTGAGCAAATATGTTGTATCCACGTGGTACCACACTTGGGATAAGTACATACGAAGATATCAGTATCACGTGGTGTCATAGCCTTTGCACTTCTGCAATAAAATCAAGCTAAAATGGTTTTTTAAATTTCTTTAAAAACTTATCAGTTTTCAAATGACGAATTTAAATAGTACACTGTACCAAAAATATGAATTTGAGGTATTTAATAATCGCTAAAAATAAGGATTTTTTTTTTCAAATGATACCTTACAAATTCAGGCTTGAAGACCGGTGGCCAAATTTCGTTATCAATGCAGGATTGTTTAGGCTGGCCATTCAGTTGAAAAACAAATGCATTTTCACGGTCTTCCAGACTGCAGGATGCAGAATTTGATACATGTGTTGCTGTGGGCAAATCGGTGCCCTCGATTTTCAATTTACGGTTAAGCTTACTTGTTGGGGCCATTTGAAGACAATAGATCCTCACGTTTCTAGAAGCGGTAATGGGACTCGAGAGCGGTAGTACTGTATTAGTAGTGTAGTATCAGTGATAATGATGATAGTAGTAGTGATAGCAATATGAACTTGTTAAAGTTTGCTACCGGGGTTGCATGCCCTTTAAATACATTTGGTGGAGACGGAAACCCTCAGATGTTTCCCCGAGAGGAATGTGTACCGCCCCCAAACAAACGTCCGATAGCGCCGCCCATTGTCGGGGAACTTCTAATCATACAGCCACCATGTGCCGGTGACTTGATTCTTCCTCCCACGCAAACGACAATTGTGATCGGTTATTGGGAAATTGTTTCTTATTGAAACTTATAAACAAATAAGGAGAGAGCGAGCGGAGATGTCACAAATGCATGAAAGTTTGCATGTTTATTTTAAGTAATTTCGCGAAATTACTTTGATAAAATATCGAAAGATTATTTCTCAAAAGTTTAATTGTTTTGAGCATTTGCATTGAAATTTTGCTTTAAGCATCAATTGACACATTCTAAACTTGATTTTGGCTCATTTTAGACTGCTTATGTTGGAAAATCGTTCCCGACATCAGCCCTGTAATGTAAAATTGCATGCAGTTAAGCATATATCGAATGACAAGAGCAATAACTCTGGCTGCCGAGTAATTTTGCCAAGTAATTTCAACAAAATATATAATGAATAATTCTTAGTCTGTCATTGATAACTAGCAATCAAATTTAATCAGCACTCCTTTATGCGCAATGCGCCACTTTCTTAAGATTAACTTGCTAACAATCAAACTATTTTGTTTGAATCATAGACAATTTAAATAATCTAATTCTGGCTTTTAGAAATGGTCTCACCACATTTCGATGCTATTCACTATTTTAATCTATTTATAATGAAAACCCTCTTTTACTGGTTACTGTATTTTTGACGAAGCGCTTTTTTCGGTTCAAATCGTTTTCAAATCATCGCTTTCATTTTTCTTTTATTTTAATTGCTCTAAGGAAGACACTGGAACTTTCGAAGCTACTACGCAATTTTGAGCCTTCGTGAAAATTGAAAAAATCACTTTTACTTGCATATCATCACTTACTATTAGAGACACGATCATTAAATGATATATGCCATATGAGTCATAAACAGAGTCTCTCGCATCAAACTTTCGCATCAGTGCCTTAAATAATTATGTTTCAAAATCATTATCAGAATTTGGGTGTAATTAAAAATAAAAACATCAGTTCTCTTAAAATCGATCGAAACGATGACATATATCATAATGAAAAAAAAAAAAAAGAAAAAAAAAACTTGTTCATTACGAAATTCCTAAAAAACTTGGTGGGACATTTTAAACAAATAATGATGATGACGAGTGATAGAAACAATGACAAAGGTTTTTCATTATAGTTATGATTACTTTCGATTTGCAGTTTCAAGAATTTGCATAGAAGGTATGCAAACTTAGAAAGAAGGCAAAAAGCTATGAGAGAGAATGGAATAAGGTGAAGGCAGCGAAGGGAATACTGGAATAGAGGATGAAGGATAAAATTTATGCCAACATGATTGAAAGTACTGAACTTGCTGATTTTAGCTCTTTTAATTATTTAAATAAACAATACTTTAATGAAAAAGCTAGTAATTGCGGTTTTTTTTTTTAAAGTTTGCTGTTGAAAAGTAAATAAAAATTTTCAGATTGTTTAATTTTATTGTACTTCCAAATTTAAAACATTTCGAAAAGTATGAAAGTACAAAATAGTTGTTCTTAATTATATGCAATATGTGAATAAGATTTGGCGACAAGGAGTGATCGTTCATCTATCCTCATTATTTATCACACTATGCTAATACAGAAAGTGATGTAATATACGCTATACTTGCCAGCTAATTTACCAAAATAGAATAAAAATAAGTGCAAAAAAAACCAAAGAAGTGCTGGAAGTTTTTCATCAAATGAAATGCAACAAACTCCAAATTGTTGACAATTAATTGCTTATTAAAAAAAAGAAAAAGGAAAAACGTTTTTAAATGATAGCCAGGTAGTCACGCTTATAGTTTTCTTCCACGCAATCACTTTTCTATCACATGATGACATAAATTCCCAGTTTGATATTTATGTTCTAGTGTATAAAATTGCTTTGCCGATTAATTCTGAATTTCAAATTCCTAAAGGGAATGATAAAAATGATAAAGAACTCTGTTCATTCGTTTTTGCAAGAATGGGATTAGAAGATTATGTAAAAATCAAACAGAATAGTGGACCATATGAGAAAATTCAAGTGGTCTAATTTTGTCGCATAATCTTGTCTTTTTAAATGTATTAATTTAGTTTCCGGAAAATATTGTGTTTTGTTTCTTTCGTTTTCACAGTAAGGAACCTGCCAGAATATTAAACAGTCCCAGAAGTATTTCTTGTATGGGAGCGCTTATCCATAAGATTGATTAATTTTTTTGAAACATTCTTCGAAGTGTAAAATGGCACGTATATCGGTAATGACACGATTGATGTGATGTGAGATGATGGTGATGAAAAAAGAAAAACTGCAATTTTAAAAATTGTTAATGCAATTTTACATTTCATTTGAAATTCCATTTCAGTTTTAATTTACGCATATCCACTAGGACTGATATTTCGATCATTCGTTTATCTCCGTAGGAACAATAGTCTCCTCAGCATAAATTATCGTGAAAAATGTGTCACCGTATCAATCATAATTTTTATTCTGTAATAATTTTTCTGTTTTGTTTGCTTATTCCTTCTTTGTCGGCTTTGTTAATTTCCGATTCCCATTATGAAATGACTTATTCACCATTCTAATCTTTGGCTAATGAATTTTTATTCAAAAAATTCACGAAAAAATATAAACAATCATTATCTCTTGACAGAATTCTGAATATTTAATCAACAACTTTTGTATTAACATTTCAGTTATTCCATGGCTTCGTTATCAACATGGCGGTATTCTATGGTTCTGATGAAAAATATATTTAAAAAAAAAATGAAAATACCTGAATTCTGGCAGATCAAAAGATAATAGGAAAATTATGATAAACGGAAAAATCAACGATCATTGATTTATTGAAAAGGGAAAACAACAAATATATGGTAGAGATGGAGATATTAATAAATTGATAGTCATATGCAAACGATATGGAAATTATATCTGAGCTAATTTTAATCTTCTCCTCATTTTCTTGACTAAATTTCCTTTACTTTTGACCCGAAATTATGCTTACAAAAGGAATTTCGTTAAAATAGAAAAAACGATATCATCTCAAATGATATAATGAAACAGCTAAAATACTTTATTTTAGTAGTGGTCAATAGAATGGAAATGTGATATAAATTAGCATAAATTTCCCCTTCCAATTCAAATCGATAAAATTGATAAAAGCTAGTGTTTATTGGTTGCGTAAAATTGACCAGCCAGACAGACGTTGTGACGGATCGAGAGGTTCTGCTTGGATAATAAAGAAATATTATCACGAATCCGCAGGCACTGGATTTTTCTTCCATCAGAGAGACCTCGTGATGTTGTCTTTTGCTGATATTTTGAAATATTATCATGTGTTTACAAAATTAAGCGTCATATGAAAGAAGAAGAAGAAGCAGGAAATGTATTGGAAACCAGTTCGAGAAAAACATACCAATCGCTCACTGTGAATGTGAATGCACCCAAAAGCAAAGCGAAATTGAACTCCGCAATGTTTCACCTTCGCCTTCCTTCCTTGATGGTCAACCACCTATCATGCTATATGAACAAACAAATGTGAATGCAGCGAAAGGCTGATAATGTTAATGATATAAATAACAATAATGAAGGAAGTGAGGGAATACTTCGATCATTTCAACATTCTACTTGAAGTTTGGGAGCCTCAAGGAAAAGAAAATTTGAAACCGAAATATGGACCATTCAAAGTTTATCAATAAATAAAAATCTCTTCTTTTATTCTTTATTCTCTTTCTTTTCCTTCTTTCACTTTTTCTTCCTTCTTCATTTCGACATCTACTGCCTTGTAACTGATTGAAATCATGGGTAATGATTCAGAAGGCATAGTAACGAATCCCTTGATTAAAAAATCTGTGTGCTTGTGAAATATCACTTCTTTTAAAAGTCATAAAGACAACAGCAATGATAAAAATACAAGAAAAAAAATTCTCAGGATAATTGATAGATATAATAATAGCATTGATAAGAGGGAATTTTTTTTTTATTGAATTACCAGTTATTGCTTTGAAAGGGAATTTGAGCCAGGACCAAAATTCCTTTGTAACATTCATTAAAAATATATGATTTGTACATAAATTAATTGGTATTTATTAAGTTAGTGGTGATGACACATCTTAAAGTTGCCGAAAGATGAGTAAGAGAGAGAATGTCAGTTGACAAATGTTTTCCATTTGTAGTGAAGTTGTGGAAATAATTTTTTTATGAAAATGACATCATTGTCATACCAAAAGTCAAATCACTCGAGAACGACTTAAATGACAATACTGAGAATGAGAATGATGAAAGTTCGCTCAGTCTTCAAGAAACTATCTCCGTCCCTTCTTCCTTCCTCTGACTCATTTGTCACCTGTTGTTGTCATCGAGTAAGTTCCAATTACAAGTGTGATGCATTCCCAGCAATTTCAATGAAACATTCCATCAGACTGAGAAGTATTTAGTATTAACTGCTCATTGAGAATCGACACTTTTTCAAGCCACGTGGTTGTCAATTTGGGAGCTTTGCCAACAATATTGGATTTTTTTACATCGACAGTGCGAGTACAAATGGACATACGCATACAAATACACATACACACATACGCACAACATAATCGGATGGATCATGGAGTGAATCGTGTTGATAATGGGTAAAACCTTAAATAAACGGAGCGGAACTTTCAAGTGAAATTCTGAAAAGAGAGTTCCCGATATTTCGATCGTTTTTTGCAATGACAGCATCATTAAGATAGGATATAAGATCGGCCATGTGAGTATTACCTTAGATTGGCCAAAAAATTCCACTTGAAGCTCACTGTCGGAGAAGTCAATATAGGTGAAAAGAATGCTATTGGAAGAAGTTTTATAACGTTACTTTAAGGTATAATTGCAGCCCACTGCTGCAAATGTTACAGAAATGGATAAATAAGCTTTTCAGCATTGAAAATGCTAAAGACAAAGATGAAAGGATGCATACTTGAAGTCTATCCTGAAATCTGTCAAGTGTTAACTTAAAAATGCCCAATTTCTCAGTTTATTCTGCTTTCTGATTGTGTAATACATGGTATTGGACACATGTGTTCATCTGAAATGGTGTCTGATTGGAATAGCAAGTGCATTTCAATTGATTTATAGATTAAAGGTCATGCATAGAAATAATTGCCAGGATAATTGTTGCTCCCGAAAATTCTGCGAAAATAATTTCTTTCCAGATTAGAACGATATGGTTATAAAATTATTACAGGATCATTTAACGCTACTTAAATTCATTACAAATTTCCTGGGTGCTTTTCATTGGAATCCAGAAGTCTTTCAGTTCTAAATTAAAAACATAATAAACTTGTTTCTTCTTTCTTCACATGTACTGAATATATTCTGTTAAATGCAGGGAAAAATGAAACAGCTGTACGTTGTCTGTGACACAGCAGCATACCCCGTATTGCATCATTTTTCGTCATCCAATTATCGAAAAAGAAAGAAGAATTAAAATTTCAACTATGCCTCGCTGATCGTATTTGTATGTAAACAAAGCTTTTTGCAGTCAATAGATCAATTATTCACCCAGTCAGTCGATCAATTATTCGTTTAATCATTCATTCGCTGTTTCAAAAAAATTCACTGTTTATCTGGATGGATTTATGATTGTATATTTTATGTATACATGATATCATCTTCATTTGATGATCTTGAGGAAATTTTGTGGTTGCAATAATGAAATAATTTGGAAATGCTGAATTCGAAACTCATCAAGTTTCTCATTTTTGTTTCTTCTCTTTTTTTTTTCTAAATTTTTTGCAGACTAGGCATCTCATAAAAACATAATCAATCAGTCTCGGTGAGCAACATTTGCTGAAATTGTTGAAATCGTTGCAGTCACAGCCTGCTCTACCACCGTGGGAGAGATCTTGTGATCTCCTTTTTTCGTTTTGAAGCAAATATAAGAGAAGTTGAAGAACGAGTTAGGACAAAATATTATCAATAAAATTTCTTCGAATATGACCTTCGAAAATTGCTAAATTCCTATGCAGGGGTCACAATTTGCAAAATAATACTCGCACACGGAAATGTCATCCAACTATGGTTGGAATGGGTGATTAAAGTTGGAAAGTTCTGGTTATTTTCGTAATTACCGGAAATTTTGAAGTCAAAAGATTATTAAAGTCACTCAGAAGTTAGCAGTTCCATTACTGACTGCCAAGAGGGCATTCTCATAAGCCTTGCAGATCGTTCAAAGACATAAGGATTATCTAAGGATTATCCCAAAGGCCTTCTCAAAAATTGAAGATTACTCAAAGATATAGGCACCAGGGATTGTCCAAAGGCATTCTCAAAAACTGGAGATTACTCAAAGATATAGGCACTAGGGATTATCCAAAGGCATTCCCACAAATACTGAAGTACTCAAGACTCTCCTGAGGATAACCTGGAGATTTATCTTAGGAGGATTTGGAACAGAGAGGTTATTTTTATACGCATATTAGATATCTTCATGGATAGGAAGACTGAGAGGAGCAGGAACTTTATTATAAAAGAAGATGGCAGAACTAAACAAGAAAGAAAACTTCCAATTTGTATATATATATATATATATGTAAGAAGGTGCCCAATACTAGATAAGCAGTGGCGAAGCTTTTTCAAATCATCGAGTGGAAAGAGTATCATGGATACATAAATGATAAATCTATTCATGTAGACAGTCAATTTTTTCAAAAGCCAACAGAGAATGACACAAGGGTATAGTTACCAGTGAATGAGTGATCGATTGACTGCCAAAACTTTTATTTGCATACAATACGATTAGCGAGGTATGGCTGAAATCTTTCGCTTTTTTCTGATGATTGGATGACGAAAAATGATGCAATCCGAATGTACGGTGTTGCGTCATAAAATAGTGCATTAGTTGTTAAATGTATTTAAACAACAACCATATATTTATCGTGCAAAAAATCGTAAAAAAATCGTGAGAAACCTACTTTAAATCGGTCTCGGTTTGAACAGGAAATTCTTACATATATGATTGAAATCAATATTTGATGGATTCCATATCACGGTATTGCCACCAGAAGATATATTTTTATCCAGCAAAAAGAAAAATTAATAGATTATCCTAGATTAGAGTGGGTGTTTTTTGAATTCCAGTCTAGTTTCTATCACAATTTGTTTGAATTATGGAACACCGTTAGATTAAAACTATATTTCTCTCACTTGTTTTTAATGTAGCTTACAATTTTCAATTCACTGACTACCTTCAAAATGAAATCTTTAAATTGAAAAGTGAAAAGGGCATAAAGTCCCTATTTCTTCCCAATCTAAAACTTTCACATTAATCTCTTTTTAGTATGTTGAATTACCGCATTTAACATCAACTCATACATTGGCATTTAATGAAAACAGTATTAGTCTACTACTATTAGATTATGAATGATTAATTTGCAATGAGCTATTGCGTAAATACTCAGAACAAGTTGCAATAAAATAAGAATTTTTTTTGCCTCAGAATAAGTTGCAATACAATTCACTTCAAATTACCATCAATTAATGCTATAAAGTGATGGCTAACCTTATCAATGTTTTCTGGCAAATTTGCCCTTTGCAACTTGAAAATGAAAAATGTGAACGGAAGAAATTAATATGGCTAACGAAGAATAACAGCAGTGCATCTACTGGCAAGAAAAAAAATGACAATTTGTAAAAAGTCAAACGAAATGTTAATAGCAAAATGTCAATTATCTGTCAAATTCAGCACAAATTCTGCAAACTGATGCTTTATGCGATATTTTTTTAACGAGTAATCTGGACTAATTAGTCAGTCTATTTATAATTGAAACAGTGGTGGATAAAGTTGGATTTTTTTTCTGAATAGTGGAAAAAGTAAAACTAATGAAATGATTGATATCATGAACTTCCTTTACATGTGTCAAATACTGAAGTGTTTGGAAATTTCGACCATTGATTGAACACTTAAATATATCTAAAAAAAAAAAAAAAAAAAAACATAGTGTACTGAAAATTTATTTGCAATAAATACATGGATTTGTTAAGCGAGTCTGAAAAGATGTTGAATTTAAAGTTATTGAAATTGAAAAATGCATAAGACTGTGCTATTTTTGAATTACCATTGTTTGGCTTCAAATAAAATTATTGTTATACGAATTGCAGAATTACGGAAACTCTTAAAGTTCATCCTTATACATTAAGTTAATTAGAAAAACCTTTTCAATTTCCAAACCCTTTAGCAAAATCTCACGTTAACCCTTAGAGTTTTGATTTGATTACAGGCTGATTTCTAATAATATAATTCCGCCGATAATTAATTGTGGCCAAATTTCAAATATCGAAAGGATAAAATAACATTATGTATTTTGTATTTTATTTGAAATCTAATGAAGAATAATCATGACAATCTTAAGATCAATTATGCATTTTGGAAATAATGTCTAATAGATGTGCTCAAAATTGGTTGTATGACATTTTTTTTCTTTTTTTTTTTATTTGAAATATGAAGATTCGAGAAAAAATAAAATTTCAGATATGCACCGTTCGATTGTATTTTAAAAGAATCTTGAGGAGTTCCTCGCTGAAAAAACATTCCCGAATTGAAAAGAAATAAATAAAAAGCTGATTAATTTGCGAATATGCAAGACATAGGGATATGTAATTAAAGAGAATTAATTAAGAAAAAAAAACAATCATATGACATCCGCTGACACTAGTCAGAAATAATCAAGTTATTGCATGAAAGATCTTTCACTTTTGGTAAGTGAAAATATTTGCAACTGACTCTTCATAAATTCATTCTGGCAAATAAACAATGGAACGCTAGATTTATATTTAATCTTATTGTTTATATCTGAGGAACAATAAAACTTTCAAAAATGTAAAAATTAAACCAAAAGAGCAAGGCAGTTAATGATGGCATTCAAATAACTACCGCATTTTGCATCATTTCTTCCCTAATCTTCAACAGATCAAATTACTCATATTACAGTAAGGGATGTATAGAAATAATTGTGAAAAGCTTTTAGACTTAGAGCATTATACTATTTAAGATAAAAAGTATGGAAAACAAAACAAATTGTAAAAAAGTCATCAAATTTCTCGCCAACTTGACAAATTTTTTTAAAAACTAAAACTCAAATTATGTAATATTTCAAATTTCTACAGACATATTGGTTCAATTGCTTGTCACAAACTTTTCTCATTTCCATATTTTCTTTTTCAAGCTAAATTTCAGGAATTTTGAAAGGCTGATATTCACTAAATAAAAAGTCACACTTTTTGTGACTAAATTCTAAAATTCTAAAGTTCAATTCTAGAGTCTAAATTCTAAAGTTTTGAAGTCTAGTTTCAAATTATATTTTCTTGACAGATAATTTTCTGTTACAGCTTTTCAATTATTGAAGTTGCTTGAAGCTATATTTTTCAAGCTGACCTAAGATATTTGAATTGAGGAACACAAAAAAATTGTGAAGCCACACATCAATGTAACAAAGCATGTTCTTCATGAGCAATACAGAAACTATTTATGTCATTTCATGTTCGAATAAAAAGTATCGGAAGATGAAGAATGATAAAATTCTTTCAAGCAGAGAAACTGAATGTGATGAGATTAGCAATATTTAAATGAGAACATATATTATGAATTATAATTACAATTTTTCATAAATAACTATCTGACTCATTGGAGGCTGCATCCATTAGATAATAGATTGTTAAGAATTAAAGTAAAATGACAGTGCACTATTCGTTGGCTGCAGAACTTTTGAAGGAAAATTCTTTTTTCTTCTTTACATCGTTTGATGGAAAGGTAGAATATTAATCAGTGGTCTGAAAACTACTTTTTTCTTGCAGTAAAATAACTGATGTATTTTTGGAATTCATCATTAGTCGTGATAAATCAATTTCACAGAATAAGCTTCTTCCTGAAGATTATTTTCCATATTCGTAACAAATATAAGCACCTGAAAATGGAAGAAATTTTTAAAAAACAGTCAAAGCCTCTAATGAACTTCTGCATGCGAATGATTAATAGAACAAAACTGTTGAAATTTAAGAGGAAATATTAAAAAATTAAGATTTAAAAATTCATTTCAAAGTTACGTACTTATTTTATTACGATAGACTTTACGAAAGTAAATTGAAAAAACAGAATACCTCAGGCAATTTTAGCCCTTTGTTTAAGAGGAATGTGATAGTAATATTAGCTACTTTGTAACCAGAAAGCGTAACGATATCATTTTTAATCTGAATATATTCTGGATGCGAACAAGAAATTCGAAATGAGCGTTCCACGCTATATCGATTCCTTACAGCTAATGTCTGGAAAAAAAGAAATGTAAAACAACTTTATCGAGTACCTTATAATAAAATCTAATTAAAAATCAGAATCACGATAAAGATTTGTGAAATATCCTTTTTTTTTTTTTTTTTTTTTACAACTCGTAATATAAGATGAACATTTAAATGTGTGATGATGTAACTTACAATTGTTTGATTTCCGCTCTTTTGCAAATAAACTTCGAACATTTTAGTGATATTAGCTTCTTGAACGTTTATTGCAATCATCCACTGGTATAGTAAATGATTTGTTTGTTGATCAGTTGCCGAAATCAATATCATACGAGAGCCTTTAAGAGATGTGGAATTCATAAACTTTTTTTTTGTATCTTAATCCTTCTCATATGACAAATATTCGATATCAATGTCTTAAAAAGTTATAATTGCTAGAAGCACTATGACTTGTTTAAATATTTTTTAGAAGCAATTAAAGAAGGAAAAAGGGAGTTAGTGTATAAACGAAGTGAGAAGCATGCTTGAATATTGTCTTTCTATCAGTCAAGTTCAAAGTGATATTTGATGTCAGAGTAAATCAGATTGACAAAATATTGCAAACCATCTTGATGAAATCGTCAATTCATGTTTTATCATTCTCCTAGATAGAAATAGAGTTGAGTTTGAAATTTAAATCGAAGACTGCAATATTTAGATTTTTTATGTTAAGTTTGCAATGAACATCCGAAGTCTTCAAAAGTGCCAAAAATGTTTAGTCTTTAAAAGAAAATATTTTTTTCAAGTATGTATTTATCCCACGACAGCGAAAATTTTCTGATCTTTTTATAAAGAGGCGCTTTTCATTTAGAAGAAAAACATTCCCTGAAAATTTAAGAAAGGATTACTTAACTTCGAGAAGGGTTGTTAAACAAAAAAATAAGAAATGTTATGTTAGGATGGAAATTTTCATATTTCTGCATTTAGAAACATATCAATTTATATTTTCTTTACCAGATTCATTTAAACAAAAAAACTGACCTGTAAAATTTGGTACGAAATTAACTACAGCTTTCAAAGTGTTGCCATGTTGCGCTACAACTGTATTTAACGGACGAATCTCAAAATTTCTTAGAGAGCTTCCAAAATGAACCGAACCTTCGTAATTTTCACTAGTCCTAGGCGTAATTTTTAATCATATTTTATTTATCAATTTAGAATAAAATGAAAATTTGCTAATTATCTTACGCTGCTTAGAAAAAGACTGGGAAAACTAAAGAGAAATAGTAGAAAATAAATTAAAAATTAAGTTAAAAATTGGAAGAAAGAAGAAACGATAATTATGGAACCTTAATTAATTAGATGCTTCTATTTTTTCCTACTCAAAAATTAATATCCTCCTGCAAAATAATATCTCTCAGGACCAAATGAAACTAAAGATTTTCGAAATCAAAAGTTTGACCTACTTCAACAAGATAGGAACTTTAATGGGCTGCGCCCGAACAGCATTCAGATTGATTTGATTTACTGCATGAATGTGTATTAACCATGCCCCGAGAACAGTACTGCAATATTGGTCCGCAAAAAATATCACTGTGAATGTTCGCAACATGGGTGCTTTACCAGTTTGACACTGCAGGAAGTGCAAATTGACTTCACGAATGAAATAAATAAAACTTGAACATTAGTGCATGCCCAAAATAATTGCAGTAAAAAATATATATATACATAGAATTGTTGTTTTCAAAATAGCTATTAAATTAAATATACCGTAAAATGTAAATCCTGAGAGCCATCGCAGTTATTCTTAAATGAGATCAATACAAGAGGATCTGTACAACGGATAGAAAACACGCGATCTGGAATAAACGGTGTTTTTTATGGGTATAACTATAAATTTAAAATTTTTCACTATTTCTATTAATCTGATTTAGAAAAGGTATTAAAATTATATGAGTTCCTTTTTTGCTTTTGAAATAAGACGAAATAAATTCAAAAATGGTTTTTTTTGATACTTTTATATCCGGCAATGTGAATAATCCTGGATATTTTTGCTTCTGCTTCGTGATAAAAACGAAATGAATTAGAAATTATGTTATGACGACTTTCAACTAATAAATCTAAGACTGCTAGGGGTTCACCACCAATTTTCTTTCTGAATATTGTCTGAAATTAAGATAAATTCATAAATATTTCAAAATGATTCATTATTTCATGTTCATACAAAGCATTGGTGCTAAGTCACTGATGATTTTCGCAACAACATTTGAAAAAGTTGCTAAGGCAGTCACAGCAAAATTTTTGCATATAATTTTCCACACTACTTTAACTTGATTTCTGATTTGTTCCTGAGGCAGCGCAAATCCATCGTAAATAAACGGAGCACATATGGTTTCCATAGGTTTCAGGAAAATCCGCACTTCGGTAATTTGTTCGTTTTTTCTTGACACTTGATAAAGATCCTTTTCAAGAGGAGTTTCAATTCCATATACATTTTTGTAATATTGCCATAATTCTACATCGAAAAGTGGCCTGTCATATTTTAAAAGATTATTATACCATAATTGCAAATAGATATTTCTCTGAGATTTACAAATTATTGATATTTTTCAATCCTTTTTTGAGGAAATAGGATAGAAATTAGGAAAAGCTTGCAAACTCCCATAATCATAAGCTACTCTAGTTCCCTTAATCATATGAAGTTCGGATATATTTGTGAAATTCTCGGGAAACAGTTTCATTAACAATTCAAGTAAAACTATAAAGCTTACTTCAATGTGCTTTGAGCAATGTCTACAATGATAATAGCTGGATCTGGTTCAGTATTTTGAAGCATGTATTCGAAAAATATGATTTGACCATATTTAGGATAAATGCTATAAAAATTGTTTGCATTGGAAAAGAATAAAGTCCAACATCCCCAAACACTCTAATTTCATTTCGAGAAAAAACACAACATCGAATTACTTGACATTCTATAAAATATAATGCACGTTCTATTTATTAGCTATTTCATATTTAAAGTAGAATAGTTTTTTGAAGATTTGTTTCAGCATGTCAATTCTAACCGATATTCTGTAGTTATTGCTTTGAAAACAACTTTCAACAGTTTCGATGCCTTGTCTTCATCCCTCAGTTTTTTGTAGGCTTCCAATTCCTGTTGAAACAGATAGCGCTTCATTGATCCCTGCAATATTTCTTGTTCTGCAAATAATATTGAACGATATGGATTTAATATTTGCAGTTGAAAGGAAAAATCTTCTGACGATTGTTTTTCTTTTTAATTTCTTTGTATTCTGTAGAATAAACTCTTCATCAACATTTTGAAATTCCAAAAGGAAATATTTTACGAAATGTCAGAAAATCAAAATAATTCGTTAGTATTCTCCACAAATCTAATGCTAGGACACTAAGATTTCGCTTTTTTTAATTGTTGATAAGCATGTTATCGTTTTCCTTAAAAAATCAATAATTCATACTTTTGTAGTGAGCGGTTTTATTACTGAGTCCCGGTTTTTTGCTCCTAGTGATTCACCGTTCATAATTTCATTGTAACGCTGATTTATGTCCAATCTTAAAGGATTTAAATGAAAGTAATCATTTAGATTCTTTAGAACTCTCCAAATAAATTATTATTTCTGAAGACTTCCACTTGTACGAATTCAGTAACAACATTAAGTATTCATTTGCTAGACAGTCGGAAAGTTGATAACTGTCTTCGATCTGAATGAGTGACTGCCAGCATAATACAAAATATGAAACTTATCTCCAGTAGGTCTCAAATACTAATGTGATTTGAATTATCCACCTTTGAGCAGTCAGGAAACGTTGCAGTGAATTTTCGTGGATTGGATTCAGTGGTTTAGCCCTGATCCTGTAAGATTCATTTTCATTTTGACCAATTCGAATTAACTGTCGACTTACAACTGCACTCGTTCGACTTCTTACTGAATCTAAATTTAAATTAAGAAGTTAGCAAGCCAAAGAAACAGATTTCCCTCGTAAACTAAGAATAAACTTGATAAACTTATTTTACTTAATACTTAAAAATGATTTAAAAAATCTTTGCTATTCTCCAGCCTTTTTACACATTAAGCAAGCTTACTGCGATGCAACAGCGCACATTCATAGCAAATAAACTAGAAGAACTGAGCTGCATATATTGATATATTAGAGATGCGGATCTTTCAAGGATTGCTTTACGTTATCACAAATGTTTTTGGTCTCATCGACCAACTATATATCACCCTTTTATAGCAAATAAATGAACGAATGCTTGTCTATTTCAAATTTTTCTTTCTGCATGAGTCACAATTTTGAATCTTAAATATTGATATATCTATTCATTCTTTACTATAAAGCAGTTATCATACCTATCTGTTTAAAACATGGATGGCCAATACTAGCTATTCGAACTAATATTTCACATGTTATAATGGATGGTTCAGGAAAATTGTTGAGCACTACTGCACTTTGCATATCAGCCTGTATTGCTTCGAATCCATGTCTGAGCAATGACTGTAATAAAAAAAATATATAAATTTTTATTAGTGACAATATTTCAGGTATCATTATAAATTCGAAATTTTCGTAAGAAATTGCATTTTCTGAAAATTTAACATTGATGAAAATTTTTTCATCTTAAAAAGGAGAGAAATTTTTTAAAATATTACCATTTTTGATCAATATGAGAAATTTGTGGTTTGATCAGTATGGAAAATTTGTGTTTGTTTCTTTAATCCATTCAATATTTTAATTAACATTTAAACAAATGATAATATTTTAAATAGTTTGCGTAAACTAACTTTTAGTGGAATATATGACTTTCCAAGAGGTAACAGGGAGTCGGCATCCCATACATCGATGATCGCATGGCCATTTGCGAGATAATTGATGTAATCTTCCTCATCCTCATCTGGAAGTGAGTTTCGATCGACCATGTATCTTACCTAAATTTTCAAATATTAATCTTTTGAGATTCATAAATTATTTCCCCCAGATTTTAACGGGCAAAAATGATTATTCACAGTGAAGCCATTGCAGTCCTCCTTAGCGATGTCTTCGATGTTTCCTGTGCGCTTCAAAACGAATAACTGTTCTTGGAAAGTTTTTGAGTGAACTGTATCCAGAGATAATCTATAAATTATGATTTATTATTATTAAAAGGTAATTTCCTCCTGATTTTAATGTTCATTAACAAATTCATGCTTGGAGAAAATTGAATAATATTACCTATATTTGCTGCAAATAGTTATTAATAACTTTTAATTTCTAAATTGGATATCTTCAATTGAAAAATCAAATGACAAATCTTTCAGTTGTAATTGTATGGAAGCGATAGAATTCCATCGTGAAGAATATTGCAGTTGGTATCTTAATGCAATTATCTCCCCAGCTAAAATATTTGGAAAGTTTAATAAAACTGTATATAAAATACTCTACTGGCTGATTTTAATTCAATATTTTACCATTAATTGAATAATAATTGATCTAATTTGACGAGGAAAAATTTTTGATGTTTAATGTTAATGGAAACCTGATTCTTATGGCCCTAAACTGTACAATAGTTTCATTCGTATTCAGTTTATCGTTGAGTTCAACATTGAAGTCTGGAGCCTATAATAAAAGCAGCAGAATTTTTCACAGAATGCAATACTATTATCATACGAACTATTGCTCATTTAGCAAGAATGTAGCTCTATCTTAAAAATTACCGTCTACAAAAAAATAAATTTGAAATATTTCCCTCCGAAAATCTTTGAAAATTTTGAAAAGCTTGGTAGAAGTATTTCACCGGACCTTTGAACTTATAAAATTCAATGAATCTACCGGAAAATTCTCAATGTTCACAAGTTTCGGGCTGTTTCCGTTGCGATCTTTTATAGGAGCAAATGAAACATCGGCAAGAATAGCAAGAGATGCACGGCTAATGCTTGATGTTCTGAAAGATACCAAAAAATAGTTCTAAAAGTTTTCGGAAAATTTATAATATAAAGATTGTAAGAAAAACAGATAGGGAAAAGATCAACAGCAGATCTTACCTTACTAATGGTAAACTATATATTTTCACGCTCGTATAAGTGTCGCATTTCTGCTCATTATTGAAAGAAATTTTTCCACCAAATTTTTCTTTTTCCTGAAGTACACTTTGATATGAAAATGAGATATATCATGACATATAGGTGCACATTAGCATACTTTTAATTATTTCAGGATTATCAGAAGATTACCAGCCATGAGGACGGCAACGATTTGATTTCGTGTCTGAAATAAATGATCAAATTATTTTATAAGAAATCATCCAGTGAGTTGGATTTTTTAAGTCAATTAATCTCAATTATTTTGTCTTTTTGATTTCGAAAGAACAAAATCACATTTTCAATAAGTTATAGCTCTTATACGGATAATGCAAGAGAAAATAACATACTACAAACCTATTTTCCCGCTTTTTTTCAGAATTTTGAACGGCTTTAGTTGAGTTAAGAGTCTGATAATTTTGAAGCTCGGTAAATTCCACATTTAATTTTTTGGCATTTTGCAACAGAGACGACTCCCTCTTGACGCATATTGAAGTGTCTAATAGTTGCTCAGTCTGGAAAAGCGTTATTTCAGTTGAAGAAACTGTACGATGTATACGTTTTAAAAATAACTGATTCACTGCCACAATTAAAGAACCAAATTACAAATAATGACCCAAATGATCAACTAACACTGTTATGCAAAATTTAACATGGGTTTGAATAGATTTGGATATTAAAGTTGTGCTTATTCTTTTGAGTCCTAAAATCTCGAAAAATGTGATCTCGACAGAATAATCTAGGAAAAAGCAAAATACAACTGCCACGAATTCTAACCTCTCCAAAACTTGAGTACATAAATGTAATCTTAATTCTTGGAAATTGATCGCAAAAGCGCAAATCAGAACGAAATGCAAGCGAGTTTTTGAATGCCAAACGTTCATCTGGATTGATGTTTGACCCTAAATATAGGCTGTTGAATTTTTAAAAATACGAAGAAAATTTTTTGACGAGAAAGTATGAAAATTTCCAGAAATCAGAATCAGTATTTTATATGGAAAACAGGAAAGAGAGTAGAGTATTACTTTCATTTGCAAAATAAAATAATAAACATTTATTAGAAAAATGAAAAAACGAATAATAAAATTTAAAAAATACCTCCAAGTAAAGAGACGGTAATTTCATCATCTGGTACGATATCTACGGCAAAGGGACACCAAGCACCCCAGCAGATCATTACCGATTGCGATGAATGTACTGTCCCCTGCAACTGCGATTTATCGATGATGACAATAGAAAACTTTTTTTTTGTTATTATTAGTCCCTCGGAAATTATTGCTGCTCATTTATCAGCAAAAGAGATTATCAAAGTTCATATCATAATTTCAATACCAAATACTGACATCACAAGAATAAACTCCGACAAGATAATCCAGTGAGAAAACGAGAGCAAAACGTCCATCTGTAAACAATCTATTTAAGATCACACTTCCATTCATAAATAGACTTTGCGAATGCGATCTGAAATTTTGGCAATTTTGTATACATTTAAATTATTATACGTGGTAATCTCAAAATTCCATAGAAATTTACGTTAAGTTTGATTTGTTCGTTAGTTTGTTTCGCCGCATTTCCGAAGTAATGCAAAATTGATTTTCCCATAAATTAAGGTGCAGACACTGCGGTTTCTCGACATAGCACAGACCGTTATGAACCCCAATCTAAATAGTTTCGAATCAAAAATTGAAAAATCTTGAAAAGAAACAACCCAACCTATCTTATCTTCAACACCTCAAGATGTTTACTCAAAATTAACTGAATTTTCTGAAAAAATTAACATCTATGACTTTAAGAAATTCTTGAAAGAAAAAAACGACATGCCGTGATTCTTCGTTCCAGAACTTCCATCATTTTAACATTAATATCTGCAGGTGACCTGTTTGCTCGATAAAGCCTGTCATTATTCATCAAATGAAGCAGAAATTGCTCAAATTTGCGGACATCCACATCGAATGAGAGCTTTATTTTGCTTAAAATGGATGTTCGACTTTCCAACGCTTTTGGAACAACAGTTCGAGATTCATCTAAAAACTTCTATAATTACAGCTGCTTTTTTCAACAAAGTTAAATTTAGTAAAGACTAAAAATTTCTATCAATAACAAGAAAAAAACTTTATATCTAAATGCCACTTAAATTCCTAAATGTTAGATATCAGGAGAAAAAAGGATATATTATTTTTTTAATAATACTCTAACCATCATAAAATGTTCGCAATCCAGGAATATCTTCCCATTTGTCAAACATATACCATTCAGGAATGAAATCTAATACATTGCACATTTCTTGATATATTTGCAAGCCAATTTCTAAACGGATATTTGTCTTTCGAGGAAGATCAGCCATTTCTATCTCAGAATTCATAAAAAACAACGCTTTCGGAGATCCCAGATACAATGGCAGTCTGAAACAGGATATTAATATTGATGCTCGTGTATTCAAAATATGGATCTAATTTGAGACAGCGCTTGGTAAAGCAACGAAAATGATGCAATTAGGAAGCGATTCAACCGACATCGAAATAATGAGTGATTCAAAATTGATTGCTTGCAAATGATTAAAATATTGATAACACCTGTGGAAACGTAATGTATGAGAAGGAGAAATGTAGTCGACAATCGGATTTCCCGTACTTGCCAACGGTAACGAAGTCCATGCTGCTGTGTAAAAATGATCTGAATTTTGTTCTCCATGCTCTCCCTCAACCATTTCCAGAACAACATCAATATTATCGGTGAATGAACACCAGAAGAAGATTTCCTGTAACTCGTTATATTTTTATATACTTCATCAATATTGGCAGATAAATACAGAAAATTCAACATCAACAGAAAGTATTTTAATTCTTAATTCCATATTTAAATCGAAGAATCAAATCTGGATGATTTGATTGCAGAAAATCAGAAGGAAATTTTAACATGCACAAATATTAGCTACCTCAGTAAAAAGAACGGAGTCAGAGTTGGAAAGACACCATTCTCCATAGAACGGTTTTCCGAAGTAATACTTTTGTTGTTTGTCGTAGAAATAGGCATGAATGCGATATGACATGTCCATTTTCAACTGCAAAACAAGTTTCTTACTTCTGTAACTGCAAAAAAGTCGGTAAATAACTGGGAAATTTTGATGGTATTACTCCCAATATGTTTCATTTCATTTTAGTTTTTAAAGTATTTTTATTCCTAATTTCATATTTAAATCGAAAACATGTTCCACTATATTTTCCAGTATTCGTACGTTTCCCAATATTTGCAAGAGGAATATTTACACCAGGTAGCTGAGCATTTCGTAGAGATAATTTGTAGCATTCCGGTTTATCGTATCCATCAACCGATGAACATCGTGGTGGCACACGCCGACACATTTGTACTTTTTGGTACCATTTATTAATATTACTTATTTGCGATTTATCTTCTAACATTACTGAAATTTTCCAAAAATTTTGATTTCCACTCTTTGGATAAACGTATGCTTCCACAAATGATATGCAAAATCAAGGAAATTAATTAAAATGGAAATAGAAAGGCAGGAAAGGTTGGCTTTTGATATTCTCTCAGAAAGAAATCGAAATTGAGAAATGATGGTTGAGTAGTGTAATCTTACCAAATGATAAAGTTGTTAGTTGTTATGGAAAGAGAAATGAGGCCACAATAAGTACAACTAGGGCTTGGCTCACAGCATTTCCAAAGTTGTCTTTACTTGTATCCATAGTAACTCTAAACTACCGATTCCTCCATTACAAAATTGCGCCTTTGTCTTCTTCCTATAACAACAAACTCGATACGCAAAGAGCGCATCGGCTGTAGCACCTTCATCGATCGATTGTACTGGTGGCAGGTTTTTTTTGGCATTTGGTGGGTTTCTCAGCGGTTTCACTTCACTCGAGGTTTGGGAGGTAGGTGTGGTTTTTGTTCGAGTGGTTGGCTTATCAGTTGATAGGCTTATCGGTAGTCTTTCATCAGTTCAGGTTGAGATGTCCTAATGAGGAGAACGGTACACGGCTCGGGAGAGTGTTATCAATTTATCTTTGTCTCTTCCTCGAAATTGCACAATTGTATGTATCATATCGTAATTTCATCTGGAAGATTGAGGGGAGAGTGTTTCAAGAAAGATATTTATACTACTAGGTTACTCTCATATTATCGCGGATAATTCATTTAATTTATCGCATTCACTTACATCTAGTGAAGAAAGGGAAGGTATCTGAGAGATTTGAGTAATTAATTAATTATTACTCTTTCACTCTTCCTGATTTTTTTCTTGAATATTTTTGTTTTCAAAAATAATAATGATTCTCTGAAAAGAAAAATTCAAGTTTACATATGTTCTTTTTAATGATCGCTACTTACAATGTGCAGACTGCAGTTTTGATTTGGTTATGCCATACAGCTGCTGATTACTGGCAGAGTATTCTTAATTAATGTGTCATTTTCATATCTCTTCCTAGTAACTAGTTTTTGCTTCTCTCCTTTTGAAAAATATTTATGAATTGAATTCATAATTTACGTCTGTGAAAGGTTCGCCTTATAAATTGCATTGCTATTTTCTGAAGCGGTGGTTTACTTTTTTGCTGCGTATTGACTTTTTTATCCCATGTATTATTTCCTTCATCTTATAAGTTTAGGTTCAGATTCTGTTTTTCATCTTAGTAGTACCATGTTTTCATGTTTCCGAGCGGCCTATCAGCTTTTTTTCTTTTTTTGCAGATCTTACCAGGTATTGCCAGCAGCTCGTCAGCGGCAGTTAATTTTGTATTGTTGTAGATTATGATGACCAAGAACAGCTTTATAACATTGGCTTCAAGATCATCAAAAAACTCTGGTGAGCATTCGCAGCGGAAGACCAATTTAAACTCGTCTACTAGTGGCATAAAGGATGTCAAGGAAGAACAGTTAACGGGAGATGATATCTCATCAAAAATAAAATTAAGCAGTTTTGGACAGAGAAGGTAAAAATTGGCAGTATTCTTGGTTTTTTTAAGTTGTATGTTGCAATTCTTGATTTGTCTGAAGGATTTATTTCTATTTCAGATTGTTCTCATCTATCAATATATCAGCAGATAAATGGCTTCTCACACTAGATGAACATTCAGTGGCTAAATTAGACAATCCACCTTCTTTGCCCGATGGATTAGATCGGAAAACCGAACTGGTATGTGATTTGTTTCTAAAGCTTTGACTTTGTAAGATTCATTCTATTGTCTCACGATGAAAATATTGTTCCCTTTTCCAGGATTTGCGATATCTTGGTTGCGAAATAATTCAGTCAGGTGCGATACTGCTTCGCATACCTCAGGTTGCAGCAGCGACAGCACAGATTCTTTATCAGCGATTTTATTATCAAAGATCATTTGTTCGACATCATTTCGAAGTATGTTTTGGGTTTTCTTGTTTCTGGAAAAATTATTCAATTGTATAAAACAAACAGAAATTCTAACACAAGTTCCATGTAAAGGAATGATATTGTTAGGATTTGAAGATTGGCATCATTTTCTGGTAACCTCAGATTTGGTTATCAATGACAAATCCTAGTTACTTCATATTCCAGAAGTTATTCGGAAATCGCATTTCTATTCGCTGTGTGCAATTTTAATCTATGAGGCGATGTATAGTCTTTTAATTTCCTCCTTGAACAAAATCACTATATGAGCGACTGATTCTCACAGTTTTTTGGCTTTAGACATTACCTTTAATTCTTAACATTATGCTAGTTTAGTTTAACTAGTTAAGCTGTTTAATTTCGAGATTTTGTGTTCCTTCCAACTAGTAAATCATCGGAACGTTTTATTCTTAATAAGATTATGACAGTATCATTGTTAGTTTTTGATTAGAAAGAACGAATTGCAGTAGGAAAACATTTTCATTTCTTCATATGTGAGACCAGAACAGCATCATGTTCAAATTAGATACGAATTATTTGACTTTTATCAGATTTTTTTCATTAATGATTTACGCTATTTCAGTTTTATTATTGATTAGTATTTAGTATACGGTAATGGCATGCCTTTTATTAGCGAGCAAGATTGAGGAGGCGCCACGTCGACCACGTGATGTCATCAATGTATTTCATCGTTTGGAACATTTGCATGGCAAACGAAATGAATCCAAAAAGTAAGTTTAGTTGTAATATATTATAAAATATGCATAGTTATACAGGATTTACGCGAATTTAAAAGAGAGAACGATAGGACATGCAATGGATGCTATTGACACAAAGGATGGTACTTCTGAGGTTATTTAAAATTCCCTCAGTATTTTTTTTAAAATATATCAGTTTTTTCGATTAGTCGTCAACAAGTTCGTATTTTTGCTGTCTATAGGCATCGTCAAGATTTGCGCATTCAAATCGCTGTTTCATCTTTTAATTCGATTGTTTTCTCGTTGTTTTGTAAAAAGAAAAGAAATAATTACAAACTAATCTTTATCGATTTGGATGTTCTTTTGCATGCTTATCAAAACTGTGTTTTTGACGCTTATTTCAGGCGGCGGTTTTTTCGTCGTTCTGAAACTCACGTCTTTAGATATTTGTGTTCTGATGTTGAGACTTATTGAGGTGTAGCACAAAGCGGGTGTGCAACTGAGACTTTTTATTATCTTTCTAGGCCCTATTCTAATAGAAGCATATGAACTTATGACTTAATTATAACATAGTGATTGTTTATTAGAAGGAAAATTTTTCCAACGAAAAAGTCGGAGATTATTGACATCAGTTGTCAATTAACAAGAGAGTAGCTGAGGTTCCTTTTCATCATGCTCTGTGTTGTACTAGGCAAGTCATTTGTTAGTTTTAGCTTGCTATATGTACTGTTTTGACGCAGTAAAATAAGCCAGAAATTTAGGAGTAATGGGTTTCAATGGTTTAAATCTTAGTCAATATTATACATTGTGTTTTATGTGCCCACTTTATATCCGAAATAAAGGGGTAGGGAAGGATTTGCTAATTAGTCATGCTCAAATATGTTTTTTTGCATTTATTAATAAAAAAAAAATCCAGAATTAGCGGTGGATATTGTAAAATTATGCAATATATTTGATCATATTTTTAATCACTCCAGGTGACACAGAGCTGGCAGAGCGGATACACGTATGGCAGTAAAAAATGCGTGTGCCCCCACTCTCTTGTACGGTCACCACATCCATCCATTCTACAGAGATGAATGAAGCACATTTGGAGCTCTCTTCAAGTTGGATTTCGTCTTTTACTGATTCTTTGTGTGTGTTATCAAAGACTACCTATCAATATGGAGTCGGCATATATGCACACTCTCTCGATACTATCATTATATACATGCAGTGCAGCTCACTGCATGTTGCTGTTTCTGATGCACGTTAGTGACACGTGGAGTGGACGATGCTACAAGCAACTGCTACCTTCCTAATCAAATTATTTTCAGTAAACCATGGTAACAGCTACTGCTTATTTTTATTTGCAGTCGCGAAATATTTCAGTTTTTTTTAGTAATTTGAAAGTTTTTGAATATGATCTATCCATAAGTTGATGTGACGCTGTAAGCATTAAACACTGCATTTCGAAGATCGTGCGATAAGTTGATGATGATTTCATTATTAATATAGAATTTTATAAATTTGAAATTGTCTACTACTTTTGCTTCGGTCCGCTTTCCTGTTTGATTACAAGATAATAGCATAAATTCTTTCGTACACTTTTCAAAAAGTATGATCTTTTGCTTTTCCGAGGAGCCTCTTTTGTTCCTCTATTACTTCCGTTGCATCTTTCGGGAAATTTCGTGAAAGTTTATATAATTCCTCTGTAGATTATTATTTATATATTCTCACAATACATCCTGGTAATGGTTATCCGTTTATTGTCCGTGTTTCGAAAGTTACTACAATCTGTTGATTTCTTGCTTCGAAAAAAAGGTTTGCTTTTCTGTATTCTGCTAGCGGATGTCAAGAGTTGGTGGAAAAGTACTGGCATCACTTCTGCTGTTATTATATCGCTTATTATTTGTTTAATACACTTGCTTTGCATTTAATCAAGCAGTAAAGTCGAATTGGGAAAGATTCCGGTCCCTTTAGATTCAGATAATGTTCATTTGGTGATGAAAAAATTCCTTTGCATATTGGTTGGTTTACGACAGCAGTATTGGGCTGGAAAGGCTGGATTTTTCTCGTATGCAAAGAGGTAAGTTAATTTAACACCATTGCTTGACTGCGTTTGAAAAAGAGATACATGAAAATCTATTAAATGCTAGTTGCGGATGAAAAATTTTATCGCATCTAGGTAACAGTAATTTGGATGCAGTTGTAATCAGACGTCAAATGTTTACACGTACTTATTAATTTTGAAGGCTATGAAAGAACCAGTGAACGCACTAATATTTTGAGATCGACAGAAAGACGTATTCTCATGATTTGTTAATTCATTTTCTTGGTTATACTCGCATACAATTTTTAAGTTTTCCAAATTTCATTCGAAGAAAAATTCTTTTAAATAGCATATAATGTTTTTGCACGAATGTTTTTTATTTTCGTTGAAATACTCCATATTTTGGTGTCTTAATATATGATCTGGCCATTTATTTTTTGCGGATTTTATTATGCCGTATTTGTGACCGCTGATTTACTTAGTAACAATGACGGCAAGGATGAAAATACTCTTCAGTGTATACTTTAATTCACTGCAGGTTAGACTTCTTCTGCTGCTTCTGTAAACATTTTTGATCTTGTACATATACTTATTAGATCTTATTGACGGGTAGTATGAGAGGATGATATCATTTTGGAACTGCAGTATGTCTGTATAAGAAAGTTCCAATTTTTATACCAATTTTTGCGAGTATGCAGTCTTCAGTAGAGACAAGATTTGATATTTCCTTATTGGTTAAACTGTCTGATAGCTATTTTAGCAGTAATTTCTGCTTGTTCTGTCCTTATAATTTATGCGGATATTGCATATTCATATTTAGAAGCTGTAAGTATTTTTTCTTTTTGTTAATGCCATTTCATTTTTTTCAAGTATTTTTTTTCTTTTCCTTTTTTTTTTTCCACACATTCAGAAACTTTCCCAGCATTTGAGTTCATTCAGCTTTTACCTTTTAGAGAATAAAAAGAACATATTTGTGGATATTGTTTCGCAAATGTTCCAAACTTTCTACCATATTTTAAATCATTGATACAGTTCTAGTAGGCATAATATTCGTTTTCCAACCAATTTTATCTAGCGCATTTTTCTTTTGTTGATTGAGAAAAAACCCAGAATGTTTTTATCTCTGCCTTTTTTTTCATTTTTAATATCTTGCTATTCATTTTTTTACTTTCTCTATCTTTAATTTTTTTTTTTTTTTTTTACAGTCGACATTCATACTGTGTAAGTCATATTCAAATCAATTCATTTACTCAGTCAAAATCACTCAGCCAAAAATGTTTTCAAAATATACATCAATTTGTATTATTATTTCTTTTTTCTCTTCATGGCACAATCATTGGTTGAATATGTATGTACATATGGACTCTGTTGATGTTTAGCATTATCTTTCAGGTGAATTGCTATGTAGTTTATGTAACTTTCCTCTTTACAGCTTGTGATGAAAATATAACTGATTTCCTTCTGTAAATATTCTATTGTTTTCGTTTTCCTTTTTTGGATATATTTTCTAAGTTGCTTTTATTTATTCAAGTCGCGTCTAGTTTGGTTATTCTTATCGTATTTGGGTGTTTTTCAAGTTCTGCCAACTCTTGACAAGGTACAGAAAGCAGATAAAATATTTTTTTGATTTTCCAAAACTGCAATTATGGATTAATCTGGTAATCATGTAGGAAGCAATGGTTTACTGAATAATATTTGAGAGGAAGGTGAAGGTCAGTTGCTTGTTTATACTGTTCACTTTTCAGAATTGTAACGAAAGGATGTGTGGTGTCTTTAAACCATTTATTTAGGATGGTGTAGGCATTGCTGACGATGCTTACAGGCGCTTAAATCGGACTTTGGTTCATAAGAATATAATAGTGAGGTTGTTCAACATGTAATTGCCGTTGATAGGAATTCACTAGGCTGGAGCCAATATTTGGATAATTGCTTATTTATAGATATGTGCCAATGCTTCTGGATCGAAGCTACGTAGATTTGAAAAATCAGGTGATTAAAGCGGAACGAAAGTTGTTGAATGCGCTTGGTTTTGTAGTACACGTCAATCATCCACATAAACTCATATATGCTTACCTTCATGCATTGGGAGCTACTGGCAATCATGAACTCATGCAAAAAGCATGGTAAGTATTATATCATAATTGTTTATTTATATAGTGTTCAAAAATAGTTGTGCATTGTGCTGTTGAGAACTATTTCATGATTAAGTTCGCTCTAGATTTGTTTTTAAAGAACATTATAAATTTACGATGTACGGAAAATCAGAACCCAATATTATACGTAGACAGTTTCGATGTAATTAAAAACGATAATTTTAACTATTTGACTCGTTTCAACCTTTTTTAAGAAAACTTTCTTCCTAAATAATTTCGCTGTAGCGCAATTTCAAACTTTCGGGATATTTGCCATTTTTTCATGTTGATCTTAATCCATTTGTTAATTTTAGGAGTTATATGAATGATGGGTTACGAACGGATATATTTCTCAGGTATCGGCCGGAAACAATTGCATGTGCTTGCATTCATCTTGCAGCAAGAACCATAGCAGTAAGTCTGTCAGGTCTACTTCATTTTCAGTGTGCTGCTTTTTATCATAAAAAACAGTTTCAGCATGTAATTCTGACATTTTCAGGAACCCTTGCCTCTTCCTTGTGAGCCTTTTCCTTGGTTTGAAGCGTTTGATGCAAGTGATAGGGATGTACAGACGATCTCAGTTTTGCTTCTGCAAGTTTATACCCGAGTACGGGTAAGTAATATTCAACAGTTTGTGCATATTTTCAAATTTTCTGGGATTTTTTTGCCTTTTTTATCAGCTTTTAGAAATGTTAGAGCTTACTGATTATTCCCGTAATTTAGGCGCCGAACTGGACACGGTTGAATGATACACTGAATAAACTACGAATTGGTCTCAGCAATGCATTTGCAAAAGTACAGCAAGCGGAAAGTATGGCAAATAAAGAGGTTGAACGAGCAAAAGCTGTTTTGGAAAGAAGACGTCGTGAAATCGCTAACAAAGCTGCAGAAATGGAACGGCAGAATGGTGCTAGAAGTAAAACAAGAGAAGGTTGATGTGTTATTATTGAATTTTTTTTAGTATGGTTAGTATTCTTTGAAAGTATCATGCTGCAAATGTTTTAGTGTTTTAAGACTAACTTTTGTATTCTTTTGTGCTGTTTTCGAATTTTATTATATTTACTTTATTTGCAATTTTTCACATCACATTCCTGATTATTTTAGGAAGTGGGAAGGAAAAGGAAGTTCAACGTGACAGAGAAAAAGAAAATGACCATTACAATGCTAAACAAACATCGTCTTCCACTTCACGTTCACGCTCGAGATCACCAATTGAACCCAAAAAGTGATTCATTTTTATTGAGGGAATTACTTTTATTTAGAAAATTTGATATATGAAAGAGAGCAGTATTTATCAGCAGTTCTCTTTTTTATTTTAGATTCCGTTCTTCACCTATCTATTATCACCATCGGGCTGAATCGGCAGAACGTGATCGGCCATCAAAACGTAATCATCATCATTCAAGGCATCAGAGAGATGAAAGGCGACGTGCGAGGGAGGAGCGGCGAGCGGAAAAAGACCGGCGGCATCGAACTAGAAGTCGAGATGGTCGACGCAAAGTTGTTGAGAAAGTTGGTTGATATTATTTTTTGTGTTGTTTATAGAAGATTCTTTCTTTTGGAAAGACTGCGTTAAACATATGTTTTAGTATTTAGAACCTGCTTTAGATGCTACTTTTGATCTCTGATATATTTACTTAGTCACATTTTTATCGGGAAACTTATGAAATTATTCGAAATTAAAGGAAACACGAACAAAAAAAAAAAAAAAAAAAAAGAAAAGGATGCCAAAATACTAATTAGATATCGTTCTTATAATATTTTTATTAGTAGTAAATCATTTTAATTGTGAAATAATGATAACATTAGTGAAATCAGTTTAAAACATGACCATAAGTCAAAGATTCATTCTTGAAAAACATGTTCAAACTGTAATTACTCTTTTTTTTTAAAGTTTTTTTCGTCTTATAAGTGGATTCCGTTGAATGTTTATTTTTCAGGATAGAATAAGTAATCAGCGTGAACGTGAAAAAGATGTTTATTTGGCCTTAGGCAAAAGAAGGAGAAGCAGTGAAAGTCCATCACCCGTTAAGTTGCGGCGTTAGGGACGAATAAATGTACATAATTACGGGAATTGTTATTTGTGATATCCATTGAATAAAACACCTCATTATTTTCGTTTTCAGTTTTCGAAATTGAAGCACAAATAGGAACAGATATACCTTTAGGAGTTTTAAGATTGTTTTAGTCCAAATGAAGTCACTGTAATCAAGTTTTGTTCCAAGACAAATTTCAGTTTTCCATTATTTGTTCTCATAGGTTCTTCATTTTTTATTGCAGTCACTAAGAAATTTAGGTATTATGTAATTCTCTACTTAATTATGCTCTTTTGAATAACTTTTTTTTTGTGTCGTACTTGGAAGAACGAGAAAGCATTTTTAAGCATTATGCGTGAGGAAGCAGTTTAGTTTTGCTTTTTGAGATTACTTTAAAACCTGAAATTTTGTTTTTCTAGATTTGATCTTATTTGTTGCTCGTTTGCTTGATGGAAGTGAAAATGAACTTTTTTTTCGGGTAAATGATTGTGTGTTCTTTGTCTTTTTGTACATAATGTGTTGATTCTGAAGTGACTTTCCATCATTTGTTTTCATTACTGTTGTGCTGGTGATTTCTTATGTCTATAAATTTAATTTTAATTTTAACTTAAATTTTATATTGTTGCATTACGGTTCCATTGTATTGTGTTTTTACGGTTTTATGATTCAAAGATGATTCCCTAGTAGATTGACTGGGAGAAGTGGATCTTATAACATTTATAAATATATGAAGCCCAACTAGGTGGATCAGGGTATGAAACTCAGAAATTCTATTTGATTAATTTCATTTGTAGATGTTATTAAGTGCACAGGAAAGTCAATTTAAGTTTATTGCAAAGAAAGATTGAGGAGTTCTGGAATTTCATAGTTCGTTTAATCGATATTCGTGAGGTTATTTGTGCAGGAGCACAGCAGTCGCGATTTCTAAGGCTGCATGGATGCAGTTTAATGAACGGCATTGAGTGATTCGAATATCTAGAAATTGGATTATTGTTTATAAATTGCAAGAACTTTCGGGATCAAAGCTAAATAGACAAATCTTCGTTTCCCCAGTATTGTTACAGCTACAGCTTAGAACAGGAAGAATTTCGCGCAACAGCCATGAAAGATTCAAGTCATCTGGGAATGAGTCAGGAAGACGTGTCGCAAATTTTGATTAACTTGTGTAGTTTTGATGAAAAAATAGCTGAAGAAGCAACCTTTGCAAAAACTGCAAAGTTGTTGAGGGATTTATGTAAACATCTTTGGAGACCACCATGATTTAACAGGTAGCCATTTACTACCTTAATTTAATTTGAACTAATTATGTAACTCAAATTAATCATAAATTTTGCTTCCTTTTTTAATTAGTCATTGCTCGAGTTATCTTATTTTATTCGAATATTTGCGATTCTTCTGTTAGCCAGAAAATGACTTAATATTGATCATTTGGTCCTTGCATCATTTTCAGCGCTTCTGTTTAATATATGAAACTTAACTATGTTATGATCATGATTATGCAAGTTATAAAACTGTGCTAGCCGTACTTGAGTGCGTTGTATCTCATAGGTAGTAGTTTGACTTATTCCTTGACTAGATTGGCAGTTACTGGTTATAATCAATATACTATCGTTATCTGTATGTGAAATACACTCTTTTTATTTGACGGAATTCAGCAGCAACGAAGTGTACTGTTGTATAAAAGTAAGCCATTAGCTGAAGTTCTCATTTCATTCAGATAAATTATCTGATATTATACAATCGATACCGAATTCGCTAAACTTATTGTTAATTTTATCATCAATAGATTCACTCAGACTCTGAACGATTCCGCTATTGTCGACATCAGTTGGTCATCATTGCTTCAATTATTTTGTCCAAGCCCGACATTGACCTTTTGCATAGCAGAAATTAAATGATAATTTTCGAAATTGTCGGAGCATTATTAAAAAGTTAGTATAAGAAGTAAGAGAAACCGATATTTCCAACTTTTTAATACACATAATTCGATTAAGGTACAATTTTATTGATTAAACCATCATGCACACAAAATATTTTCCCTGATAATATTGCCACTATTGACATTAAACTGTAAAATGATTAGATGAAGTGATAGCGATGAGAGAGAAGATCAGACTAAAATAAGTTATAGCAAAAATTGTAAAAAATTCTTTTAATGGTTAAAAGAAGCATAGAAAGGAATGAAAACTCATACAAAGCTACTGTACTTAAATTTCCACTCTTCCATCCTTGGGCAGCACTGGCGCATATTCAAATGTAAATGCCCTGAGAATGTTGATGTTTATTATTTATTTTTTTCATTATTGATATTCTCAAGTATTAATCTCACTTGCTGATTTTTACTCTCAAATAGTTTGCTAAAACTGGCTTTATTTTGTTTACAGATGCTTATCAATTTGATTTTGTCAATTCTTGAGCAAATCAAACGGACAATAAAATGCCGAATAACTGGTGGTTTCTCATAGCAATCACACAATAAAAATATTTGGTGAGGAGAAGAATTTTAAAATGCAGCGAAAGAATGATAACTTCTAATGACTAAGCTTCATGATCGATATAAGTTGCAAAGAAACAAGTGTCGTGTTATACTGATGTTCCCATTGTCTAATAAGTAATATTTATATTTTGAAAATTTAAGGAAAATCAAGTTTTCAAAATTTAAAATCTCTTGCATTGTCATATAAATTCAATAGCAATCTATTTGGCATGATTCAAGTAGTTGATGTGTTTAAAAATAAGAAAAGAAATGAGAGTTTGATAAATTTGTAATGCAACTGTCCTGTTCTTCAACTATATTAAAAGCATGTTGGGCGAAGGAAGGAATATTTTTTGTCAAACTTTCAAAATATATTCGAGAAATTTTCAACAGATCATGATAATAGCGACCATTAATATTGTCACAAACATGTGGAATTAGGGAGTTACGTGAATGTAAGCTTCAGTAAGACTTATTCACTATTCAGCATTTGCTAAAATTTTGAATGTATGGATAAATATTTCATACCTTATTTGTATAGCCATAACCATGCAAGGAATTCGAAGGAATTCATTGATCCAGTTTGAGGGCTGAGTGGTTGTTTGAGAAGTTTTGTGGCCTTAGAAGAGATATGCCGAAGTTTTTATTCAAAATTTGTTCAGTTCTTTAAAAACTACTTACTATACGCCTTGTGTAAATGAAGAATTTTCGGATGTCAATATGAAGTTGATTGATAGCGGAATTCCCTACCAACTATACTATCATTTGTGATATTGAGAGTTGATTAGATGAAAGATTATCTTGAGAAATCTAATGTCACAAATTAATCACTATAGATAATGAAGCATGGAAAAAAAACTTTTCAAGTAATGAATTCAATTCTTTTTTCCTATTTACATCGAATTTTCTAGCAAAATGGTTCATTTTTAAATAAATTATAGAATATATTTCATTTTCAAAATTCTTAAATTCTCAGCTTCCTTCATGAAGAAAGCTAACAATTAGAGCTCAAAATGATGCATTCTTATCAAGCGCAATATTTTGAATAAGGCCTTTAAAATAGTAATTTGCACATATTTTCATAAGAAAGCTTTCCAAAGTCAACTGTGCTATGTAGGTATTATGCATTGCGTTGTAGATAATTTCAAAACAAAAATAAGTGATTTCCATACCACAAACAATGTAGCTAATTCAATTAAAAAGCCACTTTAGAACTTGTACACTTAGCTATGCAAAGAAAATGGCCTGTTCTTTTTCATTTTTGCGTTAAAAATATATCAGTAAGTATCATTTAGAAATAATTCCAATGATTTTTGGGTCATTGACAAATAATCACTTCATTTAATGAATACATTTCATCTTAACTTCAATATTTCTGTATTTTTAATTGTAATGACATCATTGCACCGTCAGTTCTTTTTGAATTCATTCGTCCTATTTCATCATTTAAATTGTTCAGTCTTAAGATCTGAGCAGAAAAAGATGTTTATCCCAAAACTGGGCAGAAAATAATGGATAAGAATGCATTAAGAATAAAAAGACTCTCAGTAATATGAGATATAATGTTGAAAAAATTCAGCATTCGGGGAACTTCTGTAATTTCGAATAGCTTTTAAAACTCGCATTACCTCAGTTTGTTAAAATATTTCACGAATTAGAAAAGGATAATATTTGTGTTACACACATACTTTTGCTACAAACCGCCATCTACTATGGGATTCTTAGTAAGATTTGAATAAAGTACCATTTTGACCTCAAAACTTACTGTCATAGTTGAATGCCAATATATTCGAGAAACATCTGTCCTGCAATTTGCTAATGGAATGGATACAAATTTCTTATCGTCGGAAATTTGTTTTTACTAAGCCATTATTATCTAGGTTGTTGATGTTACATCTTTACAGGATAGTATCCCTATCATGTTACTGTGATTCAAACCATTGCCTTCAGTGTTTCAAGAATGATATGACTCTATAATGTGATTTTATTAAATTAGCTTTCAAACTCACCCTTATTATTAATATCATGTACATTGGACATTTTTTGAATGATAATTTGTGCAATTTCACAACTCCTGAATTCATTTCTAATTAATTCCTTCTAGTTCAGTACATCTTTGCGTATATAATCAAATTTATTATGCATTTGCTATACATGAAAACAACTGGAATTTATCATATGCACCGAAGGTGGTGCTTAGAAACTCTGAACAAACTGAATCACAATCATTATGATCAAAAAAGATCGTCATGACATGTATTAATTATTTCATCAAAATCACAAGATCAACGACAAATTCATTGCACAACTATTTTTGGTTCATTTTGAATTTTTCCCGAGCTAATAACAACTAAGAGTTATGCATAAAACAAAAAAAAAAATTCAATCTTGACAGTTATAAAATTTTGACTTCCAAATATTCACCAAATGATAAATATCAAAGATATTTTTTCAAAAAAAAAAAGTAAATATTATACAAAAAAAAAAGTCATAGGCAGTTGTATTTTTACGGCTTGGGACGTTCTTTCGAAACAAATTTCACCTGCAAATAAAACATATTAACATATTATGCACCAAGTAATCTGCATTTTCTCACCTTTTTTATTTTAAGTTATTAATTAGCTTCCCTATTCTTGATATAAATCGGTATAAGATGTTACATATATATCATAAGAAATCTTTTGGAGAAAAAGCATAAACTGAGAAGTTTGACATATATTTAAAAAAAAAAAGAAAAAAAAAACGACATGATTCCACTGCAATATCACAAAATAGTAAATTCTTAAATATAGCACAACCACTACTATAGACGCTTACATTAAAGACGAATATTACAAAATTTGACAATTTCATGATATAAAAAAAATTAGTGTAAACTTTGACCTGTTGATAAGAGTTGTATGAGTAATCAAAAAAGAGCTCCTCGCCAGCTACAATTGGTCTTCGCGCAAAAATACCTATACGGTGATCTCCATTAACCATAAATACCTGGAAAATGCTATGATGCTATAATTTCATGCTATAATTCCCTAAATAATTTGCTCAAAAATTAAGAATCAATAACTCTTTTCACTTCCTTGTAGCAATCTGCAGGAAGACTTTCCTTTAAAAAAAAGAAAAGAAAAAATCACTTACCTTTGCCATGCAATTTGGATCTTTTGAGTGATTTGCAAAACGAATAACATTGCCCTTTCTGGTGGCATCTACTACCATTTCATCATTTAAACCTAACAAAATTTAATTAAATATGAGGAATTTCACGAGATTTGACAACTTTTTTAGATGTTCTAAAACTCCACAAACAAATCCAGTTAAAGAATTATTCTGTTTTCCAAATCACACATCACAAAAAATAATTATATTTTGATCAATTATCACATATATTATCAAAACATACCAAAAAACATACCAAAAAGATAACTGCATTTCAATTTATCATATATTTTGCCCCTTCTTTCGCTCTCATCATGACTTATAACTTCACCACAATATTCTGATATGAAGTCGTTTTTTTCAATATCTTCTTCTGCAAAACAACCCCAGCCAGCAACCTGAAACACAACTTTTTACAGACGATTTTTACATAATATATTAAATACATTATATTTATATACTGTCATATCATAAAAATATGATAGAAAAGATGTTTGAATAGGTACCTGTGAAGGAGCAATAACTAATTTCTTTTGTAAACCACGCTGCATGGCTACATTTTTGCATGTCGCAACATTAGGATCATCCAGAACATCTGCAAAAGTCTAAGCGAAATTGAAGATGACTTCAGTATGAAACAAAGAGACTAAAAACAGATTTACAGGAAGTTAAGCACTTTGTATAATGTTGAAATTAATGCACTATTGATATTTTTAATAAGATAATATAAAAAACTCAATAATTTACCACATTTGCATGATTTACAAACATCCGGATCACATTCCCAATTAGCATAGAAGCACTGGCATTGCTTTGTTCTGCATAAACCTGGTGCACAACGGCAACCAGGAAATCTATACTTACATTGTTCACCACACCGACAAAATCTAAATTGAACATAGAAAAAGCAAGAATCGTTTAGCAAACAGAATCATACTAACAATAAGGATAATTTGCAAATTTCCAAAATTAGATGACATAAAATACAAACTTTGTACATAGATTATCAACGCTAACACATGAACAATTGTTTTCCGCCGAACAAGGTCCACTGTGAGAACACGGTTCATAAACGTGGGTATTTCCAACCTTACCTTCCGTTTTGGCCCATTTAACAGCACGAAATGTACGATGTTGATCTTTCATATTCCTAAAGATAATTTTAATATAAGATAATTCACACTGATATTTTGATCACATGTTTTCGGTATCCACAAATACACATAGCCAAAAACTAACAGTAATCGATGAGGTTCCAACAGCGAAACTAAACTTCTAAATCCAAAACGTCTTGATATTTCACACGAAATTAATGGAAACAGTAATGGTTGAAGTAATATCAGCAAGCATGAAGATATAAAACTAAATGTGATATGTGAAGATTGACTATGCATTGAAACATAAAATCCGCTCACAACGTATTTTTAATATTTTAAAGGTAGTCAAATATAAAAATATTCATCAAAGTTATAGAAGAAGTTGAAAGCAATGTTAAACAACAAATTTAATCAGAATCATTCAGCCAATATAGATTCTTTCGGTCAAAGTTGCTGCTTATAATTATTAAATTGATCAAAATTGTTGATCTATTTTTATCATAATACTTTCTACTTAATTATTTTTCATATTGGGGATATATTATGCTTCCATATATTCATATTAAATCTACACAAGTTACATCTAACTTTATGTTCAATGGTGTTTTCATGCTACCTTGGCTGGTGCTGCTTCATTCTTTATCTGACATATCATGTCAGAAGAAATCGGACATAAAACAAATCAACCACTTATTATCAAAAAGAAAAAAAGAAAAAAAAAAAAAAACTTCCTTTGATCATCCAACTTTGTAAGTTTTTTTTTTTTCTGAAAAGATTTAAAAGACGGAATTTTTTTCCCAAAAATCACTTGAAAAAAAAACTTAAAAATTAGAATGATCGAAAGAACATTTTCCAATGCAAGCAGCTGGAACAAAAAAAAAAAAAAAAAAATTACTTCTTCTTTTTTGGTGGTGAATTTGGTGAAACGTCGGCTCTTGGAGATATTGGCGCTATACGAAAAGAATATGCATACAACTGTAATGTGAAATAAATTGCACCGGAACACCCTGATGGTTTTGCAAAAGTTATATTCTGTATAATTCAACAGTAAAAGTACCTCTCGGCAAGACTTTGGTGGTGCATTTTCTATAACCAAATTCAGAACTTCAGCTAATTTGCAGAAATCATTTTTATAAGTGCGCCGTAAAGCAATGAACATTGTTTCTTGTTGTGGTGACCAATTGATATTTTCTGTTTTTATATTTAATATGGCATTAATCATTTTTGCATCCGGTGGAGAAACACAGCGACGTTTTACTTCCTCCTACAAGCATAAATTTTTGAAAAATGGATATATGTTGTCATAAATCAAAAATTTCATTTAAATATAAAAATTAAGATGATTTACTATATCTTCATCTAAAAAGGGCAATCTTATCTATCCTACTTCTCTCATGAGTTTTAAGCTATTAAAATGAAGAAATTTCAAACCATTCATCGAAATACAAAATAGAATGTAACTGCACTATAAACAACTTTTGTTCAAATACTTTCAGATGGAATTAGTTTCTTAGTTTAAATTAAATCTTCAGCTAACATGGAAGTTTTATACAAGTTGTAAATAATTAAAAGAATATGATATAAAAGCGAATTAAAAGTCATCCATTATTTGTGCGTCCTGAACAAATAAAACCGAACCATTTCTTTCGTCAAGTGCCTGAAACAATGTGGTCCACAAGGTTCAACACTTGTTACTCCACGACGTCGCCGAACTTCCGTCTCAGTCGCATTGACGCCTAAGGTATCTTCTCAATAAATAATTGAAATCACAAAATACTTTAGAATTTTGTACAGCAAAACAACACATCCAAATCAATAAGAAAATAGGAATTTTAAAAAATTACAAGAATAAAAACATGAATTTGGCGAAAATACTTTTTTTTTCCAAAATGTAAACAAAATAGTGATGATGCGATCAATCTTCGTTAAGCATATACATCTACAGCTTGTTGAATTTCTTTGCTGCTACCAATGAATACAAAAATGAACCATGAATAAGGCAATCGTATGTGAGACAACGATTACACAAGAGAAGTTGGAATGAATGAAGTGCTTTTGTGTCCAGAAATTCTGACTGATTGCTGTCTTCTGCGAATAAATCCGATGGACCAAAGCGTCGCTTTAGGTCTTCGAATCTAAGTGAAAACGAAATACAAACTATGATATAAGAGATAAGAAATAATACAGCAGCTGATAGTCTTAAAAACATTAAAAATCCAAAATGTCTTAGATCTACTGAAGACTCATATTTAAGATCAAAAACATACAGAAATGGAAGCTGCTGAACTGAAGCTTTATTTGGAAACTGCTCGTAAACCGCTCTATAGATCACTTGATCGGCTAAAACTTTAGACTATATATAAATTCATGCTAATATATGATATAATTATAAAACGAAATAAAGTTTAGCTTTTTATATCTTTCATAAGCATCTCATCTATCTTCGAGAAATAAGACAAAAAAAGAAGGTATTGATGGACTCATAAGTTAATTGGATTAAAACTATAATTTTCTATGTCAAGAAAGATTAATATCATTGAATAGATAATCTATTTAATAACAAGTCTCTTCAAACGCACCAATATCCGAATATTTATCAAACAGTTTTTTTAAAACTTGATAGAGTATGTGATCGTTGATGAATGAGCCACAACCAACTTTTGTGCCATGTATACCCTTTAATAATTTGCCATTAGCAAAGAAATTCGGAAAAAATGGTTTTTAAGAAGAAATTTCAATAACAAGCACTCATATCTTTGATATATTTACTTCTTGGAAAGTTTTCAGCAGTTCTTCGCCAAAACCAACATCATCATCTTCGTGATCACCCAAAAAAGGAATATGTGAAAGCGTACGTTCATCCTCACACTGAAGCATAACAATGTGATTAGAACCAAATTTTGATTTCAATATCAATTAAAAAAAAAAAAAGCAAACGTTGTCACATTTGAAAAAATTTAAATTAAACTGAAATAAATTAGGAAGTGGGACCAATACTAAAGACTCCATCTCCATGGAATAAAAACAAGAAGACTTATCAAAATAAAAGAAACCAGAATGTTGCACTCGGTAAGTGTCCAGTACTGCATTCGCGGTGTGCTCATAACAGCTTCAATACATTTTGATGGACATTTCTGTAGAACTGCATTCATTGCCGACCGCAAAGTGAAATATGTTGGTTGTTCTGGCATTGGTTTTAGATTTAAAGGCTTTACCCTGCTCGTTGTCTGCAAAAAATTAACACAAATATGAAGAGATCTAACATGGCTCTCTTCATTTCACTATTTTGTAATTAATTTAAATGCAGCATCTTATCAATACGTTAATAGTAATCAGAAAATGAATCTCACTGCTTTTAGCATTTCTAAATTATTACAATTCATACAGTGAGAATGAAAATATAGATAAAACAGTAAGGAAATTGATAATACACATTTAATTATCCGCTAATACTGTGTCAATTTTCATGAATAAACTGCTAATCAAAAGCTATTCATCAGCATCTTTGCAACCTTTACTACATGCTTCACTTTTCGCTAATAACTTTTTTAAACATTTTCTTCAACGCAATTCCTAAGTCGCTAAAACATCTAAAGCTACAATTTCTTCATTACAAGTCTTATTACCACATCTCTATGAGAAGTCGAGTGAGAACGATTAACTATTCCCAAAGACAAAAATATCCATCTGATGTTCCATTAGATCAATGCACAGTATCTGGTATATATGTATAATATATATTAGTGTCAAAGTTAATTTTATTTTTCAAAAGTTATAAAAAATATGGCAGTCTATATAAATGATTTTGATGAGAAAAACTTACTACATATTTCTTGCGTGGTTCTTCGCGTAGCATTTTGTGATATAGTTTCTAAAATTATAATTTGAGTATATCTCAATTTACAGCAAATTAGAAATGTTTTAGAAATTTCTGCGAACTTTTTAAGCTGAGAGCAAAATTGCTGTTCAGTTAATTTGAACTACAGAAAATAGCAATACCTACCAGGCCTTCAGCATCAATCATATTTCTATATCGACTCATAACATCTTCATAAATTCGTGCCACATCATCACATAGGTTCTTGGGAAGGGGAATATCCTCGTCTTCCTTCCACTCCCTGAATGACTTTTCCTCATCAGAGTCTTCATTTCCAACCTGTAATCAAAATAAATTGAAAATTCAGCAAAATCCTCAATATTAGTTACTCTTGATGATATCTTAAGTAATTATTAATGAAAACTAATTTTCTCTTTATATTCTCTATGAGAGAAGAGAGAGTTCGAAAGACTTCAAAAACTTAAATTCTATTCTTTTAACAATAACAAATGACGTACATCTTCCTTTAGTTGGTCTTTTTTGAAGCAACGTCGTTTTGCTCCACGGCTTACTTGTCCATCATTTTTGATTCCTCTTTTGCCAATACTACGACTACTGCTGGGCATGTCCATATCATATTTGTCACTGAAAATTCGAACTCTCTTTCCTTCCATGTTCAATTCTTCCTTGGCCAGTCTTCTACGATCAAATATAAGAGCCTGCTATTCTCTTTGCTTTGAACATCGGTTAAACTCATTTTTACTACCAGGAGTTTCACTTCTGATTTTCGAAAAAGCAAAGAAATGCTCGAGATGAAGGCTGAAGTGATTCAACGAAGAACAATAAGTGATCAGACGAGGAGGCTACACTTGAAGAAGTATTCCTTCGCATTCTATCATGCCGCACTGATCGTTGATCTCTTTGGAACTTCACAATTTATACCACAACCACTGCCACAGCCATCCCATGCCTTAACTTCATCACTTCCTACCAATCCTGGTGTCACTGAATCCGATCACATTATTGCCGCTCACCTTTCACAGTAACATTTCTTTTCGGCTTTCATCCCAACCTCTCACATCATTTTTTCTCTTCAGCTGTAATCTCTTCGTGTCGTGACTGCTCACATTCTCTCCCATCTCTCTGTTAAGTCATATGCTCGCATCCCTGTATTTATCAATCGTAACTCAATTTACTGAATCATTTCCTCACCCTAAATTTCCTCGAAATGGCAATTTGGACGCCTGGCAACGGGATGACATGGCGTTTCATCTGGAGCACAACGTCATATGCATACTACTGGAAATACAAGGAGATTTGGTTTTGGAAAGATAATTTGATCACTATCAATGATTTGGTTCACTGTGGAGATCAGAATTATTGCGTAGTGACTCCTAACCTTTGACTGGATGCATTGTGCCTGGCTTGGTGACTCTTCTCCTTTTCTGTCCTTTATTTTCACTGTGTGTAATGTCGACTATTCAGAAATTTCAATATTTTTCATTTGATCGAAGTTCATACGACATCACAACATGCTTCTAATCCTTCACTTTGTCCTCCTTAGAATTGATCGAAGGAAGACAAATATTTGTAATTTCAGTCAATATCATATGTAGCATCAGTTCTTCTCCCAAGTTGCCGTTCAGCTGAAATTTTAATACGAATAAATGAATTCTTGTTTTTCTTGTCAATATTATAACTTCTTTAGTCATGTCGGCGCATTTGTTCCACTAGTTTCTTTATTCCAAGTAGTTCTTTTTTAATTCAATAAATAAATTTGTTAGGAACAAAAGTAGAAAGAATGTCGGTACCAGATCCGGACGAAGCGATGGATGCGCATGTGGAAGAACCCATCGATGACACTGATTTCGATCTGAATAATGCAAATGAGGTTGATGATGAATTTATTGGTCAACCTATGATTTCACCTGTACTTCCTGGAGAAAATGGTAAGTTTAGGCTTGTTATTTTCTAGTTGCGTTTGCTCTTGCTCTGTGATCAAGAAATTAAGTGTCCATTTTAATACATTGCAGGTAGTGCTCTTCAAAAAATCTCTTTTGTACCGGCTCCTTTGCAGAATATTGTTAATTCTGTACCGTTCGATTTAGAAACAATTCGAGCTAGTTATAAAGGTAATTTTAATATTTCACTGCAATATCAAATATTTTGTCAAAGCAATAATAAGTTTTTCCTTTTCTTATGTCGTAAAACTGAAGTAGAAAAGAAGTGCATATTTGAATAGTTTAGTTCGATTTCTTAATATATGTTTTTGCATAATAACATCTTAGTTGAATTCTACCAGTATTTATTGTATTTATGCAATGAAATATGGCGGATGCAAAGTTCAGTAGCTTTTGTGGCTGATTTTTATCAGCTAATTTACTTAGCTAATTTACTAGACATTTGAAGGTTACTTGTTACTTTCTCTCATACCTCTTTTCTATGATAGTATACATCGCAGTAAATTAAAAAAAAAACACATCTGTTTTTACTTGAGGTAGTTATCGACTCTGATGAGAAAACCATTGGATTGTTGATTGAATTTATATTCAGAAAATGTTTCAGCAGTTAATCCTTCTAGGTTATGCTTTGATTAATCGATTGTTGTTCATAGCCGATACTTGTCCTCCATTGCAAAAAGATGCATTGGTTATGCTTATCAATTATATTGTCGAGGTAGTTATTATTTTTAGTTTAACTCTATCTGTATTAATCTAAATTTGTCCTTCCTTGAAAGAAAGTGGCATTACATCAGTAATACTATTTCTTGAATAGTTAATAAAGAAATCTAGTATGAAAAATTCGAAATTGCGAGAAGTCGATTATTTTAGTTTGCAGCATACTTCAAATGTACAAGTATATCTAGCAGCTCATCATCGTTTAAATGCATTACGTGCAGCACCTGTTGAATTGCATTCATCTAGTATTGCTACGGATATGAATACTGTGGATGATTTGCCTCGTTTGAATTCACAATGGATGGATGCAACCACAGCAAAATCACAAGCTCGTTTGGAGATGCTTGCAGCTGAATTCAAAAGACAGAAAGAAGAAGGCGTCAAGGTGCGTTACTGAAGGGAAATTTCTTAGTTTCTGTTGAAATCATGACTTAATTAAGTTAATACGTATTGTTTAATTTATTATATCTTATCAGTTTTCAATCTGAATTTATTTGAAAAGTGATGTTTCTCATAAAAAAAATTAAATATAGGAATCTGCGAGGCGCACTATGCATGATCTTTTTGAGCAGCAGATCGCTATGGGGCAATTGCAAGAAGCTGCTAAATTATATGGTCGTGGAATACGAGAATATTGCGCTACACCAAAACATATCATCGAGGTACTTCTGAAGATTTATTCCTTCCTAGCAGGTTGACGATATGCTAATCTGTTGAGTATTTGTGGTTATTTAGTACTGCATTTTTCCCTATGGTGTTCGTGATAATTATTCATTCGGAACTCATTATCATTAGCCGAGAATTATTTCAATTTTTTTTTTTCATATACTATATGAATTTCCTCCAGAACTAATTTACTGCTTTCATGTCCTTGATTGGTGCTGGTAACTTTTAAGTTCGAAAAATCTTTTGGATGCCGAGATTAGGAAACGTGCAAATGAGTAAATCAATTTAATAGGAATGTTTCCGTAGATTTTTGTTTAGACTTCGCATTTTTTTTTGGTTACAGATGCTATTGAATTGGATAGAAGTGACAATATATCTTAATCATTGGCATCGAGTGGAGCCTCTTCTTACACAAATCGAAAGAGCTTTAAGTATGAATTTCAAATTTTCAATTAATTTATTTTTTAAAATAAACATAAATGCTTATTTGATACGATTCCTCCACCATGGAAATGTATTTATGTGGAAAAATTACGAGAAAAAAAGTTTTTCTGTTCTTTCTGGAATGATTTTTCTTTCAGAAAAAAAAAAACCGGTAAGCTCCAAAATCTCAACCACTAGCCGATTTACCAATTTATTGTTTCTAATCTGTATAGGCACATTTCGTATCCAATTTAAAGCATAATTTTGCGCATACACATATACTCTATTGAGAACTAAATCATCGCTTAAAAAATTAATTATAATCATCCAACTGTGACTTTCTTAGTTTTGCGCTGAAAAACTGGTAAACTTCAGAGACCGATTTATTAATGATGAAAGGAATCCGTAATAAATAAAGAACAAAATCTTTATTTATTACGGATTCCTTTCATCTTACTGAAACTCCTTATGTGTTTTTCTTTATAGTTTAAAGAATAAAATGATTGTTGAATGCAATTTTTTTCTTAATTCTTCGAAAACTTTTTGGTAATTAGTCAATTAAGTTGTTGACTATTTTGCAGTTGAAGCAATAGAGGTGGAAAATGTGGCGGCAACATCAACGAGTCGGCCTGGTCGTCTGGCAGCAAATTCAACTTATGCAGCAACTAGGAATATGAAAGAAATAATTGATAGTGCAAAGGCCAAAGTTTCAGCAGTTGCTGCTTTGAATTATCTTAACATGAGAAATTATAGATTAGTGGCCGAGAAATGTTTGAAGGTATCTATTATTAAAATATATATGATGTTTTAGTGAAATATGAATTATCCAAATATGAATAATTATAAATTAAAAATGTTATTTTGAAGTAGTAACAGTAATGTATGAATAATTATAAACTAAAAATGTTATTTTGAAGTAGTAACAGATATGTATAACAGAATCATTCGTATACTTCATTATGTTTATTAGAACGTCTTCTTCATGAAAAATACTTCATCAGGACTACTGTACGATATTTTTGTTACCTGGAAGCAATTCCGAAATCAATACAGAACGATTTGCAAATTATTTTTTCAGATTGAATTTGATAATTTTGATTATCCAGTTTTGTTGGCTGCTAAAGATGTTGTTATGTTCGGTACTCTTTGCGCATTAGCAACTTTTGATCGATCAGAATTAAAGGACAAAGTTTTGGGGAGCTTAATGTTCTGGAAATTTCTTGAAGCAGAGCCAAGACTTATTGAACTGCTACAAAAATTTGTAAAAAGTCAATTTGGGATCTGTTTTGATATTTTGGAAAAGGTTTATTCTTTACTAATTCTATACCAATTTATTATGACTTTCTTGTATCTTTTTTTATTTATGAAACTTACTAAACAAGACTTCTGCTTACAATGATGGAAATGACGGATTATAAACAGAGACTAAAATCAGGCAAGGGAAGGCGAATTTAATATATATTTTCTTGACATGATATCTAATTTTATGGAAGCAATCGTATGAGAAGTGCAAGCAGTCTCAATAAATTGATAAACAAAAAAAAAAAGTCTGTTTTTAATCGTTATCAGGTATAAGAGAGAAAATTTTTCTACTATAGTTTGGAGCTAAAAAACATCCATGGCGAAAGATGAATTTCCTAGAAAGCGACTATAGAGGACTGGGTGGAATCCATATTAAACTTTTTACTCAATAAGATATCATTTTACTTTGATATCTATTGAAAAATGAATAGTATTTAAAAGGTTTTATTTTCCATTTCACGCGATCCACTTTGTAATCTCCGAATTCTTAAAATCCATTCTATGTGCAAAAAAAAGTATTTTCTGGTGAATCTGATATCCCATTGAATTTTTACCTTATTTCTCTCTAAAGGAAACTTTTTTAGATTCGTGATCAACTTCTTTTAAATATGCATCTTTGGTCGCATGTAAAAGAACTCTATCATTTGATTCGGCGACGAGCCATTGTGCAATATTTTACACCATATGCAGTTGCTGATATGAACAAAATGGCCATTACTTTTCGTGTTCATGTTGACGAGGTAATTATTGTAGGCATTTTTGAGTCAGAAATTTCAGATAATGGGTATGATTCTGTTAAAATAGAATGAGTACGCTTTTCTTAGATTAATTTTGGGCGTGATCAATTTTCTAATTTTAGAGCAATCATTTTCAAGAAAAGCAAAAATTTTTTAATGTTATTCTTTAATCATCACGCTTTTTTCATGAATGTATAAAAATTGTCATTGTAAATTACGTTCCCAATTAGTTCCAATTAGAGGGAAATAATAAGAAAAGTTATTTTGAAAAAGCTATTAATGTAATTCCTTTAAAAAAATCTGTTCTAATATTGCAGCTTGAAAATGAGCTCGTTAAATTGATTGAAGGGAATGAAATATCCGCAAGGATCGACTCATCTTGTAAAAAATTGTATTCGAAAAACGTAAACCAAGTTACAACTACCTATAATGAGTATGTTTTTAATTCCATGTTAGCAGCAATTGAATTTCTATTTTTTAAAACCTCTGGAAATAATTTTAATGAAAAAACAAAATTTATTCATTTGTTTGAATATATATTTTCAGTTGATCACTTTTAAGGCTTATAAAAGTTAGTGATACGATGCATCGCAATATTTTGGATATTTTACTACGGGCCGCACTTCATCAAGCACAAATAACCATTGGACAAGCAGAAAATGGTTCACGTAATAGACGTCGTCCTCTGCAAGGATCCTCCGCAACCGATGAACTATCGGAACGTAAAATATGTGCTGGCCAACAGTTGAGTATGTTCTTTTTTTCATGCTTGAGATTTCAAATATATTATTCTAGATGTTGAAAATCTATTTAAAATGAATTTTTTGCACGTCTTATTAAAGAAGAATGAATTCAAATATTTTCATTTCAAGAAATTTTTTGATTCTGAAAAAAATCACATATTTCTGAGAAAGAAAGTTTTTTAACGAACAGCGGAGTTTTAGGTAATGTAAGCGATAGTATAGCAAGTTGCTCAACAAATCAACTACCAGGTTTATTTTCACAAATTTTTGTTTTAGTATTTTTTGCTGGATGCATTATTAATAATTGAATATAATCGATTGGTTTATTGATTTATATTATGGATGTTACGTTAATCTAGAGATAATAACAAATATGTATTTAGGGTCTTTTATCTTCTGTTGATCTAAGATATGAGCTGATAAGTCATATGCATAACATAAATATACACATGCACATATATGTGTGCGATTCTTTTATTTCAGTATCTCTATGATTTCGCTTACATTATGTATGAATTATTATCTTTGTTTAATCCTGCTAAGACAGTCTAAGTTCTGTTGATAATTTGAAATTACATTTTATATTCAACATAAATAGTGTTTTAGGGCCTGCTAGAAGTTTGATGTCACGTCTTTTTGGTTCTGCTCGCGTCGGTTTCAGTCCAACCAATTCATCACAAACTGCAGAAGCAGATAGTTCAAATGAAGTACCCAAGGTTGTTATATTGAGTTAGAATTAATCTGATAGCATTTGGTTTGAAGTTTAATGCTGATCATCTGTTATACTTGGTCTTAGTGTTAAGAATTATTTCTCTGACTCAGTTCCAGATTGATTTAAACTTTTGTACTTTTATTGAATTCTGTTTTAGACTACTCCACTGAGAAGGGAGAACAGGGAAATTGTACCTGCGGTTGAAAAGTCACTCTCTGAGGCATCCTCTTCGATAAGTACCGGCAATGAGAATTCTCAGGAAGTAATCATACAGCGATATTCAGAGGATCAAGAAACCCCTTCTTTTCTGAAAGATGCTGTTTCTGATGTTGATGGTTGTGATAGAATCGATGAATGATTGTTATTTTTACTTTTTAAAATTATTATCAACTTTTTTTCATTACATAATTTCGTTTAGTATTGGATATATGTTATTTGTATGAAATAAATAGCAGCATAAAGGTGTTTACTCAGAACAAAAAAAAATCATAGTTGGATGATTAGGTTTTCAAAGCAGGTCGCTTGAATGTCTGTTGTTGCTAGTTGATCAGACAGCACTACGGTTGCATTGAACGATAGTTGACATTGTATTTTAAAATCATGACATCATTTTAGAATTTTGTGGTTGAAGAAATCCTTATAATTAAACAGATACCTAAGCAACACTGTTTTAGTGGGCGTTCCTTTTAGCAGTCATAACTTATCGTCATTATTTTTGTGCATCCAACCATTGATTTTAAAATAATATTTTTTATATTCCTTGTACTTCTCAACACCGCATTAGGGAACAAATATTGGATAAGAAATCTCGTTTTGCAGTTATTATTTTAGGTATGGGAGAGGTTATAAAAAAAGTAAGCACATTGGCGTTGCTAGTTTTTTGTCAGAATTTCTAAAAACATTGTGAACGGAGTTTTTGAACCGATAAGTGCCACTAGTATAAGATAGAACAAATATGCAAATATCAAAGACATATAAAAATGTTAATACGAGATATCGATGCGAATTTTGATTTTCGAAGTTGGTGGAAATGAACAGAGATGTGTTTCCGGTAATAAATTTATTACCCTTCCAGGTAGAATGTGAAGTTTTCAGTTAGGTATCTTCTTATTTCTGAACATTGTTTCATAACGTCCAGCCGCTACATGATTTTCGGCCTGCAAGGACATTTTTGAAGTTTGCAGTTAAGGATCTTACATTTAAACGTTAGTTATACTTTAAACAATCTTTGTTCGATTTACTGAATGAAGCCGGCATTCTTTTAGTTCAAGTTCATAGGAGCAGATTTTAGTGAGGCGATTTTAGTTCAGATTTGAGCGAAAGGACTATATTTCTATCAGTGAGGAACTTCGTCTACCATACTATTTTTTTGGAAATGAAATTCCTGGCAAATAAGTTATGTGACATGGATGGGCATTACTTGACTGGACCTATCAAGCTGCTGAGCAGAACTTAATGATCAAATCTGAGAGACTGCAAAGCCCTGGGATTATTACTATATTCAAATACACCACAGCTTTGGGACATTATATCCTGGATTACTGAAGCAAGTCAAGATAAGTTTTCTACATTCAGAACAAAGATCTGGCCTCCAATTTGAAGAGCTGCTCTTCTTGTAAGAATCACTGAGCCATCTGGAAAAATAATCATCTGTCGTTTCGCCGAGGGTAATTACATGCTCTCTGTTGCCTATTAGTGGTGCTAGCAGACATGTTTAGGTTGTCAGGGTGATGAATGTTGAGAGACAGATGTCTTTACCTGATTTCATGACTATTATTTGTTCTGAGTGAAACAGGCAGAAATGCAAATATGATGAATACTGGTTGCTCTTTTCTCGCTTCAGATATCCTCATCGTGGAAAAGCAACTGGACGCACATGTTTCAACAAGCTTGAATTATTATATTATTCAAGCTTCCTTCCTTCATTTTTCCCTACTTCTTTTAATCCTTTCAAAAAGCTTCTATTTATGATATTTTAAGTGCGGAAATAATATGCCGAAAGGAGAGCTTATGGAGTGACTGTCATCGAGTTAATGCGGGATTTATAAATGTAATGATGCGATGACAATCACCATGAGTGCAACAAGTTGTCACAAGCTTATCTCTTCTATGATTGTCTCTGGGAGATACTGCATTCCTCGGTAACGATGGAAAAAATTACCATCTGGGTGATATCAGATTCTCAGTGGTCAAAAGAATTGCCACTTCATTCCGTTTTTGTTCACCATCCCTAATAATCTGAGAATGAATTATAGTCTTGGGAAACAGGAGATATTTCAGAGTATTGCATCTCTGCATTTGATTTGAAATTAATTATCATCTGGCAAGAAATAAATAATTTCTAATTTTATATATGTATGAACGCAGAAATAAAATTAGATAAGCAAACAAAACTGGCGGCGTAAATATTATTCTTCTTCCTTATTCATATCAGAGTTCTTATCAAAATTAAATTTCTGGAAGAGATTTTTATCAAATTTATTTTATCATATAAATTGATTTTTTATCCAAATTTTTGTAATGTAGACGAAAAAAATGGTTCAAATTTTTTTCGAATTTTCTTAATCAACACAGTTTTAATTTAAAATTTTAACAAATTTACTTTTTAAAAAAATTAAAAAAAACAGTTCCTAATTTTTTAAAGGCATTATTTTAAAGTTCTGTGAATGCTAGTTTGGATTGGCTCCTCATAAAATTTTGAAAGCTTGGGTAGTTTCATGTATTTTATCTATAATATTTGAATCGTTACTTTTCTATCCGAATCCATCACTGAGTATTTTCATTAAAATTTATCATCAATTTTTAAAGTTGAAAGCTACAAGACAAAGTCATTGTCATCAATTTGAGCGTTGTCAATTACACACTATCAACTTTATACTTTCTTTCGAAATGAAAACAATCAAAGACTAATATAATTGAGTCAGAAACTTAGCTTAACTAAGGACAACCATTGAATTTATGAAGCCGTTTTAATGCTGCAAGAAATGTTGATTGCATATTTCTCATTTTTATAAATTTTTTTATTTCTCATTTTCAGTTTTTGTTTTCTTTTCAATCCGGATTTTTTAAATCTCAAAAAGCTTTTAATAGTACAACTGCTTATCCAAGAATATATCATTAATTTTTCCTTTTTCGAAGTGAAATTTAGTAGATGTTTGAAAAATTGAATTGCGTTATATTTTTAAATGACAATCATATCTAGAAATATAATACTGTTATACTTGAAAATGTGAAATTACGAATCAAAGAGCAGTTATTTGATATTGAAGTTATTTTTTTTTTTTTTTTTTTGATTTTGTCTCTTGTTTCTGATTTTCTATTAGCTGACAGAGAAAAAATTTCGCAAAAACTTCAGACATTTTTTTGGAAAAGTTACGTTGCAAGAACTATTTAAATACTACTTCTATGCGAATTATACATAAAGGATTTTGAGCAGCATCAAAAATTTATCGGAAAAAAATTATGCGAAATGGTTTTTCTAAAATCTAAAGAAATTCAAGTATTCAGATTTGTCAAAGAAATTGATGATTAGCATAAAAATGATATTCATACATGATTAATTAATTGTTCTGAAGCAAAATTTGTATTTATGTTAGTAACATATTTACACCAAGAATTTGTATTCATATTAATAATTGGTATTGATTGCAAATATATCTTGCAAGAGATTTTCGATTCTTTAAGTTGTGTTACTCATTTATTAATTGTTTCATTAATACAAAAAACAATTGATAGAATTTTTATTATATTTAGATACGCAATTAAGATATGTCTAAAATTGTGTTCTACTAGTCTTGTCACCTGTAGTGATACTACAAAAAATATAATCTAATTCCTTTCATTAGGAATTATATTAATTGGAAATTATGATACATCGAATCGTTTCAGTATCTTTTACTATCCAGACATTTCGGGCCCGTGTTCCTATTTTTTACCATATTTGTAGAAAACATGAACATATGAAAAGAGAAGTGAACTGTATTCATTCCAAACTTTAGATACAAGCAGTATTTTTTATCGCAATTTGAGTTATAATTTGATCAACCTTCGAATCTTTTGGGTTTCAAATGAATCATACGATGTCCAAAAGAAAGTTGGCTGAAGATTTGTCCATCATTTTCAATTAATTTCTCCAAATAATGAAATGAATATGCAAATAATATAGTATTTTCGACTATGCAGTTATGGCACACTATCATATATGTATTCGGAATCTTATTACTATCTTGATCTCACTTTCAACGTAAAACCGAGCTAAGCAAAAGTTTCTGTTTGCTACTTGGCTATTTCTTTTTCTGTCATAAAAATCGTGTTAAAATGGGAATATGCCAAAGTCAAGAAGAGAAAACGATGATGGCAAAAAGCAAAGCAATTGATCGAGAAATGGTTCAAGGTCGTACTGCACAACAAAATGTTGTTAAACTACTTCTTCTAGGTTGATTATTTTTGTAATCTAATTTTTTTTTTCAAGTAATATGGAAAAACTGCTTAAGCTTTCACTATGCATACGTTGTTTACTTATACGGTTGAATCATTTTGATGTCTCTAATGACTTACTGACCGGCCAGGGTCATTTTTTTAAATATGAAATTTTAATAAGTTGTTTTGCACCATTCAGTTTTCATAGAATTCGAAAGAGAAAGTATTGTGCCAAGAGATCATAGTAATTGAGACATTATTCCTTAAATTGTTCATTTCGCTATTTCCTATTCAATAATTAGAATCACTTTTAGGACCCGGGGAATGTGGCAAAAGTACAATTCTCAAACAAATGAGGTAAGCTGGGTACTCATTAAAGTTTTCAATGGTCAGAACTTATGTGAAAATACGCTTTTTTATATATAGCATTTAATTGGCTTTAAATTCAAAGCAAAACTTCAAATTTATTTTTTATCTAAACTATTATAGCAATGCAATTTCTCATAAATTTGAATGTATTTTTTAAAATAAAATCTATTATTTAGGCTTTTGCACACTAATGGATTTACTGATGAGGAAATAAATCAGCAGAGAACAGTTGTTTATAATAATATAGTGCAAGGAATGGCTTCCATTCTGCAGGGCATGAAAAAACTTAATATTCCATTTGAGAATTCAGAACGAGATGTATGTTTGCAACCAAAACTTTTTAAGAAATTTCACTGAAGCTTTTAATGTTTATAAGCAAAATCGTAGTATTTCATAATATTTTAACAATGAACTTTTGTGGGCCATATAGTTTTGTAAATTATATTTTAAATTTCCATAAAGCAATCGCAGTAACAATAAAACGAGTCAAGAATGCATCTGGTCAGCTTATTTTTTGACATTCTTGAGACAATTTGTATTATAAAAACAGCGAAACTGAAAAGTTGAAAATCGAAAAGATTTGCAGGCTGATGCTCGCATTGTAATGGATGTTGTTAAATCAGGTAACGAATCAGAATCTTTAACCCCTGCGCTAACTGTCGCACTGAAGAATTTGTGGGCTGATAAGGGAGTTTGTAAGGATGCTTATGAACGTGGAAACGAATTTCAGATGCCAGAATCTACCGCTTAGTAAATATTCATATTTAATATACAACTCTTTTTCTTCAATTGGAATAGGCTTTTTTCAAATGCGTTTGAACTGAGACCAAAGCTCAAATAACTTTTGAGGACATAAAATATATTATTAATCAAAGTCGCATTACCGATATCATTGAAATCGATACTAAATATAAAATTTTAGTGAACTTGAGAATTCACATGTTCATCATTTATGATTTCGGTGGTTTTGATATCAATAGAATTAACAAGGTTTCAAAAAAGTCGCAAAAGTTGAAGGTTCAAAAAGCCACAAAAAAATCAAAACAGAGTCTATTCAAGATCTCGTTTGATATTTTGAAAGCTGGCAAAATTTATTACTAATAAAATTGATAATTAATTTATACATAGTAAAATAGTGGTGATTTTATGAAAAACACGTTCGAGGATGATGTTTTACAGTTTTATGGATTCCATAGATCGAGTCTCATTTCCTGGTTATAGACCTACCGAACAAGATATTTTGCTCAGTCGAATTAAAACAACAGGCATTGTGGAAGTGAAATTCAAAATGAAAAATGTTGATTTTCGGTAGTTTTTCAAAACTAGTGGTTTATAATGCAAATAATTAATTCTTTACTATGAATTTTATTTTCCAAAAAATTCAAGCCCAAAGCTTTTTAATTTTCATTCAATTTCATAGTAACTTTTCTTTTCGATGGGATATATGTCACAATATGAAATGAAAAGTAGTATTGCATTTACTAATATTATAGTTAAAGAGATGTCTTATAGTTCTTGTTGCGAAAAATCTCGAAAGCGTCCCATTGATCATAGTATATTTGAGTTTCTCATTTTTAATTTCTTTTGTTGCTTATCGCTGCCAGGGAAAATTTTACAAAATAATATTTGAAATATAAAAAATTTGTTTCTTTGAAGTACAAAAAATTTATTCTGATTCAAATCTGAAAAGAAATTTCCAGATTTGAATCAGAATAAAAATTAGCTATCAATCTTCTAATTTCTTTAATCTTTTCAAATTTATGTGATCTTTCGGAATAACTTGCAGAATTTTTGATGTCGGTGGGCAACGCTCCGAACGTAAGAAATGGATTCATTGCTTTGAAGATGTCAATGCAATCATATTTATTGCAGCAATCAGTCAGTATGATCAAATGCTTTTTGAGGACGAAACTACGGTAATCATTGTTTTATTTTATTTCATAAATCAATCGGCATATTTTCCGTCAATCGATATATTTTCCAGCTGTATTTTAATTGTTGGATATTCTGCAGCAATGCAAGTCACTCATTAATTCATCATTTTTGTAATGTATAAAATATGAATTTTCATTCGGACAATGCTCGAAGTATCATTTTTTTCGGGCAATGTATCAAAGCGTATATTCCTCATCAGCTTGAGCAGAACAAATTATTGAATTAAACTAAAATCCTCTTTTTAATCTGTTCATTTGGTGTTAATAATAAGATAAAATGTAAACATTTGGAAAAATTGCTGTTCTCTGCAAAGGGCTATAATTATTCATTTTTTCAATTGTCTTCTAAATAAATGATGAGAATTCGTTGCAACTAGGCAACAATATATTGGCATTTCAATGATGACTACTGACCAATTAAACTGACTCATTTCTTATATTAACTGAATAGCGTGGGAGAAAAATATATAGCTTTCTCAGAAAGTTCTATACAATTATTAATTTAGCTTTTTCCCAAAGCTTAAATTTCAATAAAAAATGCTATGCATAAAAAAGTAAAAGTAGTAAAGGAATTATAAAGAAATAAATTAGCAAAAATATTTCACACAGAATTAGCTTATAGTAGGCAAATCTCAGTGAAGCAGTATTTTTGTTTATAATTTCGATTCTATTTTAAAGTTAAGTTTAACATATAGCTCATGAAATTGGTAATTTTACTTAAGTATTCTTTAGTTAGAAAAACCGGGAAATAATATGTGAAAAAATGATTTGTATGATTCCACTACTGACATAGAATTTACGAACTGTTTTCAGTCGCTCTTCTTTCGTCTTATATTCTCAAAGCAATGTTTTCAAGAAGTTCAGAGAAATTCTGTGAAAAAAAAATTATCACATATCCCCCCTTTGCCAAATATTCCAATAATCTATTCTTTATAATTTAAAAATTGAACATTTTGTAATAGTAAAAACTCATTCACTGAATCGTTCCATCGTGCATCGGAAAAAACTTATCAAGATTATTTTATATCTGATCTGAATGGGAACATAGTGGAAATGAATGACAGAGTTGTATTTAATGGAAGTATAAACTTGAAAACTGTATTTTAATTTCATCCATTTCCTGTTTTATTTCAATGTTTCCAGCCACGACACTGTTACTTTATCGACTTCGGACTCTTTCAGTTAGCTATTTTTCAATTATTGCTCACTGCTTGTTGTAATACACCTTATCATTTTGCATGCACACTTTCTTTTTTGTTTTTTGCACTCAGTCAAATTGAGTCAAATTTTAAGCAGTTTACTTACAAACCTGAAAAAATTCTTTCGAATTGTTAATTAATAATTTATATTTCACTTTAGGTCTTCTAGCCATTTATAAACTGTAAATTTTAATTGCAGAAAGAAAGTATAGAATAGCTAAGCAATGAAACTTTTCGTGTTTTTCTTTTTTTTTTAGTATAAAATATGAAAAGTTTCATTGCACAGCTATTCTGGAATTTTTCATATGTGCACAGTTCAGAACTCGTAAAATATGAAATGTTTCATTGCTTAGCTATTTTGGAACTTTTTAAATGTACAGGTTCAAAGTTTAAAATTTGTAACAATTCTGATACATTGGCCAAGATAATTCATTATTTTATCATTGAGTGGTATTGGAGAATTCATAAAACGTGATTTGAGGATTGATGATCTAAGATAGTTGTGCTCGATATGTTTTTCAGTGCTTAAATTGTTCATTTGCAATTTAATGTCGCATGTATAATCAAGAAATTCCATTCTCTAAAGCATTAATTAGTAAAAAACTAATTGAGCAATTGTTTCTGCCGAGAGTTATTCAGAACAGAGCACAACAATATATATTACTAAAATTCTCAGAAAACCTCTTTTTCTTGTTTGAAATCAACATCGCAAATATTCTTTTTGTATACAGAATCGTATGATCGAAAGCTTACGATTATTTGAATCGATATGTAATAGTCGGTGGTTTATCAATACATCAATCATTTTATTCCTGAACAAAAAAGATTTATTTGCTGAGAAGATTAAACGAGTTTCAATTAAAACCGCTTTCCCTGATTATAACGGTTCGTTAATTTGTTTTTTATTTAAACTCTAGCTGCAAAAATGAAATATACTAAATCAAACTTCTTGCTTAATTGAAACATTCCACAGTTTATTCATTAAAAAAAAAAAAAAGAAAAGAAAAAAAAAGAAAAAAAACATCAATTGTAAATTTAATTATGATTAGTTTGAAGTTTAAAATAAGTTCTTCCAAATTATTTCATCATTTGGTCTGAATGAAGTTGCAGTTATTAAATTAATTTTTGATTTGATTAAATATATCATTAGAATATCACTTAAGAATTAACAAAATTGTGGTCGATTTTTTGAAAATCTTTATTATAGGTCCACAAACTTATGATGACTCGGTGCGATTTATCGAAGAAAAGTTCGAAGCTCTAAATGCAAATCCAGAAAAAACGATTTACATCCATCAGACATGTGCGACAGATACGAATCAGGTTCAGATAATTCTGGATAGTGTTATTGATATGGTAATTCAAGCTAATTTGAGAGGCTGTGGTTTATACTAAACTTCGATCTATTACTATTATTATCAACTAACCTCAATTTATTGTTAAAGTTCCCACTCTCAACACATCACCAATCACAATTAATTATGTCGTCACTCGGATGCAATCAAATTATCGCCAGTCTTCTCCTATCTGTCCATCGCTTACCGTACTAGGGAGTTCGTCATTCTACAGTCCCCCCCTCTCACTAACTACGGTCAGATGACCACACACTCCATTGTTGCAGATTCCTCAGATTGCACCACTGTATTTCCCTCCATCTCACTGTCTCATAATGCAATTGAACCATCAGCCTCATATGCACAGACAGACCATTTTACACCTGAACTATGCTACCTGTGTGGAATTTACTTCGGAAGCATGGTATTCCCTTTTAGAGGATCTGATCTGAATGGTGCCAAATAAACTTTGATTTTATTCAATTTCTGATTAAAAAATTCTCTCTGAGAGAAGCTCCAGGTTTTAGGTACTGTCCTTCTTCAATAATAGAAGTTTATAGAAGAATCTGTCTCTTCTGATTAGGATAATGTTCAAACAGTTTCTGATAATCATCCTGAATTGCAATATTAAGTCTAAGAAGTGATACTATACTATATCAGGAAGTGTGCCTTTTCTGCATTTTCCATGATGTGATCATAGGTTCTGACAGAAACTGTTGATATTGATTCGTTGTTCATCTTGCATTGTCGCCATCGCCGATACAATTCAGGAATGATCAACGCACTACAAAAAATCACTGCCGCACCAATTAATTCGAAAAGATTTGGTCCAAGTAATGGCCATGGATCTCTGCAAATTGTATATATAATATTACCATATTTTTACACAGAAATCAATTGAAATCTCAAATCAGAAATACAATAAAAAAATCCATCTTAAAGGTGCAAATGGAAAACCGATTACATGACTGTTTAACCAAGAAATAAAAAGATATTGTAGAATATAAGCATTTCTTTTCGACAATCAATTCATTCTCGGAAAAATTCAGATTCTTGAGTTATTCTAAGATCGCTCATCACTCCATTATGATTATTTTCTTAAATTTTGCTAGAAATCAAGAAAAAAGTTTATAGTAAGTGAGGGAAATTTACCTAAAGTAATATTGGCAGCACTCCGCACCGCAGCACCAACCATATGATGGACATGCCCAATAAATATGATTCACTGGTTTGTCTGAATTTTCGATAAAAATGTTGCTCAGTTCCTGCAACATAGCGTATTCATCAGAATTTTTTCTGACCACGTCATTACACAAAATCAATTATTCCATTTTTCTAATTTAATTGCTTTTCTAATTTAGTTGCTAACGATATAGTTCGCACACTCTCAAGACTATTTTTTTTTATTTGTCATATATATATATATATATATATATATATATATATATAGTTTTATTTTGTCGTATGTTAACTTCGGATTTTTCATGGCCAACATTAGTTGAATCAATCCATAGTATCTAAAGATGAACTTGTGGCTCCTTAACATCATACACCAACAACAGTTCTGTTACTTTCGTTAGTTGCTTTCTAAATTATTCGATGGAAACATTCGAAGAAATGAAAACATCATTTGGAACTTGTAATATGCATGCAAAGTCAGTTCTAAATATTTTTAACTCTTTTTGATTGTTGAAGATAGCCACAATTTTATGTCAATTCCAACAATAATAGCAATTAGGACTGAAAACTTGGATTTTTAGCTTTAATTGTTGTATAACTTATTTGTAAATCTGCTAGAATTTTCTTTAATTTCTCAAGCTGTTCTATTTACTTTGCCTAGATTCTAGGCTGATGTTGACGTTTAATGCCAATTGCCATCTTTGGAGGAGTAAAGTTGTTAATATGTACTTTCTTTTCTTAATGTTTATCGCAAGATCAACTGCACCTTTATCACTAATCACTCTGTTCATTAAGATTTGCATTTCTCTGTGTATTTATTGTTTACAATTGTAAACAGCTGCTTGTATTCAATCCATTTACATTCTCAATTTTTTATACTTCCCTTTCTCAACGACATGTATCATGTTGTTAACCTGTTGTAAACAAAGCATTAGCAACAAAATATATAAAAGTTCATTTTAAGCATAAAATGGCATAAGCAAAAACGGTTACCTTAATTTCGAAAACTTTTAAATGGCATAATTTTCCGGTGCTGGGCGGTTTAATCACGTTATCATAAGCATATAAATGATATTGAAGTTCATAACGACTAATTGGAATATCGGCAACATTTAAAATAATCTTTTGTGAATCATTCCTTATAGCACTAGTTGATTGAAGATAATTGCGTAATTTTCTGTAATAGAACTATGTTGCCATGGTGAGTAAATGAAGCATCGAATATTGGCTTGTCTGGGAGCATGATAACTTTGGATTTCTCAGCACTAATTAAAAGTGAGAAATTAAGAGACTCATATGTATCCATTGATTGAGTTTCTTTTAACTTGGATTTTTTTCCGACAAAACTATGTTTAAGCACAGCAAAGTGCATGTTCCAGAAGTTTCAGACAAGCCAAAAGTATATTGTGCATTTGACCTCAGAATAAAGGAGCAATAGTCAAATTGCTTAACTAATTTTAGAATGGTCATAAAGTCCAGAATCATTTAAATTACTGTATTACAAAACTTACAAAAAACTGATATGCTTAGAAAAATCACTTTGATAATAATATGTTCCATTTCCAAACGTGGAATAAAATTTGGTTGGATTTATTCCTCCTCCAACGAATTCAATCATAGAAAGCAACATCGTAAGAAGTGCATAATCCGAATTCATAGCCTGGAAGCTGAAAACATTTAACATTATCAAACGCATCATTCTTACAGCTCGCCTCTAAAATGACTGATGCATATCAGAATAAACGGTCGGTTTGCCTAAAAAATTAAGACTTTTTATAAAATATTTGATCAGCAAAAATGGGGATATATGCTTGGCTGAGGATGGATTCAAATATTTAGTTATTGGCTTCGAAACTGAGAGAATATAAACAATTTGATAATATCTGTACTTGAAATATTTTCGCATCAGAATGATATATATAATGGTATTTAAAAAAAAAAAAAATCTATCAATACCTGAAACTACTAACTACTAATAGTAAAGACTTAGTTGTTGAAGAACAGTGATGAAAAGTTTTGAAAAATGAATAGCTTATATTTTTTTCTTCACTTCAAATAATCAAGTCTCATTGATAAGACATGTTTTTGTCACTAGAAGTCTCATTACTATTTTCATACGGAGTATTACCATAGATAGTGTTTTTCAAAAATATCTACCTTAAGTTATTACAAAATTAATTTCGGAATTTCATGTACAATCAACAAAAAAAAATCATTATGCATTAGTTTGTTTAAGCTATACTAACTGATTTTTTTTCTTTTTTTTTTTTCTTTTTTTTTTTGGAGGGGATTCAGAAATTCTTATATTGGAAAAAATGAATTCGAAATAAACAAAAATTCTAGAACAAATAAGCACCGCTTCATTTCCGGAATAAACAAACATCTTCCGATTGCTCATTTTCATGAAATCATTTCATGATTTAAAATAACTTCAGACATAGTAATTCATGCTAAGCTGCTTTTTCCAATTTTAAAAACCGAGTAGACTAAAAGTATTATTTCCTTTTTCCATGAAAAATGATCGTCTATCAAATTTTTTTTTCAGCAATAAATATCCTAATTTTAACGACATTTTCTAATTCAAAATTAGAAAATGACACACAAAGGAGAATCTTGTTTTCGATCATAACTAACATTAATGAAATGCAAATCATCTTTGCGACATCATAACTTTTTCCTGTGGAACATATTTCTGAAAGAAGAAAACGAACTTTGGAATTATGTAGGATTCATTAATTGAAAATTTCTATCACCAAGAAAAATCTTATGCAGTACAGTGTTTTGAACTACTAATTTTTGTATTATCACTATCTTCGGAAGTTGTGCAACATTTCAGCAGCAATAATTTAATCCAGTAATTTCTTTAACAGTTTCTACACAGTATAAGATAAAAAGTTGAAAGTATTCATTAATTAAACTTAGAAGCTCGAAAGTTGAAATTCATTTAATCATTTCATATGCAACAATAAATCTAATTACTACTTTCTTTCTTCATCTTTTCATAGAAAGTATTGAAAAATCCAACGGTTTCTCAATATCTCATAGAATTTTATTAAACTATTGTAATATGATTTAAGTGCTGGGAAAAATTAGTTAAACTTTTGAAATTGCTTTCATTAATGAATAAAATTAAATTAAATAAGCAGGTAGTCAATGTTAATCATACAAATTAAGTTTATAAATATAAAATTTGCAAATATTTAATTTGTATGATCGCAAAATCGAAACTTTTGATATAGAGATTGAGGAAAAGTCAATTTAGAGAAAATCTGCGCATTTAATCTTTTTTTTTTTTGAGTAATATTTTTAAAAAAATGGATTAAAAGGGAAATGTAAATTAAACATAAAAGCAGGTATTTCAGGTGAAACAATTCGACAAAAAAACATTTTTTGCTTTAAAAAATGAAAAAATGCAGTATATCAGTCTGGAAATTATGTCAAACCAGTTGTAGACTTTTTATGGACAGAAATGACACGGAACCACAAAAACAGGTTTTTCATAATTTCACTATCGCGTTATACGTTTCTTCAAACCTTCCTGTTTGTTAATTTGTCTTGTTTTTGAATATTTAAAAATTTCAAAGAAAGCATCTGCCAATTGTGAAATAGCAAGCTTCAAACTTCTGTTAGAGAAAGGTGTAAAACAAAAATGAGGCTGTTATAAGGTAAAATCGGTGGAAACAAAAGGGGAGGATAAAAGAAGAAATTAATGAGTTAAAAATTATATGTTCGGTTAATTTCATCAACTTTCACCGCAGTATAATCAGGAAATTTAAGACATAAAAAAGAATTTAATTTGTAGAAGAAAAGAAAAAAATTATATTTAGCATTTTTTCCGATGAGAAGGTTGCCATTCTCTAAATAATTTTAGCGCAGTGATTGCTTAAAAAATAAGAATTGTTCTATGCATAAGTGAATAATAAAATTAAATAAATTGACTTCAAAATATTTCTTCTGTTTCTTGTATTGCACAAATAGATAACATTTCTATTTATGAGAGAGAAGTTTATAATATTTTGTCTTTTCATCAGTATTCTTTAAAAATAAAAGTGTTGTAGACACAATAATCCTTTCAAAAATATATATTATTGATTCGACCAGTGGGAAATCTTGAAAAATTTTGGTTGCAAGCTTTTCGTATATTGCAAAAATAGAATTCTTGAGTGGAATTCTATCAAAGTGCTCTGAATGATTTATTCCTCGAGATGTACCAGAAGTTATAAATCGCATAAGAAAAGAATGGTAATCAATATCTTAAATGTAGCAGTTCCATGATAGAATGAAACTGGTCGATATTGAATGATTTATGATCTTATTATTTATTTTCGATAAAAGGAAAAATCGTTTGACAACAAATATATTCTAAAAACTTTCAAAATTAATCAGAGAAAGTGACATTTTAATTTATCGATATAAATGGTTGGTCAAGATGGATGAAGAAAAAAGGTCAAAGAGAAGAATGGCGGAGGGATGAAATTGGAGCAACTAAAACTGATTGATCCCCAAACATTACGAAATCTTCTGAAAGAATTCAAAAGGAGGGCAACTGAACTTTTCCCATTTGGAATTTTCAATATCTCATCGCAATATCATCACTTCGCTCATTCCTTAATCTTTCTTTTGCTGGTTATTCTGTAAAATTTATCAGCAAATATGTTTATCATTCATCGCTAATCACATCTATCTTCATTACTAAACAGTGATAACAATATGTCAGATAATGCATTACTAATTATCAAAAACGAAAGCATAATTGAAATACCAAGAATTCATAAAAAATGAATAGTATAGTCGTAACTACTTTTGTTCACTGCCACTGTTTATTATCCATTCAAAGTTCAATTGAAATAAAACAATAACACTAAATGACAAAATATATATATATATTTAAAAGCTTGAGGAAATTTAGTGAGAACTTTTGAAAGCAACATTTGTCAAAAATGAACTGAAATTGACGACTTCTTTATTTCAAAACCAGCTAAGTAAAGGATGTAAAACAGTGCAATAAACTGTAACAATAGCGAGAATACCGTCTCTCCGGCTTAAAAAAATTAAATGATATTTATGGTTGAAAGCTTTTTACGAAATAGCGAATAAACAAGTACAAATGTTACTTTTATTATGTTTTGTATGGATAAGATAAGTATGAAATCAAGCAACCGTTATACCTAGGCTTCTATTTCTGCTTTAAAAAGCATTCTGAAGATAATCATTTATATCGCTCAATAATTATGGCTATTTGATGATAATTTTTTGCTTTTCTAGAAAAGAAAAGTTGACAAATAGAGCTTCTTGATAATTGCACTACTTCTTTCAAGTGAAGGAAATGAAGATTTACTCATTATTCAGCATAAATACATATTTTTCAAAAAAATAACACAAGATAATCAGAAGGAGCAAATATTCGAACAAATTCAACATTGTGATTGAAAATACAATTTACGTGTACCTGTTAGCAGCCTCGCGTAATAATCGCCAAAGTATTTTACCACCTGGCGATCGAGGCAATGTCATTGCTATAACAACAACATTCACCTGTTTGTGACGCATCACACGATCTGAAAATAAAACTGATAGGCTTGAAAAAAGTTGCAACAAATATGATAATGAAATGTAGTGTTTGCTTTTTGAAAGACCGTTATCATTCCAAGCATGCTAAACAAGCCACTAGGCTCAAAATATTATCGTTATAAGAATTGCTTTTTTCGTATATCCATACCATTTTGATCATTGCGTTAATAACACATTTTGCTTCAACTCGGCTTAGGCTTATGATCTTTGGCAGTGATTTGCTTTGACCTCACACAACTGATGACCATCAGTGTTTTCTTTCAATGCTGATTTACCAACAACTGTCTCCACAATATCAAGTTTCTACCAAAACAGGCCAATTCTTATATTACTAATTCAATTGAAAAAGCATGTAAAATCTGTTTTAAAAGAAGAAAAGATTTTATTGATTTTAAACATACCATTAATAAATGCCTTAATCTGTTCAGCGGTGGCATGCATACGCGGTTTCAACACCACAAAAGCTATTGGTATTTCTTGCTGATTCATATTTGTGGCTGGTACTATGGCTGCTTCAGCAATTGATGGATGAGTTAATAGGATTGATTCCAGCTCTTGTGGCGTCACCTAAACGGGAAATTTTTGAAAATTTCATCAAAACCCAGGTCAATCATAATTTTCAAGTCCATGAAAATACAAAAATGAAGTCTCCGAATAAAAGCAAATAATATGAATAAGTTCAACTCTAATCCTATTTTCAATCTTCATCTTAGGAGAAAAAAACTTATTATAAAGTTTGCGATTGTACTTTTGATTTACTACTCGTTTCTAGCTCAGAAGAAAAAAAAAAAAGTAGTTTCAGATAGGTTAGTGCCAAAGAAATAACAACAGAATTGCATCTTGAAATATTTAAAAGTTTCAGAGTACTAAAATTTGAAAAACTATACCTGAAAACCATCCACCTTAATCATCTGCTTTTCTCGATCAACAAGAAACACATTACCGTCTTTATCATAAAATCCAATATCACCTACAAAATTCATTGAATGTCACTTTATGCTCTTGATAACTTCCTTTAACAACCAAATGTTTTTTTTTTTTTTTTTGATATTCAGTTTTGCATATTGAAACATTTCCACAGCTTCGCATGAAAATTAATTTAATCTTATTTCACATATATTTTGATACAATCACGGGTACATGTAATATTTCCTTATGTAATGTTGCCCTTAAGAAACATTGATCTGCAAATATTTATGAATATATTGTATTGCTTTTTCTTTTCGCAAAAGTTCTTTTTTTTTTAATTTCTACCAAATTTAATCATTTTTAATTAAATGATACCAAATATATACCAGTATTTCGCCAACCGTTTCGTTTAAAATCCTCAAGCGTAGCTTTTTCGTTCTTCCAATAAGGTGATACCACAGTTTGTCCTCGAAGCAAAATGAGACCCTGTTCGTTCATGCCAAGTTCAGCTCCACTAACCATATCTATCACCTCAATAAGTTTATTCTTGATTTGAAGTTTTCTGTTATTGTTTTTGCGGATAAAACAATAATTTTGTCTCGTTCATCTTTCAAAAAAATCAATGATAGAATTTTCCTCTTTTTTTTTTGCCGTTTAGCATTGAACAACTAAAATATTTGTTTTCCAAAAATTTCATGTTAAATATAAAGTTCTAAAAAAATACAATTTCTCAGAAAACTAGATCAAATGACAAAAAATTACCATCATGCTCAAGCCAGCACACAATGTCCCACATGAACGAGATTTGAAAGGAGAAAATTTGGTCGTTCTACAGATAATTCCTGCTTCAGTCATTTCGTAAACTGAAATGCTGAAGAACTGCAAAACTTGAAATGGATCAATTGTAAATTGATAGTAGAAGACACTGGATCATATATTCAAACATACAGTTTCTCTCTTTATGATTAATGCTTAAGAAAATGGAAGTTAAACGAAATTGGTTTGAAACATAAAAAAGTATCTTACCGGCACTAAAATGCTTAACAGATGGCAGGCATCTATATGCACGTTTTATGGTATCTTCACCAATCGCTTCCGTTCCGATTACAACATTTTTCAAATGATAATATGGATAATGATTAATTATATCTGTATTGCAAAGATGCCTCAAAGTGGTGGGACTGACAAACAGTGTCTTAACCTGTAAAATGATATACTTTAAAAAAAAAAAAAAAAACAAATGATGGACAAGTTTTAATCCTTCAATCAGTTCTGGATATGGTCCAGAATGAGACTGATTAAGAAATGAAGACAGTGATTTAATGAAGGCTGTAACTTTTTGCAATTATAGTATACAAACATTTAATAATGACCTATGCCCTTTGGTTAGATCTTGTTATTAAAAAATTAAGGCGGTGAAAACAAAGTATTTTCGCATAACTTTAACATCTACGAAAAGTGAACAAGAAAAAAGGAGACGTGCATAAATACCAAACCTTATATACATGGATGCATTTTGCCAACGTTTCCACGTCGTCCGTGAATGTTACCACAGTTGCACCATTTGATAATGACGAAAAAAGCACATCACGTCCAAAAGTATCATGAAATAGAGCGCTGGAGAGAATAAACTCACCCCGACTTGGTAAATCGTATGCGTCCCTACTGAAATATATGAATAATTATCAATATCGATTACCTTTCACGATGATTGAATTATGTTCTAATCGCGGGAAATACAGATATTCAATACTAGCGAGAAAAGTAAAGTATGAAATGAGTGAAAAGTTATCAAAATATGATAAATATGTGCATGATGATACCGATTTATATTTCGACCAACAAAGCCTTCCATCTGTTATTAGAAGTTTAATCTTCATCAGTTAGCAGTGGAATAGTACTTAAAATTTTCTGGACATAATTCTATTACAAAAAGAGAACTTTTAAAGTTAAAGATAGTATGATATGATTAACTTGGACTGATTTAGTAGTAATAATAGTAAGGACGAAATTACTACTTAATACATCATTTGTGTTTTTATTCTTTTTATACATCTCGATTGATTCTGTAAGCAGTTATATGCTTGTCTCAAAGGCTAAGCTTGTCTAAGTTCAAATAAACCTTTAATAGTGAAATCTCGAATGGCTCATCATAAAAGGCATGTTCTTGATATTGATTATCCAATGTGAAGCTTATACATGCATCAAAGCTCCAACTTTTGGAAGCTTTGAAATTTTCACGAAGAGGAAAGGATTAACAAAAAGAATAGCTAAATTAATGGCTTGATAAAACAGTTGGTTGAAAAAGTACTTTATGATAGCAATATTTAAAGCAACAAATAAACCTAAGCTGATGAGTTAGTAATAAGAGAAATTATGGTTGAAGAAAGGAGCAAGCAACTGCTACATTGAATGAACGAAGTTCTTCTAATAGTAAGAAAATGAGAGAATGGATGCATTCTGCTTAAAAGCAATCAGATTATTGGCCCAATTAATCGGTGACTCTGAATAGCTATGGCTGATCGTATGGTCTTGTACTGGCGAAGTATCTATCAAGTGTCTGCCTTATCAACGTTCGATGGTATTTGTTAACTATTTCCAGAATATTCGATTCGCATCGTCTGCTCTTGTCATTCGTATTCCAATTCTATTTTCCTTTGAGGAATTGGATAGAGATTTTCTACTACGACTACCACATTCTAAACTTCAGAAATGTTAATCGTTTAATTTGCTAAACATAGCTTTTTAAAGTAACAACTTTTCTGCACAGTTAATAGTGAAAGAATATCTCACTTGTTGAACGTTTTCAACATTGCGTTGAGAACAAAATGCGATATGGCAACTCCTTTTCGCGGTCCACTTGTTCCTGTTGAATAGGGCAAGAAGATAATGTCCTCTTCGGGAGCCATTTCTGGATATGTTGAAGAACAACGAGCTGCTGTCAAAGCCAAGTCATTCAAGATTGGAAATCCCTTTGATTTCTGACGATTACCAATACAAATTATCTGAAGTAAAATTTTATACTCCAAATGTCTTAATCGAATTCAATATAACGAATGTCTCCGATACATAAAACAAAAAAAATATTTAAAAAAAATAATTTATTGTGAATTACATCTCAAGACAATGTGTTTGTTTATTGTTGCCAATATATTTTAATGATGAACTTATAAAAATGGTTGTATCTATTAAAAATTCAAATAATACTGAATTTGTGAAAATATCCGATGAAGATTTAATCAAATTTATCACAAATTTTTTTTGAGATAATTTTTTTCGTACTCTATAATCAATACTCAGTTCGTTAAACACCGCTGATACGTTGTCCAATGCATACGGTATGACGAAAGCGAATCTCGACGTCGAATCCATTATTTGCCAGCGCATTTCGTCTGTAAATTAAAAAGTTATTTAGATATGCAAAGTTTTTTTTTCTACAAAAATACTCACAGTTTCAGTTAGTGAATTTTTATCATTATGAACAGGCTCACAAATATCCTTGCTAATCAAATAAGATATAATAAGCAATGTGTTTTTAAAAAGAATGTTTTATTCTTGAAGTTTTAGAAATCTGCACTTCAGAATTCAGTGAACTTGTTGAAAGCATTTTCTGCATTCTGCCGCTGCAAAGTATATTCCCGGAAAAAAATTACGGAAATAATTGAAGAAGAAACAATTATTTGTCGAAAGTAAAGTTGAATATTACGAATGAAGCAAAATTTCGTAGCTCAATTCGTTTAACTTTTGAATTTGGTTGATGTTGTCGCAGAAGAAAATTGGACTTTTTCTGTCAATTAGTAGGCTGTAAGAGCTGAAAACTGCATCACTGATTTACTTCTTGATGAACTGCACCACTGATTTACTTAGCATACTTCTCAGATGTTATGTTTCATGGAAATTTAAAAAGCTGAAGTGAATAGTCTATCAAAATACCTCTAAAACAATGATTTTTTTTTTATTATTGATAAATTTTTGAGACAGCTATTTGTCGAAGCTTTGTTACCTTTCCAATTGCTTCAAATGCCGAACGATCATACCATGGTTTCAGATTCCTCGGGAACTTCTTATGAAGTTTTAACAGGATCAACTTCTCCATTACTTTCAACAGGCACTGTCAATTTTTAATGACCGATTATTATCTTCATCTTCAGGGCTCTGAACTCCTCCTGGATCGAATGAGTTATTGATGTTCTGAGTTTTCGTCATTGCTTTATGCAGCCACAAAGAAATTTTTCTGATAAGATAATATCCAGGCAAATTGTTTATTACGAAGAATCACTTTTTCATCAATCAGTAAAATTTTTCTCAGCAGGAATCATCTCATACAAGTCACACATGATATAAAAAACCTCCTCATACCTGTTGCTGACCTAGCCGAATCACAATAACAAGAATCAGACTACATACCAAATTACAATTTATCAGATTTTTTCCCCAATCCAGACATGCGCGTCTTCGCTTTTCTTTTTTCTACTGAACAAGACTGAGCTTCAGCAACGCGTTTATATAAAAAGTGCATAAAAACATGTGCGTATTCGAATAAGTTTGAAAGCAATCGGTGAGAACTGTCGGAGATTTCAAATTTTGAACAAACGAACACTTACATTTTTATTTACATAGAAAAAAAAAACCATTTTACAATTTCAGATAAAGATAAAGATGTAAATATTCTCTGTTCAAGATCTTAAATCTCCGAAATTTCTTCACCAATTACTCTGAAAATTTGAAATAATATTGCATTCGAATAGGCGTATTTTTTATATAGATATACCTTTTTTTTTTACCTGTCACAAGTGTGACAGGCAAAAGTAGGTGAGCGGACTTTTATTTACATAGATTAGCTGGATGAAAACGCGGAGCATGGCTCGGTGCAGCTAGTAAGTAATAATTTATTAACAAGAAAACATAAAGAAATAAATAAGAAAGTGACATGTAATATAACTCTTATTTGAGCTATGCAAATAGAAAACTCAAAAACTATAAGTATTTTTGTAGAGTCCTTTGAATTACGTATTAGCAATTGAGCATTATTGTTGAAGAACAAAATAAAATTTCAAAAAGAAAAAAGTGAAGAATCAAATGAACCTTTTGAAAAACTTGGATGCAATGGACAAACTATTCCACCAGCAAGCGATATTCCCAAAAACAGCCATACGAATTCTGGACAGTTTGGCACACATAGAATTATTGGCTAAAATATTAAAGACAAACAAACTTGAAATTTTTACATAAATCCCTTTAAGATTTAAAACTCATTTTATTTTAAAAATAAATTATTTTGTAAGAAAATGAAAGGAAATAAACTATGCAGAAGAGAATAAACATTTCACTTATGTATTGAGTATCGCGCAGAAGTAAGTCGCATATTTGGTGTTTTTTCAGAAGCTTACGAAAACATTCGATTCAGCGAAAGGTATAAACAAAATAATGATAAACTGATTAGATAAGCTTTTCGAAAAACAAAAAAGTTAAAATAGAAAATGGTGAAAAATTGATTCAGGCGCCACTTCAAGAATGATTTTTATCAAGAGAAAAAGTCAAAAGCAGTTTTATGTTTTTTGTACGAATCATTTTCTTTCTGTGATCTTAATTATTTTGAACAGAAACTTTCTTTTGAACTGAAAAAAGGCAGATTCTTATACTTCCTTGAAAGTTTAGTCGATAGCATTAATGTATGCTTTAAAAAAAATTTTACCTCTCCTTTTTCTATTCCCATTGCAACTAATGAATTTGCTATGTATTTTGTTTTGAGTAGGATATCTTCAAACGTAAACGTTTCATCGGTATCATTGTTTATCTAAAATATGAATATTAGACTATTTTTTTTAGAGAAATTTCACAAATTATGGTAGAAAAATTTGGTTACCAAAGCCACTTCAGTGCCATATCGTCGCATTTCGGAAAAAATCATTTCATGAAAAGGTATACAGGGAGTACTAACATCTGTGAGCTCGGATTTTATCGGCATTTTTAACTATAAAACAGCAGATAAATTTAAATTTTTCAAGAAATGACAGCTGTCAACAAATAATCGCAGTCGCCCTTAAGATCGAAAATTTAATTTGAATATAATAACCCCCCAAAATATCAATGATAGTTGACATTAGTGCAACTGCATAATTTTAATTATCATAAATTAAAATTTATTCACTCACTTAAAATGATTTGAAATTTTTAATCGAATTAAGTTCAAAATTTCCGAAATGGACTAATCAACTAATGGTATTATAAAAGTGTTGTAAAAAAGGTCATATTGCTGTAATGAATCGAAAGATCTGAAATGTTATAATTTTTAAACTAAGCAAAACCTGAGATCACACTATATAAACACTTCCAGTTGGATACTCTCACGACCAGCCTCAATGCATTGATTTCCTATACTGAAAACAGAAATTGAAATTCGAAATTTGTTTTTTTTTTTTTTTTTTTTTTTTTTTTATACTTAAGAGTAAGCGAATAAAGTGAAGGAAAGAATGAATGGCAGAAGTGTGCTCTGAAAAGCTGTCAAAAAGTTTTTGAGTGCGTACGTCTTCTATACACATATGTTTGTGAGTGCCACTGCATCACATCACAGTGTAAATTTATTGTTCCCAACTTGATGATCACAAACTTACTTTGTGAAGAGCAGCCTGGCTGGCTGTATATCCCATAGCTTTTCATCAACTTCTTTGACTGTCTCACCACATCGCTATAACGCATAGAGTGAACTTTTTTGAAACTTCATTGATTGCTTAAAAGCAAACTTTATCAGATTTGTCAATTATCACAAATATACTAGACTTGCTTGTTTTGATTTCTTCTTTGTGCATTTCATAATTATAATCTCATAAATTCTTTCGAAATCATTATCGAAGAAAAATACCGATTGCATTTCGGATATCTAATTCCAAAATATACTGCCTTCCTTCAGCGCTTAGTTTTTTTTTTTTTTTTTTTTTTTTGCAATAGACCTAGCATTAGAATAACGAAATAATTTCCTTCGATCTACAAAAAATATTTTCGAAATTTCTGAAAGCTTCAAAAAGAAAAAGCCTTTGAAAGAGCCTCTAGCTATCAATAAGAAGGCTCGATATTAATTTTGCATCAGTATTTAGAAAATTATTGAAAGAATATTGTTCGTCAATCACTCATTTAGAATTTATTATTAAATAATCTAAAATAGAAACTCCTCTATAAGAAGATTTCAATTGATTATGGTTCCATTATTCCTGAATCATCACTCGGTCCACGATAAGAATTTCACACGTTTTCAAGATATCAAAGTAAAACTTGACTGGTGATTTCAAAAATAATAACACAAATAAGCTGGAATTTTCTCATCTACCAATGACATTATGTTGGAGTTCACTAACAATAATTAAAAACATGATATAGGCGAGTGACTTGTGGCCAAGAAATTTTTTCTGCTTCCCAATAATGCATATATTGTTAGTGATATACAAAGACACTGCAATGTACTTGATCACCAAATTAGACTGGTTTAGTGAAATTCTTACATTAAAAAGAATTGAAAATGGTGTAGTTTTCCAGAACAAATAAGGTCGATATAGGAAAGCATTTCATCTTTCGTTGATTATTTTTTTGCTGCTGAGAGTAATATATCATTTTGCGGGATCATTTATAATGGCATTCCTTCTTTCATAGGAATAAGAAAGCCTGCTGGATAAAAATAATAACGATATGCGAAATAAATCTCGCAACGATTGGCAATGCAAAAAGATTTACTTGCTGTCTTTGCAAAGCAATAAATAATTTAAAGCAATTTTTTCCTCATGATCTATGGGCTTAATGCAGCAAATTTTAGCAAAATCTCTCTCTAAAATACCCTGTTTATCTCTCGAATGAAAAATGTTCACCGATCATTGCTTCTACAAGAAAATATTTAACAATTTCATAGTATCGACTTATTCTTTTATTATTAGCAATGAAATACATAATGTGCGATGGTTCGTTTCAAGCGATTCTGAAATGCAAATCGATCGTCTCCCTTTGGTATATGAACGAGAGGTTAATCGAACGGTCTAGGTAACTGGCTCGCTCTGAAGTTTCCTTCTGGATAGTTGGAGTACGTAATGAAGCTGTTATATTCGTAAAGCGAATGATTAGAGGAATTGTGGGACGAAATGTCTTCAACCTATTCTCAAACTTTTAATTAGTATGACGTTTTGCTTGCTTGAATGAAGCGTAGACATTGATTTGGTGCTTTGAGACGACCATTTTTTTAGTAAGCAGAACTGGCGCGTTGTGGGATGAACCAAACTTTAAGCTGAAGCATTCGATATTTTGAGATGAGATATTGCAGCGCAATACTCAGCCAGATCACTAGACAACGAGTGCCACTCTCCATACTGAACTTCAGCGATAACAAGGAATTATGTTTTTTTCTTACCCTACACGATATAAAATTAAAGTTAAATCTAATTTACCAAAACTGGAACTACTCGTAATAACAGATGAAAAAAAGATATCCTTCTCATCTCTTTTTATTTGCTGATTTTCCTAAGATTGGAATGACTTACGTAAATTAAAAAATCTAATCTCTTTTTTTGTTTTTTATGAATTACAAATTCGTCATTCGACTGATACATGTTCATATATTAAACCATTTTTGTTCAAATCTCTTTCTTTAGCATTTTGTTTAATTTGTTTGAGAAGAAGCAATTATTTATTTCAAGGAATTAAAACAAACAAGTTAATATGACACAAATCGGTGATAGTCTCATACTCAACCTCACATAGAGAAATGGAAAATAAAATTCTGAAAGATCGAGACCAAGGAAGAAAATATGAGGGATAGAGAATGGGCATAGAAGAAAAATCGCGAGATGTTCGCAGTTGTTTAATTTAAATTGCAACCGGAAATAAAATGTGCAGCATGGCAAAGTACAACAAGAAAAGATGCCTGAGGTACTTCTCTGTCGATAAAAAAATGGATTTTCTCTCGAAGGTAAAGATAAAATATTTAAAAAAAAAAAAGAAAATGCAGCGGATGCACGGGCTTTTTATCAGTAAACAAATCCGCAATTCTTCACTGACAATTTGAGAGTTGTTGGCATACTCGCTAACTTTCACATGCAGTTCTGGCGTGACTGTTCAAATACATCATCAATCCTTTATATTTGCTAAAAAAAAATGACCTTTGCACCACAGTGTAATTTGCAGCCACAACCAAATTCGATTCATGCAATTATTCTTGCTGTGAAAGCAAGTCATTCGTGTCAAAGTTGAAGGATTGATTTCTTTGAAGACAAGATACTGAAATTCAAATAAAATGATTTTGATACTTTTACCATTCTAGGATTATTCTTTAATTTTTTTCCAAGTATCATCGTAGCGTTCATTTTAAGCTTTCAGAAACAAAGCACTGTTTCAATAGCACAAGGAACGAATAAATGCGTGACATATTTTAAAATTAATGAAGTTTATCAACAATCGATCGATTCTTAGTTTTAAATAGAACAAACCAAAAATCAAAATCGATATATTCATATTGAATTAAATTAGCAGCCAATGTTGAAGTAATAATTTCATTCAAATTAAGTATAGTTTTATTTAAACAAAAAGAAACGAAACTTCCAGAAATTTTCAGCGTAGACGTTTTGAACAGAAGATTTTAGAAGAATTTAATGAGAAAAAAAGATAACTCATCAATTATTTGAAGATGTGTAAGAGTATTAAACACAAAAATTGGTGTTTAATACTCTTACACATCTTCAAATGATTAATGAGTTTTTACTTTTTTATCATTAAATCTAGTTTTCACCTAAATTAACCATAATACTTCTACCTTAGCAGAAAGAAGTAAATTTTAATAACGGTGAGGAGTCTCGAAACATATTTCTGTTTGTATTATATTCAATGAAAATATCTATATGCACGAATAAAATCATTTTTAATTACAGAAAATTTGATTGGCAACTTCAATCATCCGAATAGTGATTAAACTCTTTCATATTTAAGAATTTCCTAATGATTATTTTTTTTGATTTTCATCGTAAAATGGAAATTAATTTCTTTTCTTTTTAATTTCGGAATAAACTTCAAATAATGCTGCTGTTAAAATTATTATTTCTGCTTTTATTCTTGTCACACTAATTCAGGTAATTAAATACTTTCATGAATAAAAATACGAATTGATGTACGAACCTCAACAAGAATTTGTGATTTCGTAAATCGAAGAGAGGTTGTGAAATTTTTCATTCATAAAGATCAAACGGTATGAGTTATTTATAGCCAAGTACTGCGGGACTAAACTAATCGATGGATGCTCGCCAAGAGATCAACGTGAAGTGGAATTGGATATCGTGAATAATGACCATAATCATTTTGTTTACAACGGCTAAGGAAATTGAGAAATAATTCGGAATTGAATATATAGAATGGGAGACAAACTAGAACATATGAAAATGAATGGCTCAACAAATAGCCCAAACTTCAAACTCGCGTATTCTCAGTATTTTCGTATTCCTTCAAAATGAAATTTCATTTTTTCGTCCTAGAATCAAATTTGAAGTTTGCAAAATAAAACTTGCAATAGATTTACTATTTTGGATATTCGTACTAGTAGTTTATGGAGCATTTCTTAATAAAGTGATAAAAACTTTGAAGGAAGCTTAAATAAGCTTTCTTTTTTATGAAGAATAATTCTCAGATTCTTATAAGAGCAGCTGCTATCAATGAAATATCTTCCTACTACTTTAAAGTACAATATTTATTTTTGGTAGATGGTTAAATGATTTCTTCGAGACTTTTATTTGCATTAGCAAGAAATGGTAAAGGCAAGAGATATCGCATTTTTTCGTCGAAGTAGTTTTGAAGTACACACAGTAAAACAAGTTCTTGCTTCTATTGAATTTGATGTTTGCAGGAGTATGCTCTGAGGAGGATATCGAAGAAACGAAAAAAAAAGGAGCGTAAGATGAGTATCCTCAACTGAAATCTATTGAGACAACAAATTTGCAAGTACTGCTGGACAAAAATGAGGACGGTAATTTGCGCTAAATCCGGTCTTTTTAACTTTCGACTACTCCTTCTCAGCAAATTTTAGCCATCTTTCATTTCCATCTCGATTAGCTCAGTGCTTGCTTATTTGAATGATTTACTTTGCCGATGTTAAGCTTTTGTCTCATGATTGACTTTTCGTTTTAATTAACTTATTTAATCGCAATTCGGGTTATGCCAATATATAAATGTTGTTTTTAAAAAAAATATAATTGCTGCAGTAGAAAGTCTCAAGAAATTTCAGTTTCGAAAAATTTTTTCGATGCTTTTAAAAATTATTATTCTATTAATTGATAAAATTAGTGATATTTCACTCATTTAAAATTAAAAAATGAAAATTTTTTTTTTTTTCTGTTGATGGTCAATATTGTTCGTTACTAAAATGAAAACCGATTGGCCATGCTGCCCGGAGCAATAATACTGAGCATGATCTTCAAAAATTTCCGAAGGAAAAATGCTAAATCATATGTTTATCAGTGATTGGTTCAAATTTCAAGTTCTCTGATCTGTCTAGACCATAATTATTTGATCTCAACAATGTCTTTTTGACTTACCAAAAACTTTCAAGAAAAATTTTTGAAGGAGCTATACCTGAAATTAAATAGCATTTCAATATTGCGCTGAAAATTCCGGATGAATATCGCGAGTTATGGCATGGAAATTATAAAACTTCTTTCGATTCCAGCCAAAATTTTAAGATACAGAGAAACCGATAAGATATGAGAGAATTTGAAATTTGTATCTTCATTTGAATTTAAATTTGATTAATATGGGAATGTGAAACAATTCAACTTGTTTGATCTGTGACTGGCAAAATGCTTTTTAGTTTTGCGAATACACACCATTTTGCTGATATGACATTTTGCTGACACTTACTTCTATTTTACTTTAGAAGTTACGAAAAAATCTACTTAAAATTTGTTTGCTGCATTCTTAGAAGAAGTGACCGGCAAATTGACAAAAATACAAAATCACATTATAGTGTTCATTTTTTTCCTTTAGTTATTTTTATTCCACAATCTTCATATAGTCCTAAATCCTTACAGTAAATATTTGTTTAAACTCATATTATTTTTAGAAAATGGAAATTTCAACTCTTTAGTTTTACACTCCTGCAAAACGAAGACACTGAGTGGAATGGTTACATCGCAAAAATTATTGCTGCCAATTATCATTGGTCACTTCCAATTGATTATTATATGTTGTAAATTACCTCCTAACAACAAAAATTCAGAATGTTTTCAAAATTCAGGAGAAAACGTTAGCTTTGTTTATTACAATCTATATGAGAGTATAAATGATTTGCATATTAAGTTATGGATTGTTTTCTACCAAAAATCTCTTATTGATTAAATATGCTGGTAGTATCAATTAGCTATTACTTTTATTATCATATCAACGTTCTTTAACTTCATTATTTAACAAAAATTTGATCTCTGGAGAACGAAAAAAACTTTTCTCTGAACAATTTTTCAGCATTATAAAATTTACCTTTCAGATTCAAAATAAATTTTTTCAGACTCGTGATAATGTTGGAACGATAAATAGAACAATAAAACAACGAAGTGTGACAACGTCAGAACAGTTTTCGTTCTCATTTAATCCTGCGAGCCAAGTCCGCGGTTAATTTTTATTTCCTTTGCAAATGATTATTAATTTCACGAGCTCTGTTCCTTAACATTTATTTGTCACAATTTAGGGAAATTTAAGAACTATTTAAAGTAGTATTTATACAAAAATAGATTTTTTTAGGTGCCAGAGCATGTAATTTACCCCAACAAATGGGTACTGGCCCATATCGTATACCGCGATGGTACTATAATTCAGTTAGAATGCGATGCGAACTGTTTTTCTGGTCTGGTTGCTGTGCAAATGGAAACAATTTTCCATCAGTTCATAACTGCCAAAAATTATGTGAAGGTTTCTGTGTTCAGTTCCTAATTTGCTGTTTCAAATTTCAATTTTCTGGTACAATCTTTTTCGAAAGGAATGTTAGTTATAACACAGTTGCCTGAATGGTACAGAAATCTTGACATAAATTTGCCAAATGCCGCACAAATCTTTTTTTACTTCATATTTATTTAATTAAAATATAATATTCCGTCACCATCGCTGTGATTTTTTTGGAGTTTATTTATAGCATAAATTTTGGACATATTTCTTTCTCTAGCTAAGAGGAGATAAAGTTTTGGTTTTAACTTAAAAATTAATAATTGACTTGGTCAAATTAGAAAAGTTACACTTTATCCATTGCACTAAACAAATTGATATGTTTGAACATATATATATATATATTTAAAAAAATATATATATAAAAAAAAATATATATATATATATATCAAGCCTTGCATGCTTACCATTAAATTGCAGTGAATCCGTGCAAACAAGATTTGGATCACGGACGTGGAAATATTTTACAATCTCGATATTATTTCAACAAACATACCAAATTATGTGAGCAGTTTGATTATCATGGTATTGACGGGAATCGAAACAATTTCGAATCTTTACAAGAATGCCAGCGTCAGTGTCCAGGTTTAAAAGCAAAATGCTATTTGCTTGACAAAAGAGACTTTGCCACAGCAATTTAGATATGTTCTGAATTTCGCGCTCGAATACTTTTTTTTTTATTACAAATTCAGTAAAACATAAATATTTTTCAAGAAGCTTTCGTCCACTAAGCTTGTAATTGTAGTCGAAATTAGAATGCTTTAGCTTGTTGTGTCGTTGTATATTTGTGATAAAGGACTTTATTCGTCACACAAAGCCTCTCTGCAGAAGCACTGACTCCGTGCGCATATGGCAATAGTATATCGCAAAGATCTTGCTTGGATAACAATGATTGTGGTGTCAACCAATTCTGTCATATTGGCCAATCTCAATTGACCACTGTTTGCTGCAATCGATCACGTAAATTTAGCAATAAGACTTCATGAATATCATTTCTGTTTTTAGTCAGAAATTGTAGTATTACAAATTTCATTAAAACGATTTAAGTCTAAGATTAAATCATTCATTGCATGGAAGTATGATTATCTCTAATATGAAATCGCAATTGATTGTTTCATAAAAATAACAAATTCACACCATATTATAGAATCCGATCATTTTGACTTTGGTAACTTTTCATGAGTGAACAATAAATTTAATTTATCATTTGATCTTCTAATATGATGTTTCAGCATCCGGAGATCAATGTCGCCAAATGTTGAATACAGGTTCAGGGAATGCTTATTTGCAGCGATGGTACTTCAATGTCAATTCAGAACAGTGTGAACCATTCATTTATAGAGGCTTGCAAGGCAACGAAAATAATTTTTTAAGCCAAAATGACTGCCAATTGACTTGTTTCGGTTAGCTTTGTCATTCTCTAAGCTCAATAGATTTAGGCTTCATGAAGACATCCTCAAGAATATCTCAGCTCTTTTTCAATATGAAATCACAATTGATTGTACCGTAGCAATAATAAATTCATCTAACTTTATTTGAATTGTAAAATTTATTTTCTTTAGTGAATCCATGTGCCGTTGGAAGACCATATCAGATTCAAAGAAACATAATAAAATGCTCACCAACAAATCCATCAATGTGCCCTGCAGGACACTACTGTCACATTGGAGCTGAGCCACAAACAAATGTTTGCTGTCCAAATCTTGGTTGGAATTCTTTATTGATCTGCAATCAGTTACATTCCGTCTTTTTTTGAGTCCAATGCGCCAATGATGTTCTTTTAAATTTATAGGCGATAATGCATGTGAGCAGCAAGTTGATCGAGGCCAAGGAAATTATCAGTTGCAGCGATGGTACTGGAATATCGCTGGCCAACAGTGCATGCCTTTCATTTACGCTGGCCTGAAAGGCACACAAAATAATTTCCTGAATCAAGAAACTTGCGAAAGGACTTGCTATAGTTGGATTTTTTAAATTTGAATGCTGAATTTTGAAAGAATAGATGCGCTTCAAGAATGAAATAAATAAAATAAACAAACATGAAGCAATGATATGCTTTTATCTTCCTTCTAACTTTCTTCTTGGTAAAAATGTATGGTATCTTTGCTCTGACTAGAATTAACTTTTATGTCTGCAAGAATTAAAACTTTTAATGAAGAAAGAATAACAGATTCATTTCTGTCACCTGTAAAAGTCTTTCTCAATATTTTCTCTCATGTACAATTTCATCAATGTCTCCAAGCCTTTCCTTTGAAAAATTGAGCATAAATAAGAAACTCTTACCAAAATGTAGCAATAGAAATACAGAAAAGGTTATTTTTATGGTTTTTAAAAGAGCTCGAAGTCGATCTTATCCAAAATTTGTAGTGTTCGAGAATCCGTGTATATCGGGGAAACCACAGCAAGGAGTAAATAATCGCCCACTAAGCTGTAACTTAACATATAACAGCTGTGAAATGACACATTGGTGTCACATCGGTGCAGGACCTCAAACAACAGTATGCTGTCCCGGAAAAGGTAGTTTAAATCGTTTCTTCCTGCAGTTTTTGCATAAACATTTTAGATTTTGCTATCCGAAAAATCTCGATATAAATGCTATACACTTATGCGGCACTTTTAGATACTAAAATTCCACTATAATGATAATGGATAAGATCTTTTTTCAATGTCTTTATTTTTAGTTAATGGTTCGGCTATCTGCAAATTACCGTTATCCTTTGGTTCTAGTAACGCCAATTTGAAACGATGGTATTTCGATCAGAAAGCCCAAAATTGTATTCCATTCAACTATGCTGGAATGTACGGTAATCAGAATAATTTCTTAACACAACAACATTGTCAGCAAATCTGTCCAGGTAATTTTTTCGAAAAGGGCGTTTTCTTCATATTGATATCTAAAACGTTGAAAAGCTGTGCTTTTACCAGGACAACAAAACAACTATACTAAGCTTCATAGATTAAGTTGCTTCTTAATGATATTCTGCCGTTTCTATATTTTTATCGTAGAAGTCCATTGTGAATTTTATAACTCTTCCAACTTTATCATCTAGTTTGTATTTTCTTGATAATTTCTATCCAATGAAATTGGCACCTACTATTGTTACTAGTTTCTATTCTTGGGACTAAATAATGTTTATAAAAGCTCAGAGTTTCTTACCCAGATCGCTGTAATTCCATGTTAATTTAGGATTCATAAATCCCTGTGGATCCGGTAATCCGGAAATGGATAACAACGGTCACATCATAATATGCAGCAAATCGCTCAATTCATGTAGCTCGACATTTTGGTGCCACATCGGAGCTCAATTGCGGACAACACTTTGTTGCCCAGGCCGAGGTTCTTTTTTTTTTTTTTTTTTTTCAGAACTAATTCGAGATTTTTTAAAAATTTTAGCTCCACTATTATCTAATCCTCATCAACCAGACTCACCAGTTAGTTTCCATCCTTGATAGTCTTTTGAATTTTTAAATATGCATCTGGATTAAAAATCCAAAAACTATCATTTGTAGATTCTCATAGCTTTGTATGATCTTTCAAATATATTAAATGAGATTAGGATTACTTTTTGAAACTGTACTTATCATATTCTCGAAGTTGCTGTACGAGACCATCCAAAAGCAAATGTTGGAACAAAGTATCACCATTGTTGGAGTATATATGTTAATAATCAATTAAATTTAATGACGACCTTTACATAATCTAGTGATATTAAATGCAGTTCAGGGCATTACCGACTGCAAACATACAAGTCCACTTTTCGTGTATTATTTGTTATTGTTAGTTTGCATATTTTGTTGCAGTAGACGTATCGACCGCATGTCAACTGCCACTTGTAATCGGTGATGGTGGTGCCAATCTACAACGATGGTACTTTAATAGCAACAAACAACAGTGTGTACCATTTATTTATGCCGGCTTGTTCGGAAATCAAAACAATTTTCTGACGCAGCAACAATGCGAACAGGCTTGCCCTGGTCAGTATCTCATTTCGCTGCATCGAATATTATTCTCAGAGATATCAGCAAATTTCTTCCAATTATGCATTCTCTAAAAATTTCCTATTGTTTTACCAATTGCATGCAAAATCCATACATCCGAAAATGAAAAATGGTTACAAAATTATGTAAAGACTTGAATTCGCTACTTTCGACTGAAATTACTTAGATTCATGAAATTGTAAACCTTTATCGAAAAAATTTGCTGGATTTCAATGCTGTAAGCTTTTTACTTTATTTTATTTTCTTTTTTTGCATGAAATTTCAGTATTTATGAATCCATGTGCCTTGGGTAATGCGCAAATGGGACAAAGTGGGCGTCCACTATCATGCATCTCTGATAATCAATGTGCTGATAACTACTGGTGCCACATCGGCGCAGACTCGCAAACTACCGTATGCTGTCCAGGAAGAGGTATTCATTTTAGATTCTTTTTGCACATTTAAGACTATGAATTAATACGAAATTAATAACTGTTAAACAGACATCAATTTCTGCATGATTTTTCAAGTACGAATTCTGCAGCACAAGGATATGCAGTTTGTTTGCAACCAATGACCGCAGGGACGGGTAATAAAAATTTACCGCGATGGTATTATGATGAGAATACCAGACAGTGCCTATCATTTACTTATCACGGTATGATGGGTAATCAGAATAACTTTCTCAGTAAACAAGGATGTCAGTTGACTTGTCAAGGTACTTTTATTAGTTTATTTATCAAAAATGAAAGGCTAAGTAGAATTTTATCCGTCTTGTATCGCTGATAATTATGCGACACTGTCCCCATTTATTGTGCGATACTGTCCTTATTATGCGATACTTTCCCCATATCCTTAATCGATACTTTCCCCATTTTATACTTTTAAATTTACAAATTTAAATATGTCATCGATCAAAAATTATTTGCTTTTGATTTTTTTTTTCAACTGCCAAGAGTAATCTGTTTTTAGCTTATGTGAACGTCTGTCCACAAGGTGATCCATTGTTGGAAACGGGCACCAAACAACCACGATTTTGCACGTTCGGTGAAAATAGCTGTGGACCAAAATACTGGTGCCATCTGGGCTTGGTACCAAACGAGAACCAATGTTGCCCGGGCGCGGAAACCAAACCTGCAGCATGCAAGATGTTATTTGCAGTTGGTATCAAGGGAGCACCTGCATTACCTGGCACCCGGTGGTATTACGATGCGACCACCTTAACCTGTAAAACGTTCGAGTATAATGGCAGAAAAGGAAATCAAAATAATTTCTTAACGGAAGCTGATTGCGCAGCTACTTGCAAAGGTTCTTGCATCTTGAAAACATATTTCTTGCAAGGAAGATGAGCTTTCTTCAGTCGAAATTTCGTTCCTTTTAAAATTGCCATCTCATACAGCTTTCTGTTAATCAAATTTCAGTTTTTCGAAATCCGTGTAATCAGCCAGTAGTACTGCCAGTGCAAACTTGTTCCAGTTCACGGCCGTGTGCAATCGGTACATATTGTCATTACGGAGCAACATCGGAAACTACAATTTGCTGTCCTTTCGGTACCATTTATTCTCCTTCTCAGAACATCTAATTAACTTTCCTCTATTTTTCAAAGAAATTATAAACGATTTCATTCTTTGAAGTTTACTTTGCAGAAGGAAATCGTTGCGCGAAGCCAGTGGATCGAGGTACAGGGAATGTATCACTGCAGCGATGGTACTACAATTCGCAAAATGGCGTTTGTGAAATTTTTATATATAATGGATTGCATGGCAATGCTAATAATTTCTTGAGCAAAGAGAGTTGTGAGATTGCTTGCCGAATAAATCCCTGTTCTGAAGGTTCAGTTTTTTAAAGCAATTTAATTAAATCCAAAAAATATCAAAATCCAAGTTTAATTTAGCGGAAATTTTGAACTGATTTCTGAAATTCGATTTTAATTTCAGTAAAATTCATTCGGTCTAGAAGAAAAAAAAGGATAATTGGTTTTCTAGTCAGGTTTGAATTTTCAAATCTAAATCATTAGGAAACTTTCGAAAATACTAAAGACTAGAAGTTTAATCCAGGTCAACCGCTTACCACTTCAAACGGTGTTTATCAAACCTGCGTTGTGTCATCATTGCACATGAATAGCTGTCCCAGTCGTTACTGGTGTAATCCCGGTAGCAATTCGCTTACTAGAGTATGCTGTCCTGGAGGTGAGATTTTTTTAACGATTCCGTTGCATTCCATTTGATCTAACTTTCTAACGCGAGAAATAGAAATGCAATTGAAAGTGTTAATATTTTCTACATCGTTCTCAGAGAATGCATAATTGCCGTTGGATGCTGCGAAATTTGCATTCAAGTTACGCAATTTACGCTTCAGTCACGCAATAACGAATCTTACAATTTCAGCAATTAATGATCCATGTAATTTGCCAATGGCAGTAGGCGAAGGAGATGAAGAATTAGAACGTTATTATTATGATGCAGTGACAAGAGCATGTCGTGTTTTCATATATCACGGTATGAAAGGAAATCAGAATAATTTCTTATCACAAGTAAACAGATTTTTTTTGTTTAAATTCTACAGTTGCTATGAAATTAATATATATTTGCAAACCTATTTTTTTGAATGAGAAGTTTGAAAATAAAAGAAAGTCTCATCTATATGCTATCAAAAAAAATTCGCATTACTACAAAAGTGTAAATTTAGATTTAAACCTAAATTGTAGTACTATGCATATATTTACTCATATCAGATATAGACAGTTATAGTAATCTAAAAAAAGTTTCAAATGCTAATAGTATAGTCAAGCACAATTAATTAAATTAGTGAATTAAATAATATTTCGTAATCGTATTCCAAGTATCTGTTCAAATCCATGTGACATGCTTAACAACATGATAAAGTGAACTGTTCTGTAAGTAATTTATTTAAATAAATATCTACATTAATTTAATTACTTATAAATATCAATCGCACTTTCTATGCTTTTTTATTTAATAATTCTTGCAGAAGAGTGGAATTTTCCAAACAATTTTAAGTTCTAATTAAATAATGATTAGTGACCTATAACCTATAGGCAGCCTGTCAACTACAGTGCCATCCGTTGGAAAATCCATGCGTTGGGCAACCAGCAACAACTACTGCAGATCAGATACTTTTTTGTTCAGAAATCAATAAAGAGGTGTGTCCGGTAAATTTCTGGTGTCATATTGGAGCGACACCAAAAACAACCGTTTGTTGTCCTGGAGGTAACATTTTGACTTTGAAAATTTTGACAAAAACTGATCGTTTGTGTTAATCGAAAAAAATAATTCAGATTTGCTAATATGACAACAATATAGCGATGTATAACTGTTTCTGTGATTTATCTATTCTGAAATTTCGAATGGATAAAACTGATAATGAGTGATAAATGACGATATGATTTTAATTTAGCAACAAATCCATGCTCAGTACCCCTTTCACCGGGCTCTGGTAATGCGAATCTGTCACGATGGTACTATAGCACTGATGATCGTGAATGTTTACCTTTCCAATACAACGGTATACGAGGCAATCAAAACAATTTTTTGTCGCAGACAGAATGTTCCAAAACTTGCCCAGGTAACTTTTAGATTTATCGAAGTGTTCTTTATCAACACGCTGATTACAATCTGTACAATTGTGACAGTATCTGAAATAAACTTAAAAAGTCAACCAATAATATTGCCTTACAAACTGCATGTTACTATGCAAAGAAAAGTTGCAAAACATCACACCAATCGATAAATTTAATCGTAAATTGATGCATGATTATCTGTTCTCCGATCAGAAAATATTTCGATTGATTTGAGTCTGTCTTGTTTCTCACAATCTTAGGCTTTCTGTTTACTTTTATGGTTTGCTTTGCAGTGTTGAATTAATTACCACAAAAGCTCGCACTTACAGACTGCATGCGTTTATGAGACATTTTTCTGCTAAACAATTGCTTTTCTTGTATGAATTATATATACTTTTTAGTATCGTAGAATATTTAATTGTTTTGGATAATTTGAAATATTTGATACATTTATTTGCGAATGTCATTTCAGCGGGTGGGGTTTTTTTTCTTTTTTTTTCAGTTCCGAGAATCCATGCATTGGAAGATTTGAAGCGATAGGAAAGGAAATCCAAGGACATGTAATCCGTTAAAAATAAATCATTGCAATGTTAGTTATTTCTATTTGACCGGAAATAGCAATAATCATAGAAATTACTGCTGTTCGAATCATACAGTATCCGGCATTTTTTAACTGGAAGTGGAAAGGGAAATAAAAGTTATGTATGAAATTCTGAACAGTGATTTTAAGCAGTATTCTCATGAAATATTGATTTCAATCAATCTATTTCTCTGTCGAAATAATGCGAAGAAATCTAAATTATACTGAATTTTTTATAACAATGATTTATGTCAGTGAATTAAATATGAATATCACTAAATTATATCAATGAATTAGGGTAAATTTCAAATGTCACATGAAAGGAATTGACTATTTATATTTTGATCCATTCAGTTTCTGAAATATCTCCGTTGTGGTACTGAACCTATATTTGATGATAATTTTCGGAAAGTCTCACAAAATTTACCAAATACGAATTTTTTTGAATGTTCCTTACTCACTCGAACCATTTATCTTCTGAAAGAAGTTCTAGATGGCATTCTCAACAAAGCTGTATAAATCTGATCTGTTTGAAAATCCTAATTCAACTTTTACATAATTTTCTGAATGAAGCACTCAATGTTTCAGTTTTCAGGAATCAAAGAACGGAGGTGAGAAAGTTTGTCCAAGGCGAGTTATTTTTAGAAAAATGCAAACTGAATAATCTTTGTATCGTCGCATTGCAAAAAAATACATTATATTCAATGAAAAATGCTATGTTTATGACATGAAAATTCCTAAAATATAATTTTATATAAATTAAGAAAGAGAGACTTAAAAAATCCAGAATTAAAAAGTTATTTTGCGAAAAGAACACCACTTGTAATCGCAAGGAAAATAGTATACTGCAACCTGTCCAAAAGACTATACTTTTTCTTCATCAAGTCACATTGCATCTTTGAAATTGGGGTGAGTTAAGGGGAACAGTTGCAAATATTGTGTATATCAAATTACTTTGTTTCAGGTTTCTGTATTAAGACCCCAAATCCAGATTTTATAAACAGAAAATGATAAATTGTTTTTTGTTTCAGAATTTCTCATTTGAAATTGATTTTTCATTCGGTTTTTGTGGCTCCTACCTTTCTGTCTTTTGAATCATATACTGACGGAATGAACAGTTTTCGGTTGCAATTCGGTCGAAATTTAAAGTCAGCAATGAATATGACAATGCTTTCTCTAATTTTTCAAAAAAAAGTACTCATACTGAAAATGATTTCAACAATTAGAAAGTGTGCAGAATTAATATTTATCACAATATCAATTCCAAATCGATTAGATACGGTGAAAATTTGAATGATTCTAGTTTATTGAAACCTTACGGTAATATTTGTTGAAGTCTATAATTTGCAATAATTTTCAGACTCTTTAAAAATGTTAAAATATTGAATGTGATAAATATATTATTTGAATTATTATTCATATATTTTCATTCATTATAAGTTATTTTTATTAGGTGAAATATGTCGCCTGTATCAATTCTTTCTTGGAAAAATTTGTTCGATTATAGATCAGATCAAAAAAATTTATTCAGAGATTGAATTTTTACTTTTATTTGATAGATGAAGATTATTGATTTATTCGCAGTAACAAAGATTTATTGGAAATAAGATGTATGAAATTAAATGAGAGAAAATACACAATTTGTCAATGTCGAGAAACTTTTTGTTTTCTGTTACATTGTATTAGATGAAGAAATAATGATCGAAAGAATTCCAGAAAATAGATGATTCTTTTCATCGTCCAATGTTTCAGCAAAAAAAATCAAAGAAAATTTTCAGAACACTCTTTTCTGTAATATACATGTCATAGTTATTCCTTGAAATGCTTGTTTCGAAGTAAAAATATTCAACATTTACAAATTAAAAAATATGTGAAAACTATAAGAATTAATATTTATGCACGGAGGCGAATTGTTCCATTCAACAAATATATTTCACATCAAATTAACCTTGCAGTTTTAGGATTACCCAAATTTCAGGTTTATTAACAGCAGTCTGTTTCAATTTACAATGTCTTATGCTGTATCCTACATTTTTAATTTTTATCGCTTAATTTGTTATTCGATTTAAATCAGTTCTCATAAAATTTAACTGGATTTAATGTATTTTATGGTCATTTTTTGTTATCACATGGTTTACTCATTAGCACTGTGATAAAAAATTGCGTATGAAATTCAAAGTAAATCATATTTTCCTATGTTTTTGGTCATAAAATTACAAATTGATCTTATCATTATATTGAGTCTCAAACTTTTTTGCATGACTATGCATGATGCATGTAGAGTAATGAGTGCTTGACCACATTTAGTTTTGAATTTTCAGCTCATTTAGAAATCAGCTTTTAGCTGTCACCTAGAAAGAAATACTTTCACTTTTCTTATTCAGAATCTTATAAAATTACTAACTCATTATTAACTTCAATGAAATATACTAACATATATTAATTTTAAACCTTTTCTTTAAAAAGTAATGAAACGGTTTCCAATGTTATTTCAACTTCTTATATATTTTTTAATTTAAAAACTCTTATTAAATTTACTTAGAATAAATCTTTATGAATATGGATGTAACTCATTTACCTTTTCAGATATAATTTTGTATTTTTTTCAGAACAACTCTGCTTATTATCCATAGACAGGGGAGCTTGCAGTGGAAATCAAACACGTTATGCTTTTGACCGACAACAGGTACGTGTTTTACAGTAATGTTACGATAAATTCATAACTACCTCTATGCTTCGTAATTGAGAATTTCAAGAAGTTTGTTGAATTTTGCAAAATTGCTCCAAATTTCTATATGCCTCAGATAGCGAAGGAAATCATTCTACTGACGTAATTATCCAAAAAGGAAATCTAAGAATATGAAATAATGATGTAAAGAAGGAAGATTCAAGCAACTGTGTGAATTTTTGTCTAAATTAAAAAAATACTTTTGAAAGAACTTAAAGATCATTTGGTGCGATGTTATCTCATCTCAAATAATGCTGAGAACATTATGTTAAAAATTTTGTCAATACTGTTATGAGTTATTCTACTTAAAACATTTAATTATCTATATAATCCAGCGATTTTTTTTTCGGTTAAAAAATAACACTATAATGGATGAAAAATGCAGCGATTTTTAGAAAAATATTGTAAACTGCAAAGTTGTAGATTACAATAATTTTCTAAAAATAATTTAAATAAAATGTCTGTTCAGCTTTGTATCATTCCTCATTTGTTATATTGTCACTTTTTTCAATCACAACAAAATTACTTTGACAAGTTATTAATGAAACTATTGCCTCGTAAAGAAAAATCTTCATCTTTTTACAATGATATTTGACTTTCTTTTACAGAATCAGTGCGTACCATTCGAATATACAGGTTGCGGTGGCAATTTGAACAATTTCTATTCTTTAACTGATTGTATATCAACTTGTGGACAAATTGGATTTTGAGAGATTATTCCAGTTCTGAAATTTTAGCAAATTTATGTAGATAAAATTTTGTGAAGTCTTTTTAACTCTTGTAAGCATTTTTTGTTCTTTTCTAATAATATGAAGGATTCCGCTGGATGAATCAAAATATTCCTCGTTAATGCATATTAAATTTTAACCAAATTTTTTTTCCCTGAAATTGATAACTCTTATGAGTCTTTTCTAATTAAAATTATTTTGTGCCTGAAGAAAAATATTTTATTCCAGAAATTACAAAAGTTTTAGAACTCTTTGAGCAATTTGATTTAGTTACTCGGAATTTTTTTTATTTTTCAGATTTTAAAGCATTAAAGACTTTTCTGTCGAGAAATGCTTTTTTGGCCAAAATACTTCAAAATATAAAGTATTTTCGCTAAATTATGAAGAATACTTTAGTATATGAAGTGTCGAAATGCTCAAAATTTTAATATGCGAACTTGGAATGTAATTTGCCTGATTATGATTCATTTGAAAAAGAAATGACTTTAATTTTAAATTTCAAAAAAATTCAAGAAAACTGAAATTTTATCGTGGTTGAATTAAAAGAAAAAATTCAAAGTCGCCAATTCTGCTTAATTATTTATATATATGTGTGATTTGTGTGATTTGCATTACCATAGATGTTAAAATTTGTTTCGAAAATGATTTTGGACTGCTTGAGAAATTATGTTGCATTTTATAATTGAATGTTTATTCCGAGTGATGATTCATTTTCCGATGGAAAAACATGGATCAAATCTTTTTAGCAGTGATATTATGAATTCAAATGTTGAAAGTTATGAGAGAATTGAAGGAAGTATAATTTAATATAATATTCATGAAAACCTAGCTCACAAAATATCATAATTGTGATGGAATAATTATTAGAATGAAAATTAGAGACTACTTGTAAATTCTTATCTTGAACAAAAAGATGTTTTTGAAAAAGTTCTTCTGAAAGGAAAGTTATGTTTTTCCCATAAAATCTCACCTTTGATGTCATCGATTAGTTTATGGTGAAAGGAAATTTTATTTTTAACATTCTAACAATTTCTCCCATTGCGAAGAAATGTATAATTTAGAATAATACGTGACGAAATTTTCTCTTAATTTTTTTCTCGCTAAATTTTCTCTGAATCATTTCTCCATCTCAATTCTATAACATTTTTGAAAACACATTTACATTTATTCCATTGAAAAAATTCTCTAAAGAAGGAAAATTGTTATCTCAATCGTTATATTTGAAATTGATTTAAGAATAAAAGTTTGAAATAATTGACTCTTTTAAAAATCCAAGTGTTAGTTAAGCCAAAGTAAGTGTTTGACGGTATTTCGATCGTAAAATTTCTGATAATTACATACAATACTATAAATTAAATTGTCACTCATTAATGTTGAATGAAAAATACGATTCAAGCGTGCTGTCATAAACAAGAGAAATTTTGACCGCTGAAAATTTAACTTCATTATAATTTGAGTAAAATCTATGAGGAATTAAGGCGAAGGAAGAAGTGCTATCGATTTGTTAATTATAATTATAATTAATAAATCAGTCGGTACCTGTACTTAGCACCTTTTGGAAGTATTGTTCTCACAACGCCTTAATGATGCAGCAAATAAATGAATCGCTTGCTTGGATATTAATTACCAATTTAAATTGTTGGTTTTTTTTTTCGACTCTCCGATCACAGTTCATCCTTATATCATTAATTGAAAAGATCCGGAAAGGGAAAGAATAAAGAAATTCCTTATCACATCCATTAATTAAAATTATGAACTGATACAAGAAGAAGAAACTTCATTAGATAAAAATTATTTTGATTTACTTTATAATTTCGTCTTTTTTCAAGATTTCTCTGTGAAATTTTTGAGCCTCATTTCTGAGCGCGAAAAGCATTATCATCCACTTTAAATTTCCGAAATCCAACTAATTTACGAAAATTTTGCATCATTGGTATTGTTATTGTTACTTTATCTTATCATAAGCAATTATTAAACTTCGACGCAGTTTCAAGTTTATTCAACATTTCGCAATTCTCAAGAGCATATTGTAAACACTCTTCAACCTGCTGTCCCTCAAAAACATTGATTGAAACTATAGACAGATTTTAATGTGAATAAATGGATATATTTCTTGCAGCTTTTCTCATATCATTTTGTCTTCAAAATTCATGAATTATTTGAAACCTTGAAGTGATTTTACATTTAAAAATATAATCGGTAGAATCAAAGTTAGCAAAGGTGCGTTTTTTCGAGAGTAATGTAAATTTATGAAAAAATTTCAATTTCAGTTCAACATCCATTTCATCACACAGTGCAATATTTAAGTTTCACAACGCACTTTTTGTTTTTTATTTTATTTTTTTCATTTTTCAAAAATCGCAAAGGAACAAATGGCACAGAAGGATTGGGGAGAAGGAAGCTGAAGGTGAGAACGGCTGAGGCTGTTTCATCGAATTTTCAAAGATATCTTTATTGTCGGAAAAAAATCTTTTGTTTCAATCATGCGAGCGCTGTTTGTTCCAATTTATAAATTGTCTGCGGGTGGTTTTGTTCATTTCAATATTTTTTTTTCTTTGTGAAAAAGTAGTAAGTACATAGTCAGAGATGGCTAATCTATTCATAAAGAGCGACAAAAGCGCCTCAACAGGAGAAAATAAGGCTTAGAATGTGTCGCGCTGCATTAACTTGGTGACCATAGTTGTGACATTAAATTTTTTTTCAGATAGCAATAAATTATATTTCTTTTATTAAAATACTACGTCTTAAAAACTTTACTGTTTATCACTGCACTATCTCAATGCTTACTTCATCTCAAAGAAAAGAATTTTCTTCAAATTTTTTCAATGAATCTGAGACTACGGTGCTTCACTAATTATCAAATAATGATGCTTTTTTGAGACATTTCTTGGAAGACAAATCTGAAACTCATACCATGCCTAGAGATTTACGGAATTTTTGCGTTTGTTTAATAGCAATATTATAAACTCAAAGGGACTTATATAGTCGCTGTTTCTGATCGTGACAAAATCGTCGGGGTGTATTCTGCTTTTCAATTATCACAGGTTTCTTCAATTTTGTTGTTTCATTAACTGGGAAATGAACCTCAAGCTTGGTTAATTAAACCTTTACTATGATAAATTTGTTAATCACTGAACGCAACAATTATATCAGCAGTCGATAATATCAAAAGGACAACTTTCATGAAGTGAACATAATACGAAGAAAAGGAGATATGGTTACGCAATAAAAGAAAACCCAATAACCGAGCTGGACCATCCAATCGAGATCGTAGCTGTACATCTTTTGGAATAATTTTTGTGCTGAGGACCCTGTTTTTCTTCGTGGATGGAAGATCCTGATACCATTTTCGTGCTATAAGAAAGCTTCTTTGTTGTTGCAGGAGTATGCGTCTAATTTAACGCATGAGGAATGGGCCTTTTGGTTAGCCCACATGATGAAAGAGAGCTCTTTTTTAAAGTGCATTGAATTGATAAATAGAAAAATGACTTCACAATTAGCTACAGCAAATACGCAATGTTAAATTTAAAACAAAGGAATCACTGGTCTTCTTCTTTTATCCTCGCGATTTCAGCGACATATATCATCTGCCACTTCTGATAATAACTATGAATTATACTTCCTCTTCTTTTGCTCATCTACATTTTTTCATTTAGAATCACAAATACAACGGTATATCAAACACATTCAACGTTAAATCTTCGTGAGAGATGTTTCTTAACAGTTACCTTTCAGTCATCAGCGATCTAATATCGAGTATAACAGAAGCAGAAAGATAAGCATCTGTAATAAAAGATTATTACAACTATTTACAAGGGGAGCAAAGGGAAAGAAGTGAAAAAACTTTTCTATCATTCTTGAGTCGCTTCTTCGCTTTGCGGCATTTTCTCCCGTAGATAAATTTTATTATTTGATAATTTTCTAAAATCTATCAAATATTTGCAAAATGTATCAGCAGTGTATCAGCAGAATGCATCCATTCTCTCATTTTCTTACTATTAGAAGAACTTCGTTCATTCAATGTAGCAGTTGCTTGCTCCTTTCTTCAACCATAATTTCTCTTATTACTAACTCATCAGCTTAGGTTTATTTGTTGCTTTAAATATTGCTATCATAAAGTACTTTTTCAACCAACTGTTTTATCAAGCCATTAATTTAGCTATTCTTTTTGTTAATCCTTTCCTCTTTGCATTTCAACTTTTTTTTTCTATCGTGAAAATTTCAAAGCACAAAATAAAAAAAAAAATCAGTTGATAGCGAAGAGTCCAGCTATAAATCATTACATACACAGTGGCTGTCAAAAAATTCATTTTAACAACAATATCATTTATTTTTTTTAGATTAGTTTGCCAAAAACATCTTAATATTATCACAAATCATTGGCTTAGTTTATTCGAAATGAAGTAATCCCGTAATTTAAAGTAAGAATTGTATAATTTTAGCTTCAAATATAAATTCTTTTCGGAAGTGCCTTTTTTAGATGATTTTCTTACATGCTTTCATACATGCTCGTATTTCTTCACCCGATTTTTCATCATTTACTGTATTCTGTCGAAGTAACGATACAAATATTGTGACTATGTTTTGACAAGATAATTACAAGAATTAATGCTATTTGCAATCTCGTACATTTAAATATAATATAATAAATTATCAAATTCATCCCGGTGTTTATCGGAATGTTACTGGGGTACTAATTCATATCAAATCTAGCCGTGATGTGGAGATATTAACCATTAGTTTCATCTGTAAACATCATTTCCGTCCGAATAAGCATTTACTGATTAATCCTTTCTCGGATAGTTATCAAAAAGGCGGGTAGCACTCTGATTTCCTTTGTTTATGTGGAATTCTGCTTTTCTTCTTTTTTTTTTTTTTTTCAAGGTTCTTTGATTATTATATTATTGCTTCCCAAATCATAATTATCAGTGCTGGGCAATCTATTTCTACTGTATATCCCATTCTATAGGCTTTGCAACTCACTTTTATCAACATTCGATTTCATTTTATTTCCACTGATATATTAACAATGTCTTTTGAATTAATACATTAGAGCTTTGATCGAATGAATGCTACCAAGTTGGCTGACCTGAAGAGAAGGAAAGAATGGAATGTATCCAGTTCTCGATAAAGTGCTTTTTTAGGAATATCTGTCATCAAATTTTTTTGGTAACAAAATTATTGTTGTTTTTTGGAAAGAATTGAGAATCCTTGAATTCATTTCATTTCATTTAGATTTTGTTGCTCAAAATTAAAGTGAATGGATTCCGAACGGAAAGACTGAAATAACGATCAATTTGTCATTCTTTCGCAAGTAACTGGAATAATTAGAAATCTTTTATTGTGCAAAATATGATGTAGGTAGAATCGATTTGTGATTTATAATTTGGATTTTGAAGACAATTTTGTCGAAAAAATAAATATCCTTTAAGACAAAAGATCTTTAAATTAATTAATTATGCTGCATGATAAAAGTAATGCATTATTAAATCACAACGAATATGTGTTGATTACAAACAATTTTTGTTAGCTGATAACTGAATTGGAAGAAAAAAATTAATATTGAAGTTTTAGTTCTATACAAATCAAAAAAAAATTTGAAAAATCCACTCATTCAAGCTTGTTCTTGTTTAAATTTCAAATATTTGAACATTTTCAACTGCTGTAAAGGAAGTATCTTGTTTTACTGTAATATTTTGAATATAATAATGAATCATATATTTCATCCGGCACTGAAGAAATAACTCGAAAACAATGGTCTGTCGAAAAATTGGTAAATTTATTCACCGAATTTATAGATGCTCTCATCAGCTCTAAATCAAGTTGCCAAGAATTGTTTGGTAAGCTCTCGATAATGGACATAAACAATCTTTATGTCACAAATGATTCATTTTAGAACTATTATTCAGAAAATTAGAAATCTCGTTAATAACTAATTTTCGTTCTTTAAAAATGAATTCAGTGACTGGCCAGGAATACAGAGAACATTGCACATTCAACACAGACGAATAGAAAGAGAATCAACTGAGTAGGGGCTATATTGCAATTTCGAATTTCGAGCCCATTAGAAAAAAATTTAGAGACTGGATGGATTACAGAGGAAGAGAAAATGCCATCGAGAAGGAAGGGAAGTCTCTGTTGAGATCAATCAGTGCGCTGTGATGTGACGGTTGAACGAACAACTGTTTGCTCTCTCTCTTTCAAAACTTCTCGATTTTAATAAGCAGTGGTTTCGTGATCTGAGCAAGCACTTCCATCGCTCGAATCCCAGTGTTTTGGATGCAAAAATTGCTTATTCAGCGTAGCTATTATCAACAGAGGCCAAGAACTACAACACGCATGCAGCTGCAGTTATTAGCTCTGCTTACTTGAATGAAGCGTACACATTGAACTTGTGATGCAAGCGGGCAATTCTTGATAAGCAGAACTGGTGCGCTGTGAGATGAATTAACTGTAACAGCTATTTTACTGAATATGAGTGAATGCATATGTGCACGCATATATGCATGTCTGCATGAAGACATGCATGCACATATGTTTTATATTATTCTATTCCATTTGTCGGACTGATTGAATTCGGAAAGTTTCTTGTATTGTTGGATTCGCCAAGCCAAGAATAGTTCTGTGGTAGGCTGATTGACGGTCATCTGATTCATCGATATCGAATTAATCTTTTTCTCATTCAGAGCTTGAAAAATTTTTCCTGCAAATGTGACTTCTTAGTTCTTTTCCAGAGCGCTCCAGGATAGCTTTGTCCAGCAGAGCTGATGGTTACCTGATCTCAGCTGAACCATCTGTTTTTTCGAAGCTCTTTGCCTCCCTTACCAACTCCATCTTTCTTCAGAGTTTTCTCTCCATACCATCTCAAGCCACTCTTCAACTCTTTTTTTCTTAAATAAAATTTAATTGTTATTTATAGTTTATTTCTAGTTACTCGCAGAAGCAAATTTTCAGATCGCGAACTTATGACGGATATTTCCATCTGTCCGAAGTTTATTTGCATTTTGTATTTCCAAATGAAGTTTCTCTGCTTCATATTCAAATATAAATTGGAAAAATTAAGAGTTTAATTAACTGGTCGATACAATGGATAGTTATAGCTGCTTTCAAATGAATTTTTCCATCGATTGGTCAACACCCATTCAAAAAATGCAATGTATTTTATGAAAGGAACATAAGGAAGCATTTCGATAGTAAACTTGAGTAAGTCTCACTGTAATTCAGATAGTCTTTAGCTGCCCACTGCTTCTAATTTGATTAGTATTTTCTTTTAAAAAAAAACGAATTTTTAGAAATGATTTTTTATTCCTGGCTTTTATTTTATCAAATCTAATTGTCTTAGTCCAGATAAAAATTAATTTGGAATATTGGGCTGTAGCCAGATTCCTGAGCATCGATAGCGAATACTAATGAATCCGTTTTGTTCATGAAAATGGATTTAAGTGAATGATTCAAATTTCGCAATGTTGAAACCTTTCCTTTTTGAATTAAAGTGCCAAATGAGATGTCAGTTAATCATTTCCCGATAAATAGCAATTTATTTATAATTCCCAGTGGATTATAGCTGAACAAGTGTAATTAAATTAATTATATTGAGAACCATTCAATAAACTATCGATATCAAGCATATTTATCTCTAAAATGATTTCTTCTTATAATAATTTATTTGCAATGTATAATGACTTCTTATACAGTATTCCTTTTGAATCTAAATTTGTTGGTGAATTATATGAATGTTACTATCCCAAAATTGAAGATAATGTTGGAATACCATTAGAAATTAACGTTCACTTATAAAAATTAAAGTTCATTTATAAAAATATTTCTTCAGTTAATAACTTTTTCATTCAAATGCTGCAAGTAATAATTTTCGATTCAGCTGCTGATATTAATTGAAAACAGTTCCATCTTAAATAAACTTCCAGTCATTTCCTTCTCGAACCTCAATGTAACTCAAATCCTGATTATCAAATTATTAAGTCTATACTGGTTAATGATTTCATCTTCACTTGGAGAGAAAAGAAAAGTGAATCACACGTTCAGGTATTTTTTTGAAATGATATAACTAGTTGGAGCAAAGTACAGCAAATACACAGTGCACAGTTGCTTTGAAACAGCACTCAGTTCATTTCAAAAACTTGTTCTCATCAATTTAGAATGCATAAGAAATCAAACATATACCTGCTTTTCTCCATACATGTAATTTTCCTAAAAATTTGATTGGCAACCTAAAATTCTGTCGGATTTTTCCGCCTGAATTTCAAAGGAAAACGAATCATTAGACTTGAGAAATCGAAGCATACTGCGGTCTACAGCAAAATGTATGATGCAATATTTTTTATTATTTTGTAGATCGCTTCAAAATTACGAAATGACAAAAAGTGCAGTGGAAGTACAAATGGCCTCAGTGATTATTATGCTAGCTGATTAATATTGCTATGTAATTTAAAAACTTCCAACTGAGAATATATTCTTTCATTTAAATGAAAGTTTCCTTTATTATGCAAATGAGATGAATCGTTGGTCTTAGCAATACAGTTTGTGGTCACTTTGTCGCTGTTAGCTTTTCGGCAGATTTTGTCAACTGTTAGTTATTGACTATAAGCTAACAAAATAAATGTGTTGGCTTCAAGGAAAAATTGGATTGAAGCTTTAGTAATGTTTGCCAATTTCAATTAGTATGTAAGCAGCAGTCTGCTCAATTTCCTGTATTCATTTTAAATTTTTGTTCTGTTTTTAAGTATGCTTGAATTGGATAATAAGAATCTATTTGATTTCTTTCCCAATAAAGTCTTTAAATTCATTTCCAGCCAAATAGATTTAAATTTATTTTATTTAAATTTTTGAACTTCCGTTATTTTTTGATTTATCGAACTTCATGAAATTCATTTTTTGAAACTGTTATTCATGTTGCAATTGTTACTCTAATAATGTATTTATTAAAAACTATATTCGAATTAGTTTAAATGATTTGCTTTTTTGTATCTATTTTTCATATTTCAATTTAGCTTTCAATATATTTCTAATATTTGAAGAAAAAATTTTTTTTAATATGTATATTTTTTAACAATTCAATTATCTCAAAATCCTCTAACCCTAATGACACTTCCAAGTTTAGGTTTTTTAGGATTACTTCCTTTTTCAGCATTATTTCACCGCTAAAAGACAAATTAGTATCAATTTATGATCGAAGTATATGTTTTAATCCTTTTTTCTTTTTTTTTATTTCAAGATTGAAGAATTAATTCTGGAATAAGGGTAATATATATATATATCCCTCGCTACATAATTATTTAAATTTTTTAATGACCATTATTTAAAATACTTTTGTCTTCTGTCAGAAGAAAGTTGCAATATTTGAGGATCAATGATGTCGAGATAATTTTTATGCATATCCGTTGTATATTTTTTAAATTATTCCGCGGCATTAGTTAGTCGTGCTACTCATTACATGTGCGTTTAATTGTAACATTTCAATATAAAATTATATAAACATGTCACCGTTTGCAAATATTTATTTTTAAACACTGAAACTTTTTAATTGTCTTTACTTGGCATTATTCATTTCCATTAATCATATTTCAGTTAGGACGATATAAAACAATCATAAAGTAATATTTATATTCTTTTTCATCAACTTTTCTCTTTTCCGCCTATCTCCTAATGCTGCGCATTAATCACATTGAAATATTTATAAAACATATGATTTTTAAAAATATATCAATTTCAGATAATGAGCGCTGTCTAAAAAGATTGGCCTATTGAATCATATGCAAATTAGGAAGAAATGACTGATAAGAATATATCAGAAAGTGTCATGGATTCGGCTGGATTGACAGCGGAAAATGTACAAAATGTCAGAGAAATGGGAAATGATTTAATCGACAAATTATCGGAAGAAATTGAAGAAGGCACTAAAAGCTTTGATGAGTTAAGAAATGAAATGGATAAAGCAACTTCAGATGTTCTTTTAGTCGCCGAAAAAATGATACATGGAACTGAAGATGAAGTAATTGAAATGCTGAAGAAGACTAAAGAGAAGCTGGTCGATTCGGTAAACGATGTTAACTGTGACTTTTCTGGAGTGATCAGCAATCTGAAAACGTTTAGTAATGAGATCCAAGAGAAGACCTCAGAAAATTTGGGAGATATCAAGGATAAAATGAATAAATTTGCTGAGAACATCGGCAAACCTGTTCCTGAAATAGCCAGTGAATCAGAAGAATTGACAGAAAGGAGGACTGAAAACGTATTAGGTGCCATGAACAATAACAGTGAACTTTTCAAAGATGCCGACGGAATAGTTTCTGAAATATCTACTGGGTTCAAAGAATCATGCAAAGTGACTGTCACAGGCAAATTAGGAGAAGCCATGGATAAAAATGTTGGTGGAGCAAATTCTGAAAAAAGCAATGCATTTGAAAAGTTCGAACGTGAAATTAATGAGAAATCTGCTGATGAATTGGAAAAAGGAGAGGAAAAAATAGATGAATTCATAAAAGAAACTTTTGGGGAGTTTCAAAAATTACATGAGAAAGCAGATAATAATGCAATGGTTGTAGAAGAAATTGGTAGAGAAAAATTGGAAGATTTCAAGGAAGGAATCAATAAAAAAGTCAGTGAGATCAATATAAGGACAAGCAATGAAGAAGATGTCATCTATGGATCAGATGATGGAGAAAAGGGGATAATCGAGATCAGTGATATCTGTGTTGCGGAGAATGATAAAGATATGAAAAAAGACGAATTCTCGAAAGAAAATCCAGTTGGCGCAATAAGCGATCTTCTAGGTGTTGAAGATATTGTTAATTCACAAAGCAACACTTTTAATGAAGATAACGAAAAGGTGGAAGAAGTGACAGAAGAGATAGCATCGAAACCAGAACATGACAAAGAGACGCAAGCCATCAAGAAGATCATACCGGTAGGAGAAAATGTTCCAGAACAAGTGGGCACCCTTTCCGAAAGCGGCATTTATCATGACGATTATGAGCCGGAGAAACCGGAAGATGTCGTGACGACAAAATTGGGAGATTTTGTGAATGATAAAGTAGATGAGGCAGACAAGTTGCTGGAAGAAGTATTTAATGTTGACAGAAAACTGAAAGAACCAGAAATAATTGCTGTAGCAAATCAAGAAGTATGCTTCTCGAAATTCAAATTTATGCTATTTGAAATGAAAATTTAAGAGATTTAAAGTTAAATTTTAACGATGAAACATTTTTGGAATTTGTCCTGAAAAAAACGAAGTTGAAAAAAAATTTGCAAAACAACTGGGAAGATTCTTCAAATTCCTTTACTGAATTTTTCATTTTTAATTTTCAGGATGTTATACATCAAAAAGAAACAGAAAAAACAGATACAGTTATAGATATAGTAGGCGAAGTATTGCAGAAGATCAACGTTAATCAATACTGCATTGGTTGTGAAGTATTTATTTCTTTTTCTTTTTTTTTCTTTTTTTTTTTTTTTTTGGTTTTTACTTAGATTTGTTGGTTATTAGAATCAAAAAATTTGGAACTTTAAAGTTTTTTTCTTGGCTTATTGAATTTGTTATTGGAGTTTCAGTTTTAAATAGATTTCTTCTGTGTATGTGTGCTGCAAGAAATTCGTCAAAAATTTTTAAAGAAAACTTCCTTTAATATTCGATTACTATTAACCATGATATTTTCACGTAGATTTACCCATTATCAGTGATGATTAATTTCCTAGAGACTAATCATTCTCTCGATATTTTTCAAGCGAGCCGAAGGATGATAAAGAAAGTCCATTAATTGCAAATCCATCCGATGATGCATGAATGAGGCCCTTCAGGCTCTTGCATGAATGTCCGCATCCTTCTTTCCTATTATTTTTTATGTTCCTTCCATTTAATTTATTATTCATCTGTCCATTACTTCATCATTTCAATCTATTTTGGCCTGACTGCAAAGAAAGCCTTCACTTTTACCCTCATTTGATTCTTCCATCTCTCATGTTGCATGCATTGAACGAAGCATGCTTGCATGCCACCAGCACCAGAAATTACTTGCAAAGCATCTTGTGAATGACATTTCATAGTAATCTTCCTTCCTTCTCCATTATTTCTTGTCATTTCCGTCTAATCTTCCCCATTCCATATTCCGACATTATCCATTCATTCCTGAAAAGTCTAACGATTAATAATCTGATTATAACAGATGATTATTTAAATACAATCGTTCAACAATTTCCTTACCGTCCTTACCGTCTTTTAGATGCTTGCACATGCGTTCTTCCGTTTTATAGCTTGTGTTGACATAAAAACACATTAATGCTGAAAATTCAATTAATATTGATTGAAAATATAAAATATTTCTAAAATTGATAGAAAAATCTTATATGACTTAAATTCTGATATAAATTACAAGCATAATTTCTTAAGAATATATAAACAATTCTACAATTTTAGTTCCTTTCTTCTCAATTGTTGTTTATCAAATATGCAAAAATTGTTAAAAAAAAAAAAACAAAGTCTTCAAACAGAGATCAAGTGGATCGATTATGATGGACATTTACAGACCAAAATGTTTCAAAAAAGCCAAAATTTACAAATTTAGCAAATGTAGAAATAGGAGATGAGTAATCGAAATTCTTCTTAAATTATAAACAAAAAAATTAAGAAAGCGGAGTAGAAAATGAACCTGAACCTTAATATGCGCATAGAATCATTATCAATACTTTTCAACGCTCATATCGTTTGCTTTCATTCTTCATTTTGTAATTACCCAACATGTGTTTTTTCTTTTTTTTTTTTTTAATCTTGGAATTCTAATTTCAAGGTTCTGGATTACAATTAGCGGAAATTTCGTTCTAATTCATTCCTAGCACATGAAAATACTCACTTTTTTCAACTTTTCTCTTCTTATCATTAATATTAGTTGTTGTTTTGGGGTTACTACACCAGTAGAGGGCATGCAGCTTTATTGTTTAATTTATTCTAGCGTCATTTGATTCTTATATTCTTATTCCTTAATTCTAATTCCTAATTCTTGGATGAAATTCAGTACTTAGCTCTTATTCATCTGGATAGTACAATTCATTTCTTAAAATTTGACTTCCTTTCTTCTTGCTAATATTTATTCTATTGTTTTTCAGATTCTAAATGCAGTTTTTTATTTTACCAGTTTCATTATGAAGAATCTATTTTTTCCGGCAGACGTTTTTTTGTTGGCAATTTTAAATATTGGGAAAGCTTAAAGCTTTTAAAAAAATGAAATTGTTTTCAGTTGCTTGTTCCTTTCATTCGCTTTCGAAAAAAAAAAAAAGAAAAAAAATCTGATTAGCAATAAGCGAGGAGTACTATACTAAAGATAACAAAATTTCTTCTGCTTTATTTTTCGATTTATCATTAATACTGTGTAATTTAGACGTTATTTAAATAAATTTGTTATTTTACAAAGAATGTTAAATGAGAAGAATTAAGATATTCATGAAGTTTACCTCTAATTTAACAACCTACTTTTGATTCTGTTTCTCGTTTTCTGATTTGCAATAAATCAAATTCAGTCTGGGTTAAAAGATCGTAGAAAGCAGTTAGATGGGTAAAGAGATGAGCAGGAATATTTATAAATTACCATACAACGAAAGAAAATCAGGAAGAATAAAGTAAAATTTTGGATAGAATTCGATGAATTATTGTCTTATCAAAAATTTTTTGGTTCGAAATAACTAATGAACCCATAAATTTAATGAATTGTAAATTATCGATCAAACAAAATCACTTATTAATGATCCTAATTTTGCATCGGTAGGTGAAAAATTATCGCAAATAAATTGATCTTTCCGTTCTATTAGATTTGAAAATTTTTCATTGCACATCAATTTCACTTCTAAATAATCTAGAATTGAACATCATCCATATTTTCAAATTATTTAATTTATAATTTGCCTTAAAATGGTGAAAATATTGAGAAAATTTGAATAATTTTGCAGGAAAAAGAAAGAAAGGAACTTCATGATGTTATGATTGATCTAAATGATGGCAGCACGGCAACTAGTGGTAGCAAATCTGAAACGTTGGTTTTCTGATTCATATATTTTCGATTTGTAGTTGTTTCTTTGCTGCCAATCGATCCAGTCGATACTGTGACAGTTTGTCTATGATTTCTCCTTTAAATAGAATAGATAAATTTAATGTAATGTATTTTACTTACTTTTTATTCATTTTTTCTCATTGTATTTGTAGGCGAATTATTGGAGACGAGGAGCAAAAATCAGCTAACGCCTCACCACAACTTCCACCTATTCCTGGACAGAACAAGGTTTCAGTTTTTCCTGCACAAATTGATTCGGATGAAAACATACAGTTACATGTATCATCAAATGCGATATGCAAATATACATCGTTCATTAATAATACGATTCTTTTTTTTTCATTTTAATACTTTGAAGTAAACTTTTAAATTTTTCATGATCTAATCTAGCTTTAGGATGAAAACATTATGAAGAAACTGTTTTATAAAATTGATTCAGGCAATTTTCATCTTTACAGTTATGGGAAAGCTATTTCTTGTACCTGTCCTATATCAATTTCATACAACTTCAAAATAATAGTAACTTTTAGGAACCAGAATTTAAGCATTCCAGTGAAGTAACACTGGAATCAAGCTTTGTTTTTGGGAAATCTACCGACAAAGAGAAAACTGAGCTTGAGATCAAGCCGATACCAGATCCACTGCATTCCAAAGAAAATGTTGCGCACTTTACTGATGAGGTTAAGTTTTTGATTTCAAGCCATATCTTCCTACTACATACAATAAGTCCCATATATGGTAATCTGAATAACCATCTTTTCATTTGCTTTAGTTTTAATTTTTAATTTTATTTGCACTAAACTAAATATTACATCTAATATTTCTCTCTCTTTATGATTCTCCTAAAATGCTAAAGAGGAAACGATGTCAGATTATCATTAATTCTAGTAGGAGATTCGAGTTAAACTTCGAACGATTTTTATCTAGAGGTGAACTTCAGTTCATTGGAAGTTGAAGATTTTATCTTCAATTATTCATTGATATAAATATTTGATTGAAGTGCACATTAGAAGTATTTATGACATAACTGCGCGTGGTAAATTATTTTTATTACATTAGCTATTTGGAAAAACTGAAGATCATTATATGTTTGCAGTAACTTTGACAATACTTAGATGCATGCAGTACAAGTGTACCAATACATATACTGTTTAAATGGCTGCCCAAGTTTTTTAGTTCATATTTTATATAATACAGTAAAGGTCTTTAAATAGCATGCATTTCGAAGTGAACAGATTTAATAGTTATAAAAATAATCGGTCATCGAAGAATAATGGAATGGATTACAGGTTGCGGTAAATATGAACAAAATGTTTGAATTTCCTTCAAGCAATACTATTCCTTCGTCGTTCCAATCATCAACTCCAGAAGAGAGCCTTGAATTCTCGATGACTCCAGTTGCTCTCGAGAGCACATTACAAACAACTGTTCCGATGAAAGTCGATGATCAAGATAAAACAATCATAGAAGCGGAAATCAAACCAGTACAAGAGAAAACTGAATCAAAATTTCAGGTTTATCACACAATAGTTCTTCGCAGTAGATTTTCGTCAAAATTATTGCTATTCCACCTGATATTAATTCACCAATAGTGCTTTGAGTTTCAATCATTTCTTTAACTTAAGATGCAGCTCAGCTAGTCTGAACTTCTCTTACAACTTCCAGTTTGCTTTCTTTGTAAGAGCTTTCCGTTTTTTGCTTTAGCTGTTTCGTAATTTTTTTCCGCATTTTCATAGAATTTTATAACTGGCTTTTCTTTTCTTGGCTCTCTTAATTTTTTACTTTAATTCCAAGCTTTTTTCCTTAAATTTTCTTTTTGCTTTGCTTACTTTTTTTTTTTTTGTTATCACCTGAGAATTTGAAGAGGAAGAGCACTGAAAAGGAAATAAAGACGACTGACAGCTTTTTTCCAGAATTGAGCCTGGAAATCAAAATTTCCGTTAATTGAACAATTTTAAAAAGTTATTTTTAAAAATTTAGCACAAGAAAGCGTGCAAGATTATCATGATCAATTTTATTTATAAAATGGAAAATTATTAGCTGTGTTTGACATTAGGGATTTCTGACTTTTTTTTTTTTCTAAATAATGGTTTTTCTCATGCACTACATATTATCTTTCCTAGAACATTAATAGTTCAAGAAGAGCAATAAATGATTGTTCAGTTATGTAATGCTATGAAAATAACATTTAATCTTGGAATAACAACTTCCTTGAACATATAAAATTATGTCATTCGCATTTAAAAATAAAAAGAAAATACGAAGAAAAAAAAGCAAACAATTTTAGTCTGCAAAGACAAATTTCGCAGAAAAATCTGTAAATCTTGGTGGTCCACCTAATCATGCGCCACCATTATCATCAGAAAATACAGTCTCCGTGTTACCATCACCCAAAAATGTGCCGCCACCAGTACCACCGAAGAAAAAATCTATTGAAATGATTCTTGCAGAAGAAGCCAAAGCTATGGGACAGCATTCATTAAGGGTATTTTCAAGTTTTTTTTTTTTGTTTTTTATTTCTACTATTTTCTTTCCCATATTTCTGTTTATTTTTTAATTTCTTTCCAAAATTTTTCGTAGTGCAATTTTTTTGAAAAGTGAAAAAACCCAAAGACTTAGTTCAAAATCCACCGTCTTACTTAGAATCTCTAAATCATGAAAATTCTTCATACAATCGAGAAACAAAAAGGAATTTTAGATTTCCAAGATTTCTGTTATTTGATTCGTTCATCCATTACCCAGTTTGTTTTTGTTTTGTTTGGTAATTAGAAGATTTAGTTCGTATGATGTGTGCTGGATTGATTTATGATATTATGGAAAGTCCAGAAAAAAAATACATACATACAGATCCAATATAACTTAAATTTATACTTGAATTTGTTGCAAATATTTGAGAATTTTGAATTATTGAAAAATGAAATTGATTAAATGCTACTATCGCTCATTCTGTTAACTGTGTTTATTATTGATTTTATAGAGCCTTGCAAGAACTTTATGCACTCCTATATCATCCTGCACTGTTTCAATTTTTTCCTGCCCTTCTGCTAAGTTTCTAGCAATGTTTTTGCTAATCTATGCTTATGTTCCAGATGAGAAAGATCATTAAGATCAAGGAGTTGTTTCGATTATTAAGATAGTAACAATATCGTATATTGTATTGCAAAAAATGTTTAGGGAATCGAAACGTCGGTTCAAGAGATTACAAGCCCTGAAATCGAAAAAGATGAACTCAAATCAAAAAATAAAACGAAACAGAAGTAAGTAGCTGAGTTTCAAACTTTCTAAGCATTTTTTAATTCAAATACCAATTTCTGGTCCGGAAATTTGAGAATTTAAAATTAAACCAAACTTATGAAAAAGAATTTTTCGCATTTATCTTGAATAATATTTTCTTCTTAAATTATGATTTTTTTGGAAATTTATGTTGTCCAACTTTTCATTTTTTCTACGAAATTTTTTCTAATTCATCATGGTTCATTCGTATTCCCAGTCGAAATTTCGAAATCTGATTACTCGGATGTAAGCTTTAAGTCCGCACTGAAAGTTAGTGAGTTAATTTAACCCATTTACTTTTTGTGTTCATTTTGTAAGTTTATTGGTCACTTAGCATTTATGAATACTACTAAAATTGCTTACTGGTTTAGTATCGAAATATCAACCATCCAGGAACAAGCTGAAGTGGCAGCGGATAAAAATGAAAAACGTGATACGACGCAGGAGCCTGAACAGCAGCCTGAGCCTCAAAAAACACGCATAACTCAGATTCAAAAACCTGGAACTCAGAAGGAAAGAGTACACCCGATTCTATCAACAATAGAATCAAAATCTGTTAGTTTGTATCCAAATTACTCCAGAAACTTTATAATTTATCAAGAGTAACAATTGAATAATTTATACCATTTGTCAGATATTCACTGGAGCTAGAAAAATTGAATATCACTGAAAAACTGATAGTCTTGCTCTGAAAAAAATTGCAAGAATGATGAACGTTTTCTGTAATGGCAATTTTACTATGCAAACTTCTTCGAAACTCATTTCGATATGGTATGATAACAAGTTGGTGTGTTATAATTTAAAAGAGATTTGATAAAGATTATTCGAAAACTTTCAAAAATATATTTCAACAGGAAGCGGCAAGTCAAAAAAGTAAGACGGATACAATGAAACAAAAAAGTGGTGATGGACAACAGCAGCAAACCCGACGATGCACCATATTATGAATTTTTATTACAAATAATAAACTAAATGAATATTCTGAAATTCTGCATTGTTTGTGGGAAATGCATCATCCAGAATCAATTCAAACTTTAGAATCTGAATTCAGCAAAATCCGGTCTAATTCAATTTGATTCAACGTGACAAAATTTAATGCTTTCAGATTTATTTAAGCATGTGCAAAATGATTCTAGATCAAAGTATGTGGTTTTGTAGGTTGCAATGTAATTAATTTTTCTACTTCCTTTTCATTTCACCTGCATTTGATTAAATTGATTACGTTTCATCAAATCTGTTATCTTCTAGCAGCTCAGGATGGAAATCAAGATTAAGAAAATTATAAATTTTGATTCTAGTATGACTCATTCAGGTTATTCCTATTGTAGTTTGATGTTCTCTGTCCTTCTTGGTACTTTATTCAGTTACTCCTATTTTGTTGTTCTTCTTCTAATTTCTTAAATTCTTATCATTTTTGCAAATAATTCAGAACATCGTACTTGAAAAAGCAGCAAAATTTAGTGGTTTTTCATGAAATATAATGTCTGACTTGAAATTTGAAAATCATTCCTTAAGTAGGTAATTTATTGCCTTAAATGCTAGTCAACAGCAGTGAGCATAAAAACTTTATATTAGATTTCTCTCTCCACTTTTTTGATCCATCTCCAAAGTATTTATCTTCCTTTTATTTATCCATCAAGTTCATTATTCAAATTTTTAAGATGATTCACAGATAAAAGAAGTATGAGCATCTTTAAGTACAAGAGAAGCATTCAGTGAGTATTTTTAAAAATTTTTCAATTTTTTCGATAAGATCAAACCTAAATCACTAGTCACTTATGAAAATCTGCGCAAAACAAAGTTTTTCCATCTGTAGTTTAAGAAAGTATAAGTATGCGTGCTCCTATATTAAAGATGATATGAAAAAACTGTGTTAATTTAAATCAAATTAAAAAATCCCGCATTATTATATTTTTGATATAGATACGCTTCAGTTTTGCTGTCCGTCAATGATGCCACTGTTTAAATCAAATTTGCTTTACAATATTTTCCCAATGTGCGTTTTCCTTTTTTTGTATTTTTGATATTTCTTATATTGAAAAGTTCTGTTTGAATGATTTTTTATTTCTTGAAATCATATAATATTTTTCAAGAAAAATGTGGATTCAGTGTCTGCATTTCAGTAATAAATTTCATTTTTGGCCCAAAAAGAAATAAATTACGTCAGTATTTCGACACGTCAATATGAAAGTTAATGTGTTAACGCACTCCTACATTTAAAAAAGTAATAATATACAAAACGAGAAAAGAACAATTCATTTCATTTAAGATATTAAGTTAATGTCATCAAGTGTAACCAAAACACTTATTAAAAGAATATTGAAATCCAAGCAAGGTTCTGGAGATCTTCCAGAAATCATTGGTAACGATAATTTTATTAATATCGATAGAGAAAAAGGATGTTATTGATCAAGCGTGAGATCATCACTTTTATGTTCTTAAAAACTGAATAGAATGAGTCTTACTAGAGAGATGATGAGTGAATAAACATTTAAAATTTGAATTACTGGAGTCTTTTAACAAAAGTAATAGGATATTAAGAGCCAATGAATCTATTGGACTATTCCACCAGGCAAGTTTCTTCGCATTCTTTCCGACTGTAGAAATGATTCGCATTGCCACAACCACTGAAATAACACTGAATATGGCTTTTTAATTCGAAGTAATCTGATAATTTATCAGCAGTGATAGAAGGAAATTTCATAAAGGACTATCACTTTTTTATAGTGGCATTCTCGGATCAAAAAAAGTGAGATCGTCTTAAACGGATGATTTCATTTTTTTTTTCTTTTTTTTTTTTGAAATTTTGAATCATCCATCCTCTAACGGGCCGATTCAAAATTTTAAGAATGCAGCAGATATTCATTCGCAGAAATCCATTATCGGTGATGGAAACACCAAGTACTAAACATTGATTTCCGCATAGTTTAGACATTGGAATTCCGATAAAAAGCATAAAGTAATGAAAATTATTACCTGAAACTGAATCTTTCACATCGACCTCTTAAAAAGTTATAGTACCACAATACTTTTACTTTGGAACAAGGTCCTGTGACAACAGGAAGCCGGCAGATTTCTGGAAGCATTTTAACAGTAAAACTTCCTTCAGATATTTTAAGATCAACCTGTTTTAGTACACCATCTGGAAACGGCCCCTGTTCTGTTGCAGTTTCAGAAGATGAAAATGATTCTGCTTTAAACATATTAGGAATCACTAAAGAGGATTTCGGAAGGACGGATTTGATTATCGGATTTATCGAACTAGTTGATAACATTGATTCCGACGATACTTCCATCTTTGTTTCCATAGTATCTTTCGGAAGAACGCATGATACTGCAAATAACCATTTTATAGCACATGCTCTTTTTTTTTTTTTGAATTCAGACTAGATTAATGAAAGATGTCAACAAAGTGGTTCACCGAACAATTTTCTTAATTGTTAACTCTTTTCAAATTTTCAAATTATCATTCAAAAAAAATGTGAGATACGAAAGAAAAAAATATGCATTTAATGTATATATGTATATAAATATATACACACATATATGTAGCTTTCATCAAGCTTCAGCAAATGTGAAAATAATGAGCAAAAATCAACCGATGTTATTAATGCGTTGACACACTTTCGGTAAGAGGCAAGTAATCCACATACATTCCGATATCTCCTGATTATCAGCTAGGCAGATTTTTATTACTGTCATTACTATTAGTAATAATACCATAGTGATAGCAATTATCCTGAAAATAAAGACTGCAATAAATTCACTTCAAATAAATATTTCATGTTTTTTCAATTAGTTCCGTATTAAACAGACTTCGTCGAGCAGATAGTAGATATTTCTTTGAAAATGAAATCAAACTTCCGTAATATTAGGTGCAGAGATATCATCAGAAGAAATCATTGAGATAGTAGAAATGTGAAAATGGAATGCTGCGAATTGCAGATCAGCAAGTATTTGTGATATTTCGGTCATACATCTGAACGAATGTTTTTGGAAGCTATCATGAGGAAATAATTCACTAATAATTCGCACTTAATGCCCTAATATCACATCACCAACAATATTGCTTCCTGATTCCTGCGAAAAATTTGTCACCTGCCTTGCAGATTTCTTTAAAGATTGAAATAAATAAATAATTCAAATAAGTGGCCAATCGATCCTCCTAGGTGTAATCTTGCTATTTTGTTTAATAATGAACAATTAAAATTGTAATCACATCCTTGGAATGAATAGCGAAGAGCAGAAATGTGAACTTTCATAAACATTAACTTCAGCTTATATGGTATCAGCCAGATGGCTGCTTCCATAGTGTCTTTTCGTCATAACGAAAAATAATCTGAAAAAGTCCGCTTCAAAAGAACGATCAAGCGTATCCCATATCTGAATTGTGTCGTTTTATCGAATTAAGCAGCTGTCACTGATCTATACCGATTTAATAAGAGCAATGTGGATAACATCAAAAACAAACACACTCATTTATTAAGATTGCTTTCATTAAATGCAACTTAATCACTACTCACTATTTGTCACCATAAAAACGCTGAATTCATCCAAAAATAAACGATAAAAAATAGGAACAAAATACAAATGGGAGAGAAGATATGAGCACCACAGAAGAGAGAGTAAACATGTTAGTTTGTGACAATCAAAAGTATGTTGCTGTGGCGTCAAATCCGGTTAAAAATATCTCAAGGACTCTCACACAGTACGATGATTAGATGTTAGCACAGAAATTATTGTGATGCACAGAGGAAGAAACAACTTTCTTTGTCTCTTGTCGAATTTTAAAATTCGCTACAATATTCCGCACGAATTTACGATATATGAAAGTTTAAAAAGTTGAATTCTACTCGGAAACGAATGTCAAGCTACTCGAAAATTTTCCTCTTTTGTCTTTTAACTTAAGTGTCACTTGAAATATATTGAACAAAAAACATATCTTACACTAGTCGAAGCGTAAAGTTAAGAATCTAAGATCTAAAAGACAGGAAAGGAAAGAAAAGATAATAGTTTCTCCTAGTTTTCTTTCTTTCTTCAGCAGAATTTTTCGAATTATTATTGGCTAATTGCTTTGCAACTCATGGCATTTTTAAAGTCCCAACTAATTCAGGTTTTGAGTTTTCCCAATGACGACTAAAAGATGACAATTTTTAAACTGTTATCTTTTCAGATTTCTTGTAGGAACCTCTGAAACACTATTCCTACATACGAAATGCTCTACTTGTTACATTACACATGCAGGCAAGGAAACAAGTTTTTCTTAGAATATACATTTCATTTAAGAAAAGCGAGAACAAGATATACATAATGTTCTTCGAAACTGAAATTTTGTTCATTTTACTTTCTTTTTGAATTTGGTGATGAAAGATAAAAAGCAGAGGAGATGCTACAATTTAAGGATAGTTTTTTTTTTTTTTTTATTATGACTGGTATTATTGTTCCTTCAATAAATCATTGCAATAACATCATTTCATCACATAATTTGTAGTGAGGAAATGAAGAGCACCAAGAAAATCATCTCTCGCTTTCAAAAAATATCTCTAACAAGCAAAACTTCTCATTCAAAGTTTAAACCATAAATGGTGAAAATGTAGAAGACATTAGCTTCATTATATGAACAGCATGATTTTAGTGGCAGATTTTGATGACAGTTTGAGTTTAATAATTACTTGATAATATGATGCTTCACAATAACTTGACTCAAAAAATTTCACATTTCTATAGCAATTTAGTTTGGAACTTCACACTCCTGAATACAGTGAGAAGAAATAAATATATAATAAAAGAACTGGATAAAGTAATAAAGTACGTTTTCCACGTAATTCCTCAACACAGAGAAGTGTACCAGCACTATAAACAGACCATAAAACACCGAAACAACCAATTACTATACAGAATAGCCGAAACCTGTAAAAAATTCAAATTATTTCTTCCCAAATCTATTCATAAAAGCAAATTGTTATTCATATCCAATTAAAACTTCTATTTTTGGATGGATGAAATGATAGTTGCTTGACCTTCTCTGCTATAATAACAAAGTTGATGATTTAGAGTCAATCCACAACATATCTTTTTGCACAAGAAAACTTACTAACTTTTAAGTTTGGCACAACAAGCATTTTTAATGCTTATTCCTTCATTTTGTTTTAATTCGCAATTTCAGTTATTATAAAATCAGAGCTATAAATGACATAAATTACGTAAAGAAAAGCAAATGTACACAAAAAACATGCTTAGGTAATATACTGAATCACTTGAAAAAAAAATTAACCTTGATAAAACTGAAATAATTAAGCCTACAACGACTAAAGGTATGAGGCAATAACCTACAATACCGAGCACTTGACCATAGCCGACTTCTCCTCCAAGAGCTCGCGCTAAGAAAAATACAAGAAATGATCCAATAAACCAAATTGTTAATATCCATGAAAGCACCTAAAACTTCATGAATAGATATGGTTTAAATAATCGATCAAAACATAAATTTATATCTCTTCGTTCCTACCCGTTATTTATTCATTAGATGGGAAATTGTGTTTGATATCCAGCAAAATTAATTGCAAATGAAAACCAAAGAACTGATAATTACTATCTGACTGTGATCTTAGCAAAATGATTATTGAAGTACCAGTTTCACAAATCTCTCATTTTTATTTAGTGTTCCTAAATTTGAACACACTGGATTCCTTAGCCAGACAATCAAAATTATTCTTTAAAAAAACTCGTACACTTAGCTGTCCGTACAATGATAATAAAGCATAGGTTGAAACAATAAATAATGGTCCCCAGAAATCAGGCGATTCTCGAACGATACATAATTTCAGTCGAAAATAAGGCAGCGGAAATAATACACAACACACTTTATAATAGATATCCGATAAATCAATATCTAATTCTTCTCTGAATTTTAACACGAATTGAAAAACAGTGGTGCTTTGAAAGTGACTTTGATAATATGAGTGCAAAAAAAAAGTTTGTGAAAGCATCAAATAAGAAAAACACTTCTAAATACTATAACACTTTTTTTTTTTTCTCAGAAGCAATGGATATTGAGACAGGAAAAATCATGAATAGTTTAAAAGATTGACATTTTCATTAAAAGCATAATTAATATCGAAAGTGAAGTCCTCAAAAAGTAGTTTCACTCTAATTCATTAAACAACTCTCACATATCGCTTCATAATCTGTTGCAAAGATTTTTACGTACTAATGAATTAACAAAATCTAATGGATGTTGTTAATTCGTTAGTACGTAAAAAATAGCGTTATTGAAAAATTGTCAGAAATCTACAAAAATAATACTTACAATAAAGGTTTTTGAAAGTCGACTATATCATCATCAACGTCTAAAAGCCAACCAAATCCTCGATTTTCAAGGAGACGACTGGTATATCCACCTTGTATAATATTCCGATAATAGGTTCCACCAAAACTCTCAACGTTCGTTGTTGATATAGTCCCCGAAATGTTATAATCTAGAAAAAATTTGTAGTTGATAAACTACAAATTTTTTATCGTATATTTTATCTCGTTTTTATCATATATTTTTCTAAAATGGATCCAAAACGCCAACGCTTCTAGAGCTATTTCATACAGCACAAAAGGGACGAGTTAAAACGAACTAAACAATCGAGTTATGTCTGAAGAATGATGTATGCTTAGGGTCAAAAGTCAAGTATTTAACCAGAGAGAAATACAATGCAAAGTAACAATATCTGAAGCAAAAAGACATGTCTTGCTTGGTCATTTTGAACATATATCTCAACGGACAAAAGCAAATTAAATACCTCCTTCTTGATTACTGTGTTCAACAGAATCAAAAAAACCCAGATTATCCGCGGGAATGTCAGCAGCAATAGCACTGAGATCTACAGCTGTATGTTCATTTCTTATTTTATCTTGTGATGCGACCAGAGGTGGATCCATTTATAGCTGAAAATATCAGTATTTCATAGGTGAACCAATCTAGAAGTTAACGGATAAGCAAAACTTTAGGTCAGTTCACGTGAAGCCTACTTAAAGTTTACGTAAAGACATACTATTTCACATGAAATTAGAAAACTGATGAAAATTGAGAATGTTCACGGTATTCACGGCCCGCAAGGAAACTAAGATCCATTAGCTGTCATCTCCGGTGAGACGCTCGAAGTTTCATAATACGATAAGGAGAAAGCCATTGTCGAATACACTGGCCATCAGTGATTTGGCAGTGACTGGGTGGAGTTGTGGTGTGCTCAGGATTCGGACGTGCGGTATTACGTGAGAGGTGAGGGGAGGGGAGATCATTTTTGGCGGACGCATTTTCACTGCTTATAAATTATATTCGACGACGTACATTTCGAGAATTTAAATAAAATTGTAGAGTTCTCAATTAATGATTAGATGAAAGGTGCAGTTGAAGGAGTAAAATTCTGAAGCCCATAGGAATGTGATAGAGCTTTCTGTAAATATTTCTAGTTAACTGCGTGATTATATTATACTGTTTTTCACAATTCTTTCACTTTGCGTTGATTTCAAATTTAATGAAACGCGAGCTCAATTATCTCTCGTATAGATTATTTAGATAAATCCATTGAAATTGATTTAATTTACTAGACATCAAGAACAATGCGTATAATGCTTATGGATGCCATTCTCTTTCTCGTTATCGTGTTCATTTCACAGACAACATGTCTTCGTTTTTACGTCCCACCGAATGGTAAGAAATGTTTGAAGGAGGAAATACATAAGAATGTGGTCGTCACTGGATCGTATGAATTTGCCGATACTACGGGCCATATTACTTCTGTCCATGTAAGTTAGCCATTTTCTGTAGATAATAAATGTCGAAGTATAGAATTAAGTCAAATGCTAATTCAGCATGCATTATATCTTTTGTTGAGTATTGAAGTCATAATTTGAGTGCGAGTCGTAATTTAACTACTTTTGTTAGTTCCGAAATGCAATAATATGATGGCATTTGATCCGCTTCAGAGAAGAATTTCATTTTATTTCAGGTAACAGATACTAGGGGTCACACATTATATCAGCGGGAACGTTTTACTGAAACCAGTGGCAAATTTGCGTTCACAGCTGACGAATATGATATCTTTGAAATATGTTTCAGTACACATTCTCCACCAAGTTTGTTACTATTTTGGGTATTTTATAACAAAAAATTAAAGTTATGAAGCACTGGATGAACCGTCTTTTCGAAGTGCTACTGTTGTAATCTAAATATGTTGAGGTTAAGTTGAAGGTATTATTGATTTGCCTTCCGAATTTTCTTTTATTTAGATGTTCGAGGTGGGAATCGTGAAGTTTACTTAGATATGAAACGAGGTGTGGAAGCCAAAAATTATAATGCAGTTGCCGAGGCGGAACAGTTAAAACCACTAGAAGTTGAATTAAGACGGTAAGGAAAGTGTTGTATTCGTTTTAGTTCTTTTTTTAGTTCCTTTCCGAAGTTTTTCGGAGGCAAAAAATTTAATCACTCAAAAAGTACTGCTAGTTTATCTATGTTATTTTGTTGAATTCAAGTTATTAAATCATTATTTCTCAATTGTTGAAGTTTCTGACACCATTTTTTTAGTTTGGAGGATTTGTCTGATTCGATTGTTCAAGATTTTGCTTACATGCGACAAAGGGAAGAGGAGATGAGAACTACAAATGGTAAGATATTTTTGATGATTATGGAATCAAATATTTTTTAAAAAATTTTTTCTGATTTGAACTTCTTAATACACTCTTTTAAATTTTGAAGTTGCCTCCCATTTTTCTGGAGCCATCTTTTTCAAGCACCAATTTCGCATTCTGTCAATTGACTTTTCATATTTTACGCGATTTTCCAACCGCATTTCTCATACTCATAAAAAATTGAATGTCTTTTTCTTAAATAACATCCAACATGCAGTTTAAATATATGTCGGAGTTGAGTTCATAGAGCGGAAAAAATGGAGGATATTGTAGTTGTCGTTTCTGGGACTAAAATTCATTGACTGTACGAATACACTAGCTGTTCTGATATAAAAAATATTTTTTTCATTAAAAAATATTTCTAAATTAATAAATCTTCAGAATCAACAAACAGCCGAGTATTGTATTTGAGTATATTTTCGATGTTATGTCTTCTCAGTTTGGCCATTTGGCAAGTGCTATATCTTCGTCGATATTTTAAGGCCAAGAAACTGATCGATTGAATTGATTTTGTTATTAGATTTTTCAATTAGTTTCTTGATTGCCATGGTAAACATTTTCATAATTTGCTAAGGGAATAGTTTTATTTTATTTTTTCTTTTTGTGTATTTCCTGGTTTCAACTATTCATCCTGTGAATGATTAATAATTATTTTGCGGATTTTATTCTAATTATTTTGTGCAATGTAAAATTGATGGATATTGTTGGTATGGAGCATAATCATTTCCTTTTGATCTGTTGGAGAAGTTACCTTTTTATTATAAGTAATCCAGAAGTAATCGCAATTCATTTTTCTTCTTTCAAACAGAAATTATTTTGCCTTGTATAAGAAAAGGAATCTCTACTTTTATTATTGTTTTAATGAATGTCATTTTAGTTAAAGTCTTTTCAAATACAATTATTGTATTGAATCAAGAGGTTTAGTTTTCATGTATGGAATTATGTTTGCTTAAGACTTTCTTGAGCACATACTTTCATGCTCAAAGAATTTAGTTTAGAAAAATTTTACAATATTATTATGATATCATTACTTTTTTGTTTTGGTTTGTTATAGAATTAAGTTGGAATTTCTATTTGCAACGAGAGCTTTATTGAAACCAAACATTTCAAATCTGGTATTATTATTTCTAACGGTAGTCTGTAGTCTCTAGGCCCTTTGCTAATTTCGATATAATGATGTAATTTGTGCTTTGTTATTTTATTTTTTGAGTCAGGCAGATAATTTTTTTTTTTAAAGTATCGGATGAATTTGAGTTTTTTTTATCTTTTTTTTATCTATGTACGGATTCCAGTCGGCAGAGTATTTTCTTCGTTATTTCTAAATATTCCAAAAAAATTCATCTTATCAGATTTATTGAGCGTCAAGTTTAGAGAGTCAGCCTTATTCTTGTAAAGTTTTGTTATAATAATAGATGCCATAGTTTTGGAAATTCCATTGGAATATTCGATATTCGTTTACTCTGTTTTTAACGTGATAATTTTAATATTTCCTTTTTATGGTTATTGGATGTTAATTTTATGAGGTGATTATGGAATAAATCTATTTTTATCTATTTCGAATACATGAGTGGATTCATGAAACCTGACTAATTTTTTTTTTCTTGTTCTAACTATTGCTGTATGAAGAAGAAAGTGCAGCACAGTGTAAAATTTTGCGAAAATCGGGATGATACGAAGTATCATTTTTTTGTAATTTGAATACATTGATTTTTGATATAAAATTGGATCTTGTTTAATGACCCGTGATTCTTGCATTTTTCTGTTTGGCTTTCAGAATTTGAAGGAACTATATTGTTTTGTTTTCCTCAATGCCTAAATCTTCTTAGATTAGTCCAAAAACTACGTGAATGCGTCAAGAATTGAAGGATTTAATGATAGGAGGTAGTAGATTACGTTGGGAATGACGGTATTTGCTTTTAAAGTTTGTTTTTGGCCGGAAGAAATGGATTAATCAATTCTGTTTTGTGTATGCCAAGTAGGTTACAGAAATTTCTCCAGCGGTTAAACGCTTATGAAATGATGGTTGATGGCATGCTCATCCTCGCTGCTAATGTTCAAGCTAGAGAATGTGGAGTCGAGAAATCCACTAGAATGTCTCATATGCGACCAAGTATTTTTATTTTTTTAAATTTGTTTATATTATATTGACTTATTCAGATTGTGGCTGTTTTGTCCAACTTATTGTTTAAATTAGAAATTATGAGGTCCGTTGTAATTACCAATTACAATTTTTTATTTCGTGGTTATATCGAGCAAAATTATATTCACTTAGATTTTCCCAGTTAACTTTACCATGACAACGCATTTCTTAATTCCAAATCATTAAGTCTTTCGAGAAAAAAAAATAAATAAAGTTTTGAAGTTTTTATTTAGGAATTCTCATCACCTGTTCGTTTACCTTGTCAGCACAATTACTGTCGTGAATGCATTCAAAATCGCAAAACATGCCCTGTATGTGGCGCATCAATTGATGGTGAAGTATGTCCGGATAATTTGCTTTCATTTTTAATTGATACCAGTCATGAAACAGCTGACATATGTGCTAACTGTGACCAGGTAAAGAAGTTCTGAGCTGCATATGAATTTTATTCCGAAAGAAATTGGCTGATAGAACATGAGTGTTTACTACATTATTACGTGTTCTACTTCTGATACCGGAATTCCAGGAAAAAGTTTGAGTTTTTTGCACTGTTATTCAGATATAAAATCTGTAGGATGTAGGGATTTATGTTTCTATTTTTTTCAGTGCACTTCAGCAAAAAAATCAGTAAAAATAATTTAAGATATCACAACCGATGCATTTCTGTGAAACTTGTCAACAGGCTCTTTGTAATCGTTGCCGACATAGTACACATCAGGTAAGTTAGCCCTATGTTTGCCTTGTCATTCCATTAGTCAAAGTGATATGGATGGATTTTGTACACAGAGATTGGCTTATAAAACATGAATATTCATTGCGTTATTACTGGTTCTATTTATGATTTCGGAAACTTTACATCTTACAAGAGATTTTAGGCTCGAATGTTTGCTACTCATCGAGTTGTACCTTTGGAAGAGCGAGCACGAGTCAAGGGACGTATGACCTGTCCAACACATGGAGAACCTTATATCCTGTATTCGATGGAAAATCGTAATTTAGCATGCATTGTATGTTTTAATAATGCTGCTTTTGATTCAAGGTCAGTTTTCCAATTTTTTAACTACATCTTTTAATTTTGAAAAAGTTGCTATCTTATCGTCAGTTCAAAAAAGCTTGTTGATAAGATCAGTTGAAGCTGCCTTATTTGCTCAAAAAACCGCTCTAGAATGTCCAATATTTTTTTTGTGTGACATATTATTAGTAGTACATATTTCAGTGAGCATGAATATTGTTTTATTTATTACATCCATTTAATCTTAAATTACGTCCCAGTAATCTTGATTAAAAAAGTTATGGTTTACTTCTCAAAAACGGAATTGGAGTAAAATAGGAAGAAAACAAAGCTTTTCATATTTATAAGCATTTATTTACCTATTCCTAAAATTAATATATTTCTTAAAAAAGGTTGTTTGTGTTTTTGCATTCAAGGCATCATCTCGTTCAAATTGACGCTGCACACAAAATGGGTTGTGAAAAACTGGACAAAGCAACTGTCAGATTGCGCGCATTTCAAGTATGCTTTATGAATTAAGTTCATTTTTCAAATCAAATTTTCATTGAAAATGACCTGTTCTACTGTTTCATTTCAGGGCGATGTTGGCGAGCAGTTGCAGTTAAGAAGACGCTTAGCTTCCGAACTTGCCGAGAGTCACCGTGTTGCCTGTGAAAGGTTCTGTCCTTTTTTTTTTTTTTTTTTTTTTCAATTCAAAATAATATGTTCGGAACCAAATTGAATTTGAAATTTTACAACTTGAATTGAGTGAACAGGCCATGCTTTTTTTTCCTTGGTACCAATCTATAACCTGGTACTAATCTGATTTAAGCTATTTGACTACCACCTATTTCTCTATCATGCGAGAAAAAATAAATCTTGAAAATTGCGTTTTGTTTTATAATTTAATCTGTCTTATTTATTATTTTTGCAAAATTTTTCACTTCTTAGTTTTCAGCATTCGACAAACTTGCCAAGAAATGACCGATACGCTACTGACAGTCCGAGATCGTTTATTGAAGAAACTTGACGAAGAAATGGATACACGTATCCAACACTTCCGTGAGCAAATGAGACAGCTTACATCCTTACAGGTTATTGTCAAGATTGGTTCTTTCTCTAATTCAGGATTAGTGATTAGTAGTATGTTCTTCCTTTTTTATTTTAAATCAATCAAAGCGCATTTTTTTCAGCCAACGATACGACTATGCTTGTTGAGTGCCTCAATTTTCTGCTCCTCTGCCTCAAAACTTGACTTTTTACAATGTTATACAGATTTGCTCAAAAGAATTCAAGTAAGTAAAATCTCTTTTTTTTGTGTCATATTAAAAGTTTGTTAGTGATTTCTGAGTTTAATTTTGTTTTATTCATTAGTAGCCTTAACTGTTTAAAAAGTAAGGAATTTTGAAAAAACATTTTCAGTCATTAATATCAATGCAGTGTGAAAAGCCGCAGTACACTGGCGAATTAACAATGAATAGCCGAGAGGAATTCAATAAAGCTTTGGAGCCGTTCCTTGGGCTGTCTTCCTTTTTGTTATGCACCAGTGTAAGCAGTGGTAGTGACGGAAATGAAAGGAACTGTGGAGCTATATCTCCTAAGAATAGTTTCGTAAGACGTTCTGGGTACGAAATTTTACGACAGATAGTTACTGGATAAGATTGTTTTGTGACTAACTTTATTTTCAGTTTGTTTATCTAATTTTTAAATTTTGTAAATATTTTCTAGATCCAGTGTTGTAAACGGATGCCAGTTATTGCTGAGTAAATATCAGTTAGTTGTTGATCTGGCTGGTGCATTTGGTGAGCAGTTCACTAAAGTGGAAACTCCACTTCAACAATATAATCACGAAATGACGAAACTTAGTAAAAAGGTACAAGAGTTACAAAGAGATTTGACGCTGCGACGGTGTATCATTGAGAAGGATTCTATGACTGACCTCATCCACAGGTAAATCATTCTCAGAAATTTTAGAAATAATCATTTAGTTCAAGAAAAAGGAGATTTATTAGGTTATTTTATGGAATTAGTCCTTCTCTTTGCATCTTTCCATTACTGTTTTCCACCAGTAAAATTTGGAGATTGCCTGTTTCAAATCACTTTTTACCAAATTGGAAATTTTTTATTAGACGATTTCCACTTCTCTAATGTTGATTGGTTATTTTTAAGCAGAATTTCTAGATATATATTGGTACAACTTAGATCTCTTTAGTGTGCAACCATAGAACAAACCAGCACTGTAAACCTGTATGAAAGGCGACACTCACCAGAATCTCTTTTTTCTTTTGATAATCTAGTTTTTACAGGCTTTATTTCTATTTCGAGACTTCCTTTTGATTGGGAAAAATAGGTTAAAATACCTTTATGCTGCCTTAGATGCAAAGATTTGGATATAAGAGTGGGTCAGCATTCTGCAGTTGTCAGTGATTTGCAACCTCAACTGCAACAGATATGGCAGGAAGAACTGGACAGAGTTCGCAGACAGCAAGTTCTATTTAGGGAAAAGGTAAGGCGCTCTACAGCATCAGCTGGTTATTCTGGATAATAAGTTTCAGTTATTAATATAGTTAATTTTTAATGTTTCACTGGAATTTGGTCATTGATTTTTTAATTTAACCCAAGTCTGTTCTTTCGGTTCATCTATTTCTAGTTTCATCTAGATAAAATGTCATAAGATATGCACCATGTATATATCACACATACATAATGGATTTGTACACTTTTTGTTTTTGCAATAGCATAATTATTTGATTTGCTCTTCAAATATTTCCGTGATTTCTAGATTGAGGAAATAATAACACTACGTGAGAAGGCATGCCATATTGTCAATGCGGCGAAGCAGTTCAAACCGTATGCTGTTTGTTTAGCTGCTGTAACATCCGTAATCGATCACAAACGATGTCACAGGCCAGACCCAGCTCCAATGGAGACTATCTGTCAGCAAATCAACACTCTTGAGCCGGATAGCCAGCAGAGGATTGAAGCTATCGAAAAAGTAAGATATGTACAATCATTTTCCAAATTCAAAATGAAAAAATAAATTAGTTCAGTTTTTTTCATTCGCAGAAATGGACATTCTTTCATTTCTTGCATTTTATATTTTTGATCATAGCACCCACAGATTTTTTATTTTTTTAAATCATTTTATCAATTTTCAGGAAGAACAGAATCGTCGTCTAGTTCAAGACCAGAAGAGACGAGAGGAACAAATGAAAATTGCGGCAGTTAAAAAAAGTTTGAAAACCACTAAAGAACAAAAAAGATTAATGAAAAAATCTACTGGTGGCAAGTGCGTCTTGTAAAGAAAATAAGACTCCAAAAATTTTTTATTTGATGAGGAAGATAATTGAAATATTAAGCGTTTTTTCTTTTTTTTTTCCAGAATCACTAAGCTATTTTGGCATAACTTAGTTGAATGTATTTCTTTTTTTTTTTTTTGATATTCTATCTTGATTTTCTTTGGTTTATTTGAGTTTTCTTATTCTGCCTATTTTGAACTTATGGCCATATATCCTGACTCTCGTTTCCTTTTCATTCCTCTCTAATCAAAATTTCTGTTTTTCTAAGCTTATGGTTTAAGAAATGGAATAATTTGTGTGCATATCTTAGTGGGAAATTGTTTGTAACATCTTTAAGTTTCCTTTATTTTGCCCGCTATAACTACATGTACACCAAGACTTGTTATATTTCATTTCTTTTCATATCGTCCAATTTTTTCAGTTCTTCGCGCCTGCCTCTCGTAAATGTAAGTCGTGATCGAAGCCGAGGGGGCACAGATCGAGCACTGTTGTCGCCTTGTCAACGGCGGCGTAAAAGGTGAGTAATTTTTTTATAGATTTCTTTGAAACAAATTTATCGTTCAAATGCGAAATTTATCTCTTGTTCTTTTTTTGTCATTGATCTATAGAAAAAGAGAATCTTGTAATAAGAAAAATCCGGTAAATAAAAAATCTCTACTTTCGAGGTAAATTAGGTTTTTTAATTTCGAAATTTCTTCAACATTTAAAATTGCTACTTCTATACTTGAGAATCTTAAGTTTCTTTAAATGAGTTTTGAATGTAAGCAGATTATGTTAAAAGATTTAATCTGAAAATACACCGAGCTTTTCAGTTGGTTAACTAGTTCAAGGAGCCAATCTGATGCAGATGAAATGGAAAGTTCGCTAGACATCTCTTTTGAATTCTTTGCTAGATTTCCGGCAGTTGAAGTTGATTTTATAAAAGTTGATTATGAGGTAAAAGTGAATTGATTGTATTTAATAGAATTTTTATGTATTTTTTGGAAGGAATCTCTTTTTATTTTGTTTTTAGCATCGATTTTGTCATTCACAACTATTTCTTTGTTCAACTTTACTGCCCATTACGTCGTCTTTCAAAGATACTTTATCATCATCATCAAATGGTTCATTACCGGATGACAGTTACATTTCAAGTCAGATCAGCTCTACGGACTTATGCAAAAGTAAGCTTTTTTTTTTTTTTTCATCTTTTCTTGACAAAACTTTTTTTTTCGTAGATCTTTTTTCTTACCGGTTGGTTAATTCGTGGTCTTTCTGACATATGTGATTAATTCTATGATTTCAAAAAGCAAGGATATTATAGTTCGCTGCGAAGAGAGAGATGAAATGATTGGTTCAAAAATTCCCGAAGTTCCATTTGTCCCAAAGACAATATTTGCAAATCTTAATGGCCCGAACACAATGCTTGGCACATACGAAGTGCGTGAAAAAGTTTTAAAAAGTTTGAAACAAAGAGTCTCTATAGTCGACGCTTATATACAATTTAAAACAACAGAAGATGATGCTTGTGTGTATGATAAGTAAAAATTTTGTTGATTCTTTTTTTGCAACAACGCAAGACTTTCACAAGATGCTGGGACTTCTTCAAAAATGCTTTTGATTGGTTTTTGGAATCTTGAATCATTTTTCATTTTTCATTATGATCAAAAATAATCCGTTTATTTTTAGCCAAGGATTACTTAACTGATATCTAATCATTTTCCTGGTAAGACATGATTTTTGTAAATTTCGTCCCAGTTTTCAAATTTTGTATTTATTTGCCTAATCGTAAATTTAAAATTTGTTCGAACTTAAAATTTTCTATTCATTTTTGTGAATAAATGTTAAAACGTAATGATTTGCATTTCAAAATTTGATTAAAATCAGATTTTTCGTAAGCTTTATATTTAAAGTACATGGCCTTTCTTTAGCTGCTGTCTCTGAGCCTTATCATATGCTTCATAATCATATTGTATTATATATTTTTATAACTTATTTGCACGTGTTGCTTTATTTGCTTTATTTCAAACTTATGGAAATTATTGATGCTGTAATTATTAAAAAAATTCGTATGAAGTTCTGTGTTAAAAAATTTATTTTTAAAGACAAATTATGTGAAATCGTTCTGGTGTCCTCACTGTGCTAAAAGAAGGTATCATACTGATAAAATTTTTATGGAAATGTGAAGTAAATTTGACGCCACATTTCGCAGGAAAGAATGAAGTAGGCAAACTCAAGGATTAGACCAGTTATAAAGAAATCAATTCCCGATGATTTTGAAATTTCACAAGAGCATGAGGACTTGAATGTTTTAGATTAAGAGAAAAGATAAGGACAAAATAAGAACTTGGAATAGGAACAAACAGATGGGAAAAATTTATGTGGCTATTCTAGAAAATACGATGCAAAAATGGCATCGTGCTTAATTCGCAATTCCTTATTCGAAAAGCAGTGAGAGGGTTCGTTGTTTTTATCACAATTCTAGTCCAAATGATAGAAGCAGAGGGTTCAGAATTGACAATGATTTTTTTAAATCATTGGTATCATTGCTAATTGTTTATGTTAATTTATTTAAAAATATTCCTTTTATAAGTGGTGGATTTCAGAAAGTCGTGCAGTAATGTCGGACTAATTTTTATAAAATTTGAATGTTTTAGATTTGTTTCTGTTATGAGCATATTAAGAACCAAATTAATGCGATCTATGAATCCTCATTCATGAAGGTTTGTATTTTTCAAAAGCATTAAAAAAAATTTTGGAATAACACACACATTATCTAGTAACCATGAATTTTTAACAGAATGAGGATGGAATGTGCTTTAAATGTAAGTTTTCTTCTGCATATTTCTTAGATGATCACTAAACTAATTAAAAACACACTCATTAATGCAATTCAAGAAAGGACAATGTATATTTTGGATTACGGATTATATATAGATGTTATAAATAATGTTACTTGATCTCTCTTGACGGATCATTCAATTCATTTTTGAATCAATTCTTGAAAATTTGCAAAATTTTTTATTGCATATAATGTTTGAGCTTACTTTTGCTGAGTTACCATAAATTCATTAGTTAAATTTATTTATTAACGGTTTGATTAGTCATAGCTTAGTTTATATAATTTATTATTTTCTTGCAGTATCTTTTTCTTTTCACAAGTAATTTCTACTGACGGTTAGAAGCACCATTTAGTAAAGAACAACTCAATTTTAGTCCATGTATTAAATATTGTCAGAGAAGCTACTTTGCTTCAAAAATTTGGAACTCATATAAGTTAGCAAATTTTTAATCATAGATGATAGCATGTATTTTTTAACTTTTTATAATGCATTTCTATTAAAAGAAAGATGGGAAATCATTCAGTACGCAGAGAATCTTATTTCTGTCTTAATATTGGAAATAAGTAAGTCGAACAATTCTGCACAAAAATAATGACAAAAGAGTTGTTACATGACGAGTGCTTGTTTAATGTATCAACTTTGATTATTGATAGCTTGAGACAGATGAGGATAAAGAAATATGTTTCAACAATGGGGAAGTGGAAAGTTTCACTGAAATTTAGAAAAAGCAAGAAAAATTCAGTATTTTTAATAGCTGCATTATCAAAAATAAAAATACAATATTGCTTTCTGTTGCCATATTTCAAAGAAGTTAGTTGTTTATTCTTGATTACGCCTTAAAAAAAGAGCTCATTGTCTACAAAAGAATAAAGTGCAACTTGTTTGTCATTATTTACGTTCAGACCTGTTCGACTGATTTGTTTCCAGTATTAAAACAGGAATAACTTTCCCTATTTATTCATCTAATTTGTCTTTCTTAATTTCTTATCTTTCCATCTATTAATCTATTTTCATTTTATTATATTTTCCTTACTATATACATTTCTTACATCTTACTATATATATTTTATACATTTTTACTCTTATATTTAATACTTTTAATGCATATGTAATGTTAGTTTGCGAGTTTTAGCTCATTTATTTGATTATGTCAAGTGAGAAAATCTAATGATGACTTCATAAATTGGTAAAGTGATGTCAAAGTGACATTTGATATGCCAAGGAAATAACATTTCTTACATGTCATCCCTTGCACATCACTTTTGAAAAAATAAACATTATCTTTTATTTAATTTTTGTGGCTGTGTATTATATTCAAACATCATTGAACTACATATTTTCAATCCAGTAAATTGATCACTTAAGATGCAAATGTCGTTGCGATTTATATTAACTGTAAAATATTTTCAAAAATTCCTGCTAATTGTAATTAATCACTCAACTTCAGAGCAGTCATAAAGGTTGGACAGAAACAACGACGATGAATTTGATCCAACTTAGCATTCTTTTCTTCAGAATTCAAGTTTTTTCTCTCCTCTTTGTAACGGAAATTCTTTCAGCATTACTTGTCTAAAGGCTGAAGCATTTTGATGAAAATTAATATGCCCGCATGGAATGTTTACTTAACATTGATCCGATCGTAGAAACATTAACAAGAAGGTAATTTGTCGCAAGTTTTTTAGTTCTGTTTAAGTTATACAGACAAAGAAAAAATTTTAACTTCAAATGAAATATTAGAATGGGACGCGAATGAAATATCATATCAAAATAAAGTACTTTTACAGCTTGTTCATCGAGTTTCACCCACAAATATTCTACTCCTATTTTATGTAAAATTATTAAAGTGAAATGCAAGAATGATAAATTCTATTCCTAAGGCCAATCGCTTCTCAATCTCATATTCTCTGGAATGGGTTTTTTTTTCCTCATCCTTTTTTATTTCTCGAATAGATATCCAGTAACAGCTTTCCTTTAGCTTTCATCTACAACTTTATACAACTAATTTAAGTGTTTTCCAAAGTATAGCTTTATTGAGGATCAAAGATTCTTCTGTTGTCGTGTTAAAATATGAAACAGTTTGCAACTTTAATTAAAAATAAATCCATAACTAAGCAAATAGAGTTGAAAATAATGATTATTTTTCTAGATTTTTATGCTGCATAGATAATTTTATCATCATGTTGAATGTTTCGAATGCCGAAAGAGTTTTCGCCAGTATGAACATTAAAAAATTCTCTTATAAAATGGCTGTATGCAATCCATTATTCTTTTATTTTTGACTGCTCAATATTGAATTTCGTTCGAAGAGTCATCGAATCATATAAGAGCGAGAAATGTCTCGAAAATGTCAACACATTTCTCTATTTGTTTTATTACACATGCGGATTGTGTTTTATCACAAGTTTACAGCTATATGCCCAATTAATAATAATCTTGCTATTTCTTTTCTGGAATTTCAATAATTAGATATTACGTTTTTTTTTTAATTAATTGTATATGCGAATTACTAAAGAAGCATTTTTGATTTATTATATTTTCAAAGACAAATTGCAGACTTCATAATAATGCAACTGCAATTTCTGGCACTTTCAAAATCTCACAAGTTTTTTTAGATTCTTCACCAGAAAATGTCTAGCTTTCATGTTTCCATGATCGATCTCTTTTATGCATTTTTGTTCATAGTTTGCATAAAAGGAATCACTGCACCGCACAAAAAAATTCTGTTTTATTTAGACATATAATTGAATATCTTCTTATATATAAAATTCAAAAGCGACAAATTTAAAACTCAAAACTCAAAAAAGATGAATTCATTTCAATAATCAAAATTTCGTTCTGACAGGATTATACGTCCCCGAAAAAAAGAGCAGAAAAATATGCACATTAATCGATTTATTTGCCAAATTTATGTAAATAAACATGTAAATTTTTGTTGTTCATGATCTTAAATATCCGAACGTTCTTCACCAATTGTTCTGAAATTTTGAAGCGTCGTTGAGAATAGGCATGTGTTTCTATATGGATATACTTATTTTTCTTGAAGGTAAAAGTAAGTGTGAGTGAACATTTTTATTATATGGACTAGCTGGACCGGTCGCGCGAAGCAAATGAAGATATGAAATCCATTTTGGATTAATTTTCTTCCTTCCCATTGTACTTTCTTAGACGATGTTTCAAGATATTTATTATGTGAAAGATTTATGTATATATGTAAGCGATGGCTTGGATTAGCCGCAAAATTTAAAATGAAACACTTTTACAATACAATTTAATCAATAACAGATCTTGTCTTGTGAATGATATCTAAATAATTTTCCACTCCTCCACATTTCTTGGGTTTTCCTTAAAATTAATTTAAAAACAAATAATGATGATTGTAAGCAAATATCGGAACTTATTGAACATTTCAAAATGTCACATTATGCTGGTAACGGAAGTTTGTGTTTGCCCCATGCTGTCTGCTACAATTGCAATAATTAAATTATTTTCTTAAGATTTGAATGTGTAAAGAATTGCTTGAATATGATGCATTAATGTAGCACAGATGCATTTTCTCCTATTAAAAGTTGGAAAGACCTAGTAATCGAGCGATGCCTCCAAAATTTTAGGATGAATATTTTACGCTTTGTTATCACAAAATATATCAAATAGTATTCAATATCTCTAATGGATCTTTCATCATACATTAATTTCTGTTAATTAATTTTTGCTCTTTAAGTCTCATACCGTTCCTGTAGACTATCTTTCTGTCGTCATTTTGACACGCAATTGAATTACTCTCTTATCAATCTCGATTAGGAATTGAAATGCCTAATTGCATCTGAATGCCACAGATTATAGCGATGGCGGACCGAATGTTTTCTTAATTGGCCTATTTCGATATACCATTATTAATAATGCAATTTGTGTTATGAATTTTCTTTTATCATTCATTAAAATTTTCAACGATTTATTATCTTCACTATTTCACTCGAACAGAAAATCTTGGAAGTTTTGAATATTTGCTATTGCCAACTTTCAAGCAGGCAAGATTCTCCATCCGATTGAACCACTCTGTTAAAAATTTTGACAGAACTGTTTCATCCCTTCTGTTTCAAATAGTTTAAATTTAATAATTCAAAAATTTACTTACCTGTATGTTTTATCATGCTCATCGTGCACAATTTATATTTTTTATTCTATAATTAAATCAAACCCTACCGCTGATAGTGCTATCTAATAGAAAATAATTCAAATCTTATTTGCTTTTACGAAATTTTGGAATAAAATGTGATGAGTTAAGATAAAACAAAAGTTTTGTTTAATTTAATGCTTCATTACAGGATTTTTACCTGTAAAATAAGAAAAAAATTGCGAATTTATCCCAAAATACCACTTTTTCGGCCAATGCCATTTTTAGGAAATATTAATCAAATTCGATTTTCTGTTCACAACAGAAAAAAACAGAAATTTCTTCAAACAAACTGACAAATTTAAGATTTGCTTGCAGATTATTTTGTCATTCTGAAATTGGGTCACTTTCAATTTTTTCCTTTTTTCATAATTTCCAATCAGAATCAAAGAAGTGAAATATGATCCCTTGCCATGTCCAAATCAGTAATGGTAATAAATAATAATAATTTAATTTCAGCATCTTTTTTTGAATGCATTCCTTGGAAATAATGATGCAGTTAATTTCCGCTGATAGTTTTCTTTTGAACAATTAAAAATTTGATTTTCAAATTTAATTACTCAGTCAAACAATGATTTTTTCCTCACTTATTTTATTCTTATCAGATCAAGTTGATTATTTTAGCATTTTCAATGTGTTTATTTTGCTCATTTTCTTGGACATATCATCGCTTTACATTTCTCTTTTCATATATGAGCATGAGATTCTCGATAAGTTGAAATTTATAGAACAGAAAGCAATTATCATCGATTTCAGGTTTTGAAGATCTGCAATTAATTAGGTTATAATGTTTCAGTGGTGACCAGTTTTTTTCCTCACTATGGAACTGACTGATTAGGCATTTGCTGTCATGAGCGGACCAGTCGACGGTCGGGAGATCTAGCTCATAAACGTACTTAAACTTTAGGAATGCAGAATGATATTTTTTAACTTTTCTTCGTTATCCGAATTCTTGATTTGCTTAATTTATGGCGATAGCGCCTCATTATTCTTTTAAATCAAATGACTCAAAAATCTGTTTTTTTCTTGAAAAAAAAAAACGAGTCTTGCATCTATATTCAGTCATTAAAACTTTAACTGCTTATTACATCTGGTAGTGAGTGATATTCTCGGTGCTTTTCCCTCTCTCTCCTCTAAGAAATGTGAAAATATACAAATTTAACCAAAAGCTAAATATCTTCTTGATTTGATTGATATGAATCCTATCGATGACTCCTCTGCTGAGCCCTACCTCTTTTTATAGGATGAAAAATCGTCATCAAACAGCACTGGCAATGCTGATGCACTTCTGACGTCAAATTATAAAATAATCATCTAATCTGCCTGAAATTTCCATTACATTTTTCATTTCTCTTTCCCTTTCCATTTTATTCATTCCTCTTTTTCAAAATCTTTGATTTAAAAAATGTTTAAAGAGTCGAATGTTCTAAATTTTCGAGAAATTTGGAATGGATTCGTCGCTCAAATCTTATTCTAAGCATGCACTGAAAGAAATTTTCTCATTTTTATTCCTGCAGATGAACAAAAATGCGAATCTTTTATCATTTCTCTGGAAAGTCTCTTTTCTTTCATCAATAATTTATTTCTAATACTATTCTATCTATCTGATTTTACTATTAATTTATTGTCTACAGATAAGATAATTTTGCTCACTGTTATCTACAGCGGATATGTCATCCAATTTCCTTATTTTCTGCCCGAAGAAATTCGCTCACTTATTATCTTCCATCCTTTATACTTCTCAAGGACAGAAATAGTTCATGAAAAAGCATGGATAGTTGCAACCTCGGAATTTGTGGATTGAAAATATTTATAGCCATTATCAAGAGTAGTACTCTTATCCTAATCAATATCGATATCATTTATATAATGAATTTTCATCTAAGTCTGGATAGACAATGGATCCTTGTTCTACATGACAAACTGATTTGAATGTTGCAGACTCTCTTCTGTCTATTTTTTTTATGACAGCAGAATAAGATTACGCTTCTGCATGTCTTATTGTTTCTTCTGATGATTAGAATCTTTGCCTGTTTTGATTTATCTTATCTTTTTTTTTTCGCGAGGGTTTTGAAGATATGACTTTGTGGATAAGTTTTATTTCCAGCCAGCAAAATCTTTCATTTCTTCCAGTGAATAACTAATTAGAAATAGAGCACATGGATAATAGGACAATTTCCGAAATTAATCAACAAAGAACTATTAAGTACAAGATGCATTGAATCTGTATACAGTATGGATCAACAAACAGTTTCCATATTGCAGAGAAAATTAATTTTATTCTCTTCCAAGTGGGCCATCTTCGATAGGCAAAATTGATGCTGTGGGATGAAACAAGCGTTGAGTTGAAAATTTGAAAGGAAAGCTATTTTTCGTGAAAAAACTTCTTAATTGAGGCTAAGAATTAGCAGAGCTCAGTCGTTGTCAGCAGGATAAATAAGGAGATTTTTTTTTCTGGTCGTTATTTGAATATCTTTCTAGTATGAAATTCATTCATTCAAATTTCTGTTTTCCATTTATTCGTTGAGCTGAATATTTGGATATTTTTCATGCTATTAAACAAATGTGATGAAGCGAAATAAACGAAACAATTCTATGTAGTTTTTGTTATCACTCGGATTAGCAAACAAGTTTCTTTCTTATCAAGCAATATAAATAGATCAGTATGAAGTAATACTGAAAAAGATCAAGTAATAGCGATTACATAACTTCTGTATCGCTCAATTGGCTCTGCAATTCAACAAGCGAAATGAAGCCATAATAATACTTTAAAATGAAGTGCATACATTATTGCAGTATTGATCAAGTAGTATGCGGAATAAGTTTTCGCTATCTTTCAATGGCAGAATTGCCAGCAGCAATTTCTCAACTACATATTTTCATATTTTCTCGTTCGTAAATGTCAAGCCGAAACGTGTTGGGAGACGAAAAACAAATCAATCTGCTAGTGATGTCAGTTCGAATTTACAACCGATTGTTGTCTATTATTTCTCTCATTTCGTTTAATACTTTATCATTCACTCCTATCATATTTGCTGTGACAACTGATAATCATACCCAATTTTTTCATACCTAATTTATTAAAATTTGAACGATTATTAAAGCAACACGTGCAACTGTGTTAATAAAATATTACTCCATTCGACTTATTATGTTTCATTCCACATTTCAGCACAATATAAATGCACTGGAAAAAATTCTTGTTTTTTTTATCCTCTTTTATGAGCAAAAATTCAACATAGACTGCCATATAACTACATAAAATTAACGTTGACATGTTCGCATGAGGCAAAATCTTGGGGTCCGGAGAATTCCTAACAATCTTGATTCTCTAATCGCTTTTTAATGTTAAATTAGAACATTATCGGCTTGTGAAGAAAATGACACTTTTATGGATTCATTTTAAATAGCAACAAGTTTATCGTGCATTTTCATGATTGCACTTAATTTTTTTCGTAATTACTTCTTCGCTGAATTTTCTAAAACGATTGTACCAACTTCTTTATAGCAGAAACTCTTCCGCAAACTTCAAAATTTTGGTAATAATAGGAAATTTATCATCTAATAACTGATTCAGTTTTGGGAGAGAAACACATGACGAAATGTTATTGATAATTTATTGTAGCCGGTTTTACATTTCTACCAATTATTTTTTTAGTTTACTACATCTGTGTCGCTTGTAATCAAAATGAATTCTAATTGATATGTCAATATCAATGACCGTGAAAATTTCTTTAGCTATCAGCTGCAATTTTCAAATTAATATGCCAACTTAGAAATTGAGCTTATTGATATTGAATATTTATGTAAGCATAAATTTTTTAATAATGCAGCACAAAAATCATTTACAATACTTAATTGTAAGTGAAGGATGATCAATTCGGAGAACAAGTAAGTAATTAAAAATATCAAAATATTTATATGTTTGTGAACGACCAGTTAAGTTAATTATCAAGTGAGTACTTGATAAGCAAAATTAATTAGACAATGCATCATTTTGTATATGTATATCAACGAAATACAAAATATCACCATGTTATCATGATTATAATAATAACATTGTAAAGACCTAATGTTTAATTTTTATTTCTTTACAAATATTTCGTTTGTTCACTATAAAGAAATGAAGCTAATAGATGGAAAGATCGCAATTCATCGCATTTCTCTTTTAGAAATATTGTGATAATGATAGTTTCCGTGAGATAAATTTTTATGAGAAAAATTTGATAATAGACATATGAATTGCTAGTTACTTTAGCAGCGATTCTTTAAATCATAATTTTCTTCCAATTGTGAAATGTTTTTATCACTTATCACTTATTAGAAGTAATAATAGGAAACAAAACGACCGTAATCATTTGCCAGAAAGCACTTCTAGCTTTTTTTTTTGGACAGTGATTAGTAATCGTGCCGTCATTTTTCATCCATTTTGTTATTGGAAGTTTCGGAATTCCTGCACACTCATCATCACCGAGAAACTGCAAACTATGAATTCACATTTGATTTTTATTCATTTGCCGTTCATTATTTAATTAATACTTTACATATGTCTTCTGCAATATATTTTACTTTTAGAAAATCAAGTTTTAAAATTCTTGATTGGCTTTCACTTTTCCCTATCTTTCGACAAGATCTATACGCACTTTTGAGAATTCCGTAATTTGGTTTGATTGAATCTTAATCTCTTAATCTTTACTACGAAAATAACAAAATAACGATTCATTGCTTCCGATTCTCTTTACCGCATAAAATTCTATCAAAGTTCCTCAAATTAGGAGAAATTGTTGGGAAATCTTTTGCATTCAATGTTATAAATATTATGACATGAAATAAGCTAGCCAGGAATATGTTTAGTTTAGAGATGAAAATAAATAGCTTAAAAATTTAACTAATACATATAATTGTCTATTGCTGGTGTGCAAATTTTTTCAAATCTTAGTTTTCTGTTATTTTTCTCAGAAATTTGATAAACTCCAATTTTGAATCGCATTGCACAACTCTCTTTTCATTACATAAAATTCATATTGACAGTAGGACATTCATCATTTCTAATTTCAGAAACTTCATTATTTTAATTTCGATACATCGAATGTGATGGCGGCCCATTATTATCAATTATTTTCTCTTTGAAAGTTGTGTGAAACAGTTAGCAGTTATTGTGACTTTAAATCACTTAAATTTGTTATGAAGTAAATATTCTTATGATGCTTTATCTTTAGACAATTTGTTTTGAAATTTGACTTGGTGCGTTGAAGATAATTCCTTAATCATAGGAAAATAAATATAAATATTATTAGCTTTTCATAATTTTGCCGAAGTGAGAAAACAAATCAATTTATCGAATCCATGAATTTCGGCAACTGCGGTTTTATTTAATTATAAACAAAAAGCTTCAGTAGGACATGAGAAGCAGAAAAGTATTTTAGTATTTAAAATTCAATTCATATTTTTTTCCTATGTTAACGATGTTATTTATGCTATAAATATTTCTGCTCAGTGGTATTAAAATTAATAATCAAGAAAGGAAAAATGGAAAAAGAAAACAGAAGACGACAGATGTCGAAGAAAAGTGGGATTATTTTCGCCGCTATTTTTTTATCCGAAAGAATATCTCCAAAATTTTTATGATTGCGGCTGCAAATTTAAGAAAATTTGAAAACTTTGAAAAATCTCGTTGAATCTTCATTCATACATATTAAAAACAACACCAGCTATGCTACAATTCATAATCATAAACATACACAATCACCTCATTTGGGAAAATTGAAAGCTATTGACTAATTCACTTTCATCAATGCATAGTCTCAAAAAAAATTCACTTTCATCAATGCATAGTCTCAAAAAATAATCGCAGTATTCATTTCTCTTCTTTTCATATTAACTGAATTTTTGCTAAAATAATACAAAAGAAAGACATTCTTTAATTTAAATTCAAAAAATGTTGAATTAACCAAACTTCGTCGTCATCGACTCATTCAAAATAGTTATAGTCTATGAATTTGTAAAAATTGATTATTATTATATTGCTGTCAGTGTATGTGTGTGGGTGTGTATTTAAGAGATAATCTGATAGCTTTCTTCAACGATGACTTGGCCTTATCAGAGATTTCTCTGTCTGGCATAATGGTCACATTTATGCCAAAAGATGTCCAATATGTACTTGCAAAATGCACTTTTTGGTCATCAAGTGGCAAATGTTCGAAGTGAAAGGCAAACCTCAAAGGAATTAATAATAATGAAAATAAGCTGAAGAAAGTATCCGAGAAACAGAAAATAGTAGCTGAAAAATTTTATTATGATTTATCTGTTACTAATAATACGTTTGAAAGTTGTATAAAATTAATAAAATTTAAAAAATAAGTAAAAAGTTGCTAAAACTACTAATCCAAATTTTCACTTTTTTGATAATTTTCAAAAAAAAAAGTTTTTTTTTGCTGAAATGAAAGAAGTCGAGATAGACATTTTAGTTCAAATTAAAAAGCTAAAATAAATTTTGAATACTTTTGTTTTATTAGCAGTTTTTTCTCTTTTTAATGTTTCTGATCATATTTTAGATCAAATTTATTGAAATATTAGTTATCATCCTTTTTTTGCATGACTTCTATAACCCAATTCAGAGATTAATTAAAAAATGCGTCAAATAAGTTGTTTTGATTGTCTAGGACTTCGACGCTGAATATTTGAAATGATCATTTTAACGAGAATTAAATGGAAACTGGAACATTTTCATGTATAAACTTACGGTTCAGGGATTCGAATCGATCTTCTGTTTCTCCAGAAATAATTTAACTATGTATATTTTTCCTTAAAATTAAAAAGGGAAGGAAATTAAAGAGATTCACAATGATGATCACAATTACGCCTGAGGATATTATAAATGACATTGTTAAATTGGATTTTGGGGTATTTATTCTAATGTTTCAATTATAATTATTTGTGCAATCGTTCAAATATTTTGGTGATGTCTGAAAGATTTTTTTTTTTTTAAATCTTCCTCCGATTTTTAAATTTTCTTGTTAATATTACCTATTATTCGACTCACTATCGCTGTAACGCTGTTCAATGATATTTTGATTCCATGATTATTCCAAGAAAACTGATGTGCTAACATAACAGATGTTGGCTCAAAAATGATTAGCTCTAAAATAATTGATCGGTATGAATGCACATCGAGTGAAATTTCGCTTGTCATGTGATGTCTAAGCAATCCTGCCAGATCAACAATTGTTCCTATTGTTTCATTAGAACTGACGAATTTATAAGAGGCTTTTCTTTGGATGTCAGAATTGGAGCAAAAAAGTAATAAAAGGTCAACCTGAAAACTAAGGAACAGTTAAGAAAGGTAAGCTTACATTTCCATAAATATGATTGCTACTTCAATTTTAAAAATTTCAAATATCCTATAAGTTAATTTGTTTCACTCATTAAATGTAACTGGCTCTTTTTACTTAAATTTCTTCTGCACATACATATTTTCTTATTTTCTTATTCGTAATCATTTTTGGATTCCTTTATTGCTTTGAATTTTTATTTCTAACTCACTGAATTTCTTTTATAAGATTGGCAAGTTGAACTTTCAAAGTACGAATGCTTTCATCCATTCTTTTCCATTTTTTTCTTGTCTGAAGAAGTTCCAATTTATTCCATATACCCAAAGGATGTTTTTGATAAAAATTTTCCGAATATTTGAATAAGCAAATTAATAAACTTCTTAGAATACAAGCAATCTTGCCATATTGAAATTTTGAAAACTCAAATTTTTTGCCTGAATGCAAAATCATCTTTCAGTTCAAAATTTACTCATAGTTCAACAATAAAAAGAATAAAAAACTTCAGAAATCAAAAGAATTAAATATTGCTTCCTCACTTAAAATTGAACATCAAACTGTTCCCATAAAATACTTGTCTTTAAGATTACAGGATCAATTGAGTTCTAGAAGCTGTGTCTTGGACATAAGTATTGACATCGTATGCGCTATTTTTAATAAGCCTGAGCTCAGAGATCTTTGTGACATTTTTGCTTGAACTTGGAAGCCTTAATAGATTAATAAAGCGTGAAACAAATGAAACAGTGAAAGTTCAAGCAGGCAATACTGCACGTCTGAAAACTGAAGGATGTCCGGAAGAATTGATTTATTCAAATTAATTACTATTCATGAAATTCCTGAAATTTTAAAAAGTTTTTTTTTTTTTTGATAAATTCTTAAAATAGTCAAAAATAATTTGAATGTGGATTCAATTTTGTGACTCTTTTTATTAGTTCTCATTACACAGAAAAACAATCCAAGATATAAATAAGTCATGATGATAAGCACGTTTAATGTGTTCATGAATTTTAAAATTTTGCTATTAACCCAACCAATTCAACCTCATATCTTTTTAACGTGACACGAAAAAAAATTTTCATAAGTACTTTTATTAGTTTTTCTTATTGCTTAAATATTTTTTTCTGGTTTAAAAGAATTTCCTTCTCCTATTTCATTATATTATTATTGTTCATCTTTCTAAATAATTAAATACTAAATTTCTACTAACAGATATTAATTAAAACTTCGAAATATATTTTAGTCAAAAAACAAACAATCAAACACACTTACTTTAGATGAAAATTAAACTATCGAATGAATTTAAAAGAAAGTGAAATCAGAATTTTTGCTAGTTGAATCAATCTTATACTTTCTTACTCTATTTCATTATCAGACGATATCTTTTCCTTCATTAAATATATTTATATTACAGGTGCATTACCTTGCAGGCAAACTATTCAATGCGGCATATGTGTGCAGCATTACTGCGAACTTTAAGACTTTTGCTCATTCTCCAGCTTATACTTTGCAATTCTTTGTGTAGTTCGAAGAAGTACCGACGATATTATCAAAAACGTTATCATGTAACTCTTTCTGTCCGTAACCATAATGTTACGGAAGCCAAATTTTTCCGTCTTATTGGAGTTGGAAATACCGCTGATTTCTTTGTCGCACCTGGTGATGTCTTTACGAAAACTTATGAAGTAAGCTTTCAGACTTGTTGAAAAATATGGATTTAATGAAATTAGCCTGGTTAGATTTCATAAGCCTGTTCCTACATTTAGAAAGAAATTTTCTGATGTGATCACAATTCTACAACACTAATAAATGTCCTCAGTGAGTTATTGCAGAGTCAAACTTTTTGTTTTATCATTTATTCAATGAATTATTCATTATTTTCGAACTTTTACAACATAGCGAAAAATAATTCCAGGACGAATTTGCCCGTTTTCTTTCTTTCCTTCTTATCAAATCAATCATTTAATTTCAGAAATGGCATACTCACTAAGTTATTTGTAAAACTTAAATTCTATTGATAATATTTCGAACATAAATTTATAGGCAAGACGAAAAGGTTTCTGGACATTATTTGTTGAATTCCCAGGAAACCGTTATTCGAAATCCCCAACGAAAATTATTTCGCGCGATTCTCATAAACATTGGGTTCGTCCTTTACAACTTTAATGTATATTTCTCCTTACTTAAATTTCTGCTAAATACTCTTTTGTTTTTCCATATTTTGAAGAAAGGAACAAAAATTACATTCATTGAAATTGTGTCGAAAATTGTAATTATATTGAATTGTATAACTGAAATACATGAGACTAATTAATCATTGATTTCCCACAAATACAAAGGAAGGCTGTCTTTTTCATTTATTTTCAATAATGGACGTCATAGAATTGACTCAAATAAGCTTTTGTAAGGTAGAAAAGCAAAAGCTACTCATTTATTCTAAAAGTAGAAATAAAGATATCAATGATAAAATGAAAATAATGCAAAATGTTGCCATACTTTCGGGTTGGATTTATTTGAGATATACATTGTAATTAATTTCATAAATTAATTAGGACGTGAAATAAGTAAATATCAAATACAGTAATACTGAAGTAATACTTCAGGTTATGGAAGTATATTATTATCCGGGAGCGGTTGGATTCAGTGATTGGTATCAAGTATATGATGAAATGCTTAAAAATAACATCGTATATTAAGGTACTTAAATTTACTTCTTAACAAACAGGAATAGAACGAATGTTTTAAAAGAATCGGCTGCTTTTCAAAATATAAAATTTTTAAATGTTTCGTTATATACAAATCCTGTATTTGATAGGAGTAATGGTCATTGGGGCATAATTTCCTAGCTAATTCTGTTTACTGACACTTCATTTGTTTATTTGGGGCCTTTTTCAGCAGTTTTAGTTTTAAACTTTCTGGTCTTGTACTGAAATATAAACATTTCTCATTTTAGTGGGAAATCGAAGAGAAATATATTTACACTGCTTCAAAAGCTTCGTCTTCAATTCTTCTCAATCTGATACAGACATAACGATAAAATTCTATTTCAAATCTGAACAGACGAACGAAAAAAACCGAAACTGCTATATCATTATGAATTTCAAAAGACATGTATCATCTCGGTTGCATGACTCATCCCTACATATCACTTTTGAAACAGAATGCTTTTATGCCAATGGTGCTAATGCATAATGCTGCTTTCTTGTGTTCACTAGAATAAATAGTAAATACTCTAGATCTACCATTCAAGAATGTTAGATATTTTGGTGGAATGATTAGAATACAGCTGAGTTTCCAAATCAGCATGGCTGAAATTGAATATTTCCATTACATTTTAATTTTAAACAAGTTCTAAAGTTTCATCTACTACATTTCTGAACGAAATCCGTGGTAGGCAATTAATGCGGATTTAAAAATGTGAATTTTAGAAATTAAATATACAACCAAGTTAACAATTCCATCAAAAAATTAAACATTTGGACGGAGTCTGTTTGTAGAATAATCTTATTGGCTTTTTTTTTTCCCAATTCAAGAAAAATAGCAAAATTTATTCCAAGTAGGGTATTTCATAAAGATACTTCACTTTAGTGCGCGCAAATTCAAATCCGCTCAGAAATGCAAAGATAGCAGGTGAAAATTAAAATATAATAGTCCAAAAAATCACAAACGTCAATGAGACATAAACCATATCATATATGAGCACTGAATTGTGTTCTTTGGATCTATCCTTTATGTTACGATAGTTACTACTAGTGGAATAACCTTATTATCCATTTTATAAGTGGTATGTAACATTTAACTGCCAAATGGAATGACTCGGAAAGGTTTTAGCAAATGGCATATTTGAAAAAAGAAAAAAAATCAATACTTTAAATATCAACTCTAGTGAGTTCTGGCACAAAGGACAACTTATTCACGAATGTTAGTGATGGGATTAAAAAGCAGTAAAAATCAGCCATTCTCGAAATGGCAGTCATCTCTACACTATGCATCCTTACTCATCAGCGCATAATTTTTAAAAATTGTTTTTGTCAGTGATTGTAACTTTGCATATAATTTTAACAATATCTATTATAATAAAGTTTCGATACTGTCTGTTGAAACAATGCACTTATTATGAAGTCGAAAGAAACTCACAATTCAATGTATCAACAAAATTTCGGCAAAATGCGTATTATAAAGCTGAAGAGGAACATGGTAAAATATCAAGAAACAGAATAGTATTGATAAAACCGTTAAAAATTCGTCAAATATAAGAAAAATCTGTATTTCAAAATATTAAACTTTTTAAATAGTGTGCTAAGGAATTTCAACAATGAAAACAATGAATCAGATTTAGGGAAAGTCAACATTTGCAAAAATTTGGCTATAAATTGCGATCTTAATATCCATTTGAAAAAAAATATTGCACATTAAGTCTTCAGTCATTACAAAATATAACTCAAATGAAAAGTAAGAGACAAATATAAGAAATTATTATGCACAAATTTTCCTATTTCTTTTTTTCCTGCTTTTGGAGTGATTACGTTGAATTAAATTAATTCGAAATAAGATGTGAATAATTTTTTGCAAATCCATTTCTTTAATTTTTCTCGATATGAGAACCACTCCAAAACTAAAAACATAGAACAGTTTATAATAGTCAAATTCGCAACTCACTAATTTTCAAATCAATCTTTTACATCAAAACCTGCAACATGCAGCGAATAATCATACAATTGGGCACATTTCTTCTCCCAGTCTACCATTTCAATGCGAGTTTTTGGCATACATTCACTAAAAAATAAGATATTGGTTATATTTTTTTGTTAATATTAAAGAACTTGGAATTTTTTTTTTTTTTTCTATTTTCAAACCAGAAAAAGGACTTCCTGAGCACTAAAACTTATACCAAAGCAGAATAGAAATGCAAAATAAAGCTTAAAATCTCCAGCTATATTTATTATTCAATTATAATTTCATTACTAATAAATATAATGGAGCATTAAAAATCAACAAAAATATTATATTACTCCGTCAAAAAGGTCATTTTAATTTTTAAAAATAATAGAAGATGTAGAGGTAAAAATTCGGATTGAAGAATAAAAAAGATTTTCAGATTGAAAAATTTGAATGAAACTAATATTCCTGACACCTGTAGTAAAGTCCTGAGGAACCAGCCACAGTTTTCGATAAAGCCAAAAAAAGCGGAGTTTGGGCTCCATCCTTTGGAGTTTTTAGCAAGTACCATCTGAAAAAATACAGATAAACAACCAAGACAATTAAAATGGTGTTGGAATTTTTTGAAATAAAAAATAAAAACATTTCTCGTTAATATTTAGATTGATTCTATCATGCAGAGAAAATTTTCACATGCATTTAGGAAAAAGAGTAAAGGCACGAATTACAGTGAAACATATTCCTGAAAGGTTCAAACTAGAATGTAGTAATATCTATATCTTCAAAATTTATCTAGAATGGTATAAGAAAGCGAACGGTTCAAATAATATATTCCTTCTTTATGAAGTCAAGGTACCCGGACCTTAAACTCCTAAATTCCTTGTATTAAATATTTGAAATTTGAAATGCTTTAAAATTAAATATAAAATTAACAAAACCTGAATGGTGCGGTGAGATAGTTCAATGGCTTTTGTGCTAATGGCGTATAGCGCATCAGTCGTGTATTGCACAAACCAGGATGGCATACATTTATCGTAACATGTGATTCTTCACATGACCGTAATCTTCTAGTCAATTCAAACGCATGCATTACCTTGAAAAATTATGAAATTAAATTGCCTTTCTATAGAACAACTTATAAAAGCGTTCATTTACAACAAAAAATCATAAAAATACCATAGCAAGTTTAGACTTCGAATACGACTGTCTCGAATCCCAACCTTCTCTACGATCAATTAGTTGCAAATCAATAAAATCAGCATAAAAATGAGCTAATGCAGAAACATTGATAATACGTGCAATCGGAGCTGCTTTAAGAAGCGGTAGAAGTAATTCAGTGAGTAAGAAATGTCCTGAAAACTTTGTGCTTTTGTTACCAATGTTACTTGAATAAGGGGATAAAACTATTAAGATTAACAAAAAATATAATCAAAATTGTTTCCGTTTATCAATATCAATATATTTACTTAGTGTGAGATAATATCTAGATCAAATAATATTTAGAATAAAATTTTATCCATAATGCCTATGTGGATATAATTTACTCTAAACCATTGATTTTCTTTTCAGTTCAATTTTACATTCTACTGAAAATATAAATGCACACTTTTGACACCATGCTATTCGCTTGGTAAACAATGAAAAAAAAATATGTGTTAAAACGTGGATTAAAGCAAAATTGAACGAAATTTTTGTTCATTACCAAGGACCTGCAGAAATACCAAAAAAATTTAAACTGAATAGAAAGATCCACATATCACAATATATAACTTCTGAACTGGAAAAAGGGATCTCCTGCTCGGTAAAAAAAATGGATAAAAATGAACAGAATTTATTGCTACAATATAACAATAAGTTTTTATTCAACATTTTCACTGCTTTATAAATGAACCTAAGTAAGCAAGCTCACGTTTGTGAAAGTTCGTTTCCTAAATTTTTATATATATCTCAAATGAAAAGGTTTTTAATTCAACTATAAAATCAATATTTAAAGCTAAATAAAATACTGTCTTTTTTTTAAGTTGATATCGTTAATGAAAATTTTATAGAAGCAAACGAATTTTTTATTTTTTATATAACATTAATATTTTAAGAAAATTATTTTCCCACTGTTTCAATACTAACCGAGATAATTCGTTTGCCAGACTAGCTCATGACCATCAACGGTCAACTTAAACTTTGGATATAGCATAATACCGGCATTATTGATTAGAATATTCAGATGATCTTCTTCTGCAATATCAATATGATGTCCAATTAATCTTAATGGTCATACAAGTTCATATTTAAATTTCTGAATTAAAATCAAGAATGCACAGCTGAGTTCGAAATGCGTATACTCAGAAATACGAAAGCACATTCCAATCCAGATTCTAACTTAAAATGTTTCTCATTTAATTTATATGAAAATTCAACAAGAAACAATCTTCCTTTCTATGACTGCCAAAGATACCAATAACTATTCGACTGTTCAGCGTCGATGTTATGTTCCTAAATAAACTTGTGAACCTATCATTATGCTGCTTGTTCAATCTAATCAACTTTAATCCATATAATTAATAATATTCCTGCGATAAAATGAATTTAAAGATAATAGAAACCTTTTATGATTTCTGCTGCTGCTGTCCTGATTGATTTGAAGCAAGCTAGATCAACTATTTTAATTAAAAGTCTTTCCGGATTACAACCAAGCTGAAAATAAGGAAAAAATTGTTAAAGAATTTATAAAACTCTGTTCAGAAATAGCTCAAATTTGATTACAAATGTCAATTTGTCACCTCTATCACATATATATCATCTATTTAGAGATCGACACCATTAAGTGCTGCGCAACACTCATCACTGTTAATAAAATAAGCATATGCCTGTTAAAAGATTTCAAATTTATTATTTTACAATTATTAAGCAGCAAAAATGATTCAAATACCAAATTTTCCTATCATAGACTTTCGGCTCACATCACTGAAGTTCCTAATTTATCTCAATTAATTATAACTTGTTCTTAATTTCAACCTTTACAAGTTCAACGACAGCATTCCGAGCTCGATCCTCACTACGACACAACATGTACACCTTGGCTCCACGGAGATTTAGCTCTCGTACAATCTGCTTTCCTATGCCAGAATTACAGCCTGTTACAACTGCTACTAAACCTTTAGCCGTAATGCGTTCTTTGAATTGAGTGCCTTTGAAATAAATTCTAAACAAGAGGAATCAAATAACATAATATCACAAAGAGCAGAAATGTAAAAGTAAGATTCAGATAGAATATTTCAAAGTTTAGACTTAAAATAATCAGAAATTATAGTGAAGAAACATTCGTCAGACACAGTGAAGCCATATACATATAATTTCCTTCCAGAATTAAACATTTTTTGATCTAAAATAAGTTGATCAAATAAAAGATACCTAAGTGCAATCACTATGGCAATAATAAAAATCCATTTACAGTCGAATATATTCAACGACTCTATATATAAAGCCTCCATTCAATAAAACTATCAAATCCTGACACTTTGAAAAAACCTGCAAAACATAGGAATCTTAGAAATGAACAAAGAGGAAGAATCAAGTTAGGATAGAAAATCAGTCATATCATTTTCCCAAATTCAAACAAGAGAGTACAGAGTGAAATAGAAGCGCAGAAACAATTCTCAAGAAATTTAAGAATTTCATGAAACGAATTAAGATAAAGCAGGTGAATGTTGAATTAATTTTTAAGTATTTCGGTAAACGCAAACAGATTCATTTATGCAGACGTTTAGTATTAATGATCTAAAAACTTCGCATCTTTAATAGGTTTAACAAGCATTCCGAATAACAGGATTCATCTCTATTTTAACTTCATCTAATTCGAACATGTTTTTAATACCTAAATATTAAAAACAAGCCTTTTTCAGGAAAAAAAACTTGACAAACACCTCTAGAAAGGGATCAAAAAAGTAGTTTGCTCAAAAAATAATATGTAATTAGCGGATGATCTGGGGTGCTTTTTCAGCGTCTTTTCTAAAAAATCAGCCTTGGACAGAAACAATAGATAAGTCAGCTGAATGCCGCTATTTATCAACAATTTAATTGTGCAATCACAAAAAACCCAACCATTTATGGAAATCGATGTTTAGTATATAAATAATCTAAAAAATATCACATAACTCGATAAAATTTCACATAAAAGAAGAGAACAAAATTTGCAAATATGTCGAGTAATTTTTTATTTAACTCTTGACTGAGATTACTGTAATTTGTTTTCACTTTGCTTCGTATTTTTTTATTTTGTTTTTCTTTCGGCACAAAAGACATCATAATTTTATCTCTTTCAAAATTGACCATCAATGTTATGAAAAAGATTTCTGAAGATTAAAAAATTCTTACGGGCAAAAAATTCAGTTACTTCCTATAGATTCAAAGTTGTCGAGAAAATTGTAGACTATACTCGGAATATATTCTAAATCAATAATCGTAATAAATAATAACATGAATCATGGTAGTACTTTTGACATAAAGCACTTAGTAATAGGAAAAAGTATGAAATCTTCAATTAAACTGCAACATTTCTAAAGTGTATTAATATTACTAAAAACAACGAAAACAGAATACTGCAAAATAGACAAGAAAAGGCACCAAGTAAGGTTTCTCAGAAGTTGCTTGTCAAATCGACTGTCAGCCGAGAAACTAATTTTCCTGAACTTCCTAAGCTAAATGAAAGAAAAATCAATAGTTTTACAGATGATCTTAGGAAAAATTGAGCGATAAGTGCAAAAATAGTAGTTTAAAATATACTGCTTTACGAATTCGAACTCAATCAATGAAGTTCATAGGACGAATATTGGAAAATATTGCTTTTTTCGAAAGAAAACAATAAATTCCTACAATTATCTCCTATAACAATCCAGACGTTTAATGAGATAGATAAAATAATAGAGAAATTTCTCAACAGATGCACATAAACCAACCGAAAAGATAAGAAATATTCATATTGAAAAAAAAATGAATTCTTTCTTGGAACGAATTAAATTTGTCAATGCGCAAAAAATTCCTCGAAAAGTCGTATGATATATTGATTGTGAACAAGTACAAGTAGTTCTTGGTAAGATCAATCACTTGATCAATCGATATATATTTCTCGCCATTTCCACTTCTGCCATTGATTTTCCGAATCACATTTTTCCATTGATAATTTTGAACTAGATGTAGATTTCGCTGCTGTCAGGCACAAGTCACTGATCATTATTTGTTCACTTTTCTACAAATAAAAAATTTTTGTAACAGTTGGAAATATTAAACTAGAAAATGAATACAGGTATTGACAGCGAATCCTCAACGAAGAAAGAATATTATTCTACCGCTAGTGAATATTGAAAAAAAAAAAGCCTACTTCATCGTAAGTAAAGGGTCCATCAACTGTTCCTTTCACGCAATGTTTCGTAATTAAATTTCCATCCATGGGAACTATACACCATTCTCCTTGTGTTAACTGCCCTTTCTTGTTCAATTTAACCAACTTGAAAAAAGATATCTTTGATTATATTAGTAATGAGAATAAACTAAATAAAAAAATCAATATCAGGATTTCATTATTCTACAACATTAGTTGAAAGAAAAACAATACATGCGTTCTAGAAAACTGCACACCTCATCAATTTCAACACTGAAACATCGGTGACATAAAAAAATTGAAACTTTCATTCTTTTTACCTGATTTCCACCATAACCATGACATAAAGTTGCACCAACAACGCCTGGTACAGATCGGCCCATCGTGTCAATACATTTTCCTAAATACTGCAGATAAATAATCAGCAAGTTCCATTCTTGATACGTCAATCTTATAAAGCTGCATCAAAATCAAATTTGAAATATTTTTATGCGCCTCAAATGATAATCGTCAATGTTGATGAAAAGAGCATGAACAAAATTTTAAAAAACGTCGATATGTGCAAATATAAGAAACTTGGTTGAAAAGAGGAATAAAACTGTAAAACTCATCGAAAACTACTTATAAACACGCTTAAATATAGTTTGCCATATTGAGCAATAAAAATAATTATAAAAAAAAAAAGAAATACGAGCTGAGCGGAATACCCGTAGCAAGATTTTTCGCTTCACCCCAAACGTGATTTTCCGGCGGAAGGGGATAAGATATAATAACATCGTAAGCAACTTTTTCCATATACCTTAAATTTTTGAAACTGTACAACAAAAATGAAAAAAATTCGAAATTTCATCATTTAATAGTGATCATCAGACACATACTTAGTACCACTTTTGTAACTGCTAACGATAAACATCGAGAAACAGCGCCAAAGTGAAGTGAATTGTAAATTCTCAGTAAATTGTAAATTTTTATAAACTTACCATTTAAACGATTTACATTTCAGGCTTTTCCTAAGTTCGAGTTGTGAACTTATGTTACCCGGCAAGCGATGTTTTGCTGATGGCTCTCGGATATAATAATACTTATCATATTCATCCATCCATGTTTTTATAACACGAAGCATATTCTGAAACTTTTTTAATGCAAATTCAAAAAAGAGATCAGCATTAGCGCTTCGAAACAAAAAGCTTTTTTTGAATGAGTAATTACAGTTGAAATAACTGGTTTTCCGGAGAGTTTTCCAAAACCATAAGGCATATGTGATCGGTACACATGGCCAACATGCGAACATGGAACAAACAAAATTCCGCCTCCGCATTGCCAAATCTGCAATTTTTTTAGTTTCAATATATTAAACTGAAAAAGAAATGAAAAGCTATAACCAAAACTAGATAGCACTTTAATTCAGGAATGTCAAAATAAATTATGCGTCTATCATGATTCAAAAAAAAAAAATAAATAAATAAAACCAACTTTGAAAGAAAGTTCATACTGTTCGCCTCCCCATATTTGCAATCCAGGATCATAAAAACCTAGTTCTTCGAACCATTTTTTATTAATAGCAAATAAGCCACCTGCATGAGTTGGAGACCTAAAGAATTTCGAAAATAAAGAAAATTTGTAAAGAAAAATGAATAATCTTAAAGCTAGCAAAGCGAAACTTCACGAGAGAAATCATGACCTGAACGGCTCACTACTATATTTTCTTCGCCTCAATTCTTGCGCCGATATCTCAGTTTCTTTGTATAAAAGTCCCCATTCGAATATACCACTGTAATGAAGAGATTTTGGAAATTAAAATACCTGCATCAAATATTGAAATCCATTTTTCAAACAAATTTCCCACTATAAAATTTTGAATAAAAGTGAAGAAATTTAATCACCGATAATGCCTATCCACTGAACTATAAACTATCCGATAAGACCAGTCGTCTTTGTCAATACCATCTATTACTGGTACCGTCATAATTTTTCTGAAAACGAAATCATTTAACAGCCGAAAGGAATTCCGGAGCTTTCGATGAAAGATTCAAAAAATATTTCTAACCAAAAATATACCACACAACAAATCACTTAAATTTAGATATTCTGCATAGCAGAACGAACAATGAAAATGATCTGGGAGTATGAATTACTAATCATAAAAATTAAGCCATTATGTGTATACTGATCATAGGAAAAAAAAGAAAAGAAATATAAAATGATTTGGTATTTCTTTACTTTTTTTACCGAATAGTAATCACATAAAAAACTGATCAACAAAATCCATTATCTAGATTAGCAATACAGTTTCAAAACATTTTGAGATTGCACCATTATTTTAATTATTGTGATAATCACAAATCCGACTTACTTATTCTGACGTATAGGTGCCAAAAGAGGAGGTAACCAATTAATGTTTACCTCACAGTGAGCATCTAAAAATATAACTACATCGCCAACTGCTTCCTTCGCTCCTATACTCCGCGTGCGAATAAGTCCTTCACGTTCAGCATTCCTGATTAATTTTACTTTTCCATTGAATTGCTTTAGATAAACATCCAATCGATCTTTTAAATGCTCTGGAAAATGCAGAATTTATTTCATAAGTCTTAATCATTTGGCTTAGCACCATTTTGAAAAAAGCGCACTACTTTTCACATTACTTCTGAATATTCATCAAATACAGTGAAAATCATCTGTAAATTGAAGATAATTTTTAATAAAATCTAAATTAGTTGAATTATAATTCCAGTAAATAAGCAAGCTAAGTCTCGAATTAAAAACTTCATAAGATGAGAGCAGCATGATTATTGGTAATAAAATCTTTGTGTTATAAGCGTTCAGCCTTTCACGATTTTAGATGAAACAATTGCACTTAAAAGGCTTAAATCAAGATTTCATGGGACAGGATTGCAAGGCTCAAAAAAAAAAAAAAAATTTATTAAATGATGGAACTAATCAAGAATTTTCGCTTAGTGCTCTGAGAGGCCTATGAGAGGAACAATGTATGGAACTTAAAAAATTCCATTTATTGGAAAGTGATAAGAACAACAGGAATCCAGAAAACGGATCATGAGGAAAAATATATTAGAACCGATTAACTAACATCGATGACTTACGAAATAGTACTAATAAAATAAAGCTATGCAGAACTAATTTAATTCATAATAGTATTTAGAAGTAATTGAAAAAAGCATGCATGAAATGGATTCTACAATTTAGTGAAGGACAAAACTGCAAGAATTTGCTAATTTGCAAGAAGATTTGAGGAAAAAAGTGATCATAGTAAATGACAGCAGATTGCGCAGTACGAGTAACAATTTATTTTGCTGACGTATTTTATCTGAATGTGTTAACTATATATAAAAACATGTAGCTTATTTATATACAATATCAAGTTTCAAACTTTTCTGGGAAGTTCATATTTCTACAGAATATTTTTTGGACTAACAATACTCTTAGCAATAAATATTAAACAAAATTTACCTTTGTCACTAAAATCATCAACCATGATAATTTCTCTAATCAGCTGTGGCGGCGAACGTAGTAAAACAGAATGAACGGTGCGTAGCAGTGGTGTCCAGCCTTCGTTATGAAAGGCAATGACAATACTTGCAGTGGGTAAATCTTCCGGGTAATGCCAGTATTTGCATCTAATAAAAAAAATAGTGATTATGGTGTTATTTTGTTTATATTTTGAATGGGTTATGCCCACTAATCAAAAAACTTAGTAATAAGTGATGAGACTTAAATATGCTTCTGAATAACTAAAAAAAATCAAAAATTTTTGCAAAGAAAGATAAAAGTTTCAAATATACTATATTTCATTCTAATACATCGACAAGTCATTACTGTAATACTTACTCATCCATCCTTACATCTGGAATACTTCGATTTACGGAAATCATGTCGCTCACGTAAGTGTTAAAACCATATTCTCTCATCGCTTTTTTAACTTCTGGTAAAGTTTTATCTACAAGAACTGGTTCGCCCATTTCCCCTGAAAGTGAAACTTAAATAGACTGAAATTACCACAGAGGAACTCATTTTTCTCCATTTGAATTATAACACAAACAGCGATTTCAGAATCTAATTTTCGAATCTGCAGAATGACACGATTTGTTAGAAACAAATATAATAATAATGGATTAAATTATTAAGTGAATACCATAATTTCCTGGCTGTGCCTGCATTTCTTTTGGTTCAAAATTCCCAATTTCACCAAATTTAAAGATTGTATCTGGATCCGAATCACCAGGCAATTCATCATCGTCATTTACATGTTTCTTTTGATTCTTGTTTTCCTCATTAATTCGTAAATCTCCATCAGCGTTCACCATTCTACTGAATTCCAAAAAATTTTTTTTCAAACACTGTCATTAGTGGTAGAATCAATAATGCATAATGAAAAGAAAAGGCTTACCCTCTACCGAATATACCTATGTACATTCCGCGGTCATATTTCGCATGATCCTGAACAATTTCCTGCAACTTCAGAAGGCAGAATAGCAGTTTTAAGAGTACATGAATGAAAATGAATCACTTATAAATAGTTGAAATTATAATAAAATGAAGATTAAATACATTAAATTTTCTTTAATTGAATAAAACAAGATGAAATGGAAGAAAAGTATGAACATACCTGGGACTGATTTAAATTATAAGCAAGAGCAAAAACAAGCAGCAGAAAACATACTGTAAATAAGGACAACAAAGACGACCTGAAATCGAAAAATCTACTTCAAAAATTCTGAAATCCAAAATCATCAAAAATTAATTTCAAGCAAACCAAACTCCTCAACCATACTGCGCATAATATTCTCAACAGAACACATATCTTCTGACTTTTTCATCACGGTGGCTTGCTGAATGTCGCATCTCCCTGCGAACCGCTCTAATTAAGTTGCCAAGATTACCAGAAAAATTAAAACAATGGAACCAAAATCAAGCTAACCAATGTCTGAAGAAGCGCTGCAATTCAAACCACCGTCGTTTTATCGACATTGCACGCTAATCGGTTGGTCATTTATAGATTAATTAGCAAAAAATGGAACAAATGAACCGGAGAATTCATTACATAATTCAATTCAACATTATGTGAGAATCGCAATATCCCGAGTCAATTATTATTCTTTTTTTCTTCGGATGAACTGGAAGTTTATTTTTGAAACTACCGAAATCTGATGATGTACCAAATGCATGAATTCGATAAAAGAAAAATAAGTGTCCAAAAATACATACTGCACTATCAAACAGTCAGAAGATATGAAGAACAGAAACTATCCAGAGTATGATAACAGGAAAAAATATATCTTGTAATAAATTAATTATACTTACAAAATTTCGTATACAAATCGGCAATGCACATAGTAGATAGAATCTATACAAAATGAACATCAATATTCTAAAAACTATTAAAAAGATGCAAAATAAAAAAGGGAGGAAAGCTCCTGAACTAATAGTTTCCGGTAGTAATGCAAATCCCAGTGATATTTACTACATCTCATCATAAAAATCGAAAAATTTTCAAATTTTAAATTTTGATATTATCGAACAAATCACCAAAATCATTATAAAAATCAGCATGTAATAACTGCAGTTGCTGCTTATCGAGTCGTGGATCTGCTAGACCGGAACTATCATCTAAATCCATCATATCTGCATTCTGCGAATCACTACCATCCAGTATGCAATAGCTGTTAGTGCTATTCTCTGCTAAGACAGTTACATTTTGAGAACCCGGCATCTTTGCGTTGCTTCAGGAATTTCCGAAAATTTATCTAATAAAGAAATTTGCGTGCTTGGTACTACCAACAGTTCTACCAACCGAAACAGAATCGTTCCGGAGTACTTCACTTGCTGGAAAAAAGTGTTTGATGGAAAGGAATAAGAAAATCCAGTATCAGTAGAAACAAAAAAAAATTTTTCAAATCATGCATTTTTGCCAAAACTCATACATCATCCCCAAGACCATTGGACAAGCACTAATTGCTTTGTTTAGGAAGAATTTGTTTATCCCAAAGAAACTACAAAAACTCCAGAGATGTTGAGTAAATATATAGGAGAAAAGAGATTAGAATAGCAGAGAAACATCCAAATTGCTAAAAAAAAAAAAACTGCTCACCAAAAGAACAATTTGCAAAAAGTTCAGTTTTATTCTCCAAAAAAAAAAAAAGAAGATTCGCAAATATCGTATAGCAATTATTATGTATCTAACAAATAAGTCTGACATTGAAATGTATATGGAAGAGGACAGCTTTATACCGAATTAATCATATGAATTCAAAATCAACAAAAACATGCAGATTATAAACTTAGAAATCCCATCTAGTCTGTGGCAGCCAATTTTGACGATATTTCGACAATTTTTCTGACAATTTTGTACAGTTTCATATCAAAATTCATTTAAATTATTCTGATGGTGAAATAAAACAAATCCATTTGGCACACAATGTTCGATTAAAAAAAAAAAAGAAAACTGATCAAATGTTTCACTCCCTCTCATTAAAGAAATGAAAGAAATTTTTTACAGAATTAAAGTTTCCAACCTCTTTCGCTAATCGTTGGTATATCTTCTATTTTTAGTAGTATTTGTGACTGCAGCTATCTTTTTTGCATGGCGAAAGATTTACTAGACAATTAGCAAACAAAAAATGCAACTAAAATACAATGTTTACTGAGAATACAAGTTTGAAGAAGTGTGTGCATTATAAGTCAAAATTCCGTCCTGTCAATCTTTTCAGTGACAGTTGAAGAGCGGCAAAGAAAAGAGATCGAAGCATAAGGTAATGCTTTCGATGAGAATTGAAGACCATTAAATGAATGAGATCGAAGCGTAATGAGATAACTGGAAGGAACTGAAGCAGTTATAATTAGTGTGAAACATTATTTGAAATTTTTGAACCATTAAAATCCCAATTAGCAATAAATAAATCGCAGTGAATATTCTGATTGATTTTGATTACCGCAATGTCAAAGATCATCATGAAAGTTCATCCCTCTTTCCCTTGCCATGGAATAGTATCAACTGTCAAAATATCTGCCAGGAGCTCCAAAAAATCGATTGAACGCAGAAAAGGAAACATAAGAATTCTGAATTTAGATGAAAACCTGGTAAAGAAGTTTGACTAAAGAAAAAAAAAATCGAAAGATAACTGATAAATCACTAGGTGAAGAATTCATTAATCAGAAACATCAGCTGAAAATACTTTCTTACTCATCAGTTTTTTTCTCTAGACATACTTCCGCTTCTGGAAATCATTGTTGCATATAAGAAATTATAAAACATTATTATGATATATATAAACTAGTTACAATTTGTTTTTAATTCAGATCAATCTAGACTTAGACCAGTAAAAGAAGAGACTAAAATAAAACCTATAGAACACTGTAGATGAACACAAATGCACAGTGTCTCAACTTGCAAACAAAATATTCTTAAAACTGGAAAATCCTCCTGACATAAATATAAGCGGTAAATATTTTGCAGTCATATAAAATATTGATAATAATCATGATTGTTCTAAGAAACATCATGTGCTTTACTTTTTGATTTTGTAGTATCTTCATCCAAGTGCCATGGGCATCATAATGTTTTTTTTTTTTTTTTTTTTTTTTTTTAAAGAATAGGCTTGGAACACTCAACACTTGTGTGTATTCTTCATTTGGTTTCAGAAGAGGATCAGCATCCACAACTGCCGAATCAATTTCTGGAGAAAATATACCAAAATATTTGTTACGATTTAGTACCGTTATGTTTTTTTTCCGGTAGAATGCTCAGGAAAATCACTAGCGTTCAATGCTTACGATCAAAATGTAAAAAATACTTTATTCCAAGAATAACAATATGATGATCAGAAGGAGCTATAACACAAAAAATATAATATGAAAACCAACGCAAACTAAATGAAAGGGCAAGAAATTTTTATCAAATACTATTTAAAGAAATAAAAGTCACAGTTCTCTTACTTTATAATAATTTTTATAACTAAATCTGGTTTAATTTCTTGGAAAAATACGAGATTACATAAAATTTAGTATTTATTACAGATAAAAAAGATCAGAATATAAATGAAAAAGAAAAAAAAAACATTTCCCGTTTAAAAAATCAGTATCCAACAAATCACAGGAACTATGTCATTTCTAGGATTAATCTACTCATAAAAAGAAAAGAGAAAAGAGAATTTTGATATTCCTCTAAACAAATAATATTGATTGCAAACTAAACTACTTGGTGTTCTGTTATTACAAAAAAAAAAAAAAAAAAAAAAAAAAAAAAAAAACACTTCACTAATATCTTATCCTTTTTATTTATCATTTAATTATTCGTTAATTTTCTAAACAAGCTTACTCGGTGCGATTCCATTTGTAATTCTCGATTAGCACTTGCATCTTGATTTCTTTGCTTCCATATAATCAGCCCAGAGTACGAAAATGATATCAGATGTGATCATCCCATCAGCATGAAAATATATGAAACACAATGGAATAATGTCTGGATGTGTGGCTTCGCAAACAAAACTATGCAGAAGATTGTTGTTTTCATCTAAAATTGATAAAATACTTCAATTTTCAAATCTGTTTTACGTACAAATGAATGTAAAAAAACGATCCTTTTTTAATATATGTAGAATACAAAAATCAAACGAACTGAAAATAAAATTAAATACTTGCCAAACATTGTCAGTGCAATAGGCAAAATTATGAAAATTGCTTAGCAGATTCTTGGACAGCAAAGAGAATAAGGAATCTAGTAGATGGGATGATTTTTAGTTGATAATTCAAGATCATTTCTTCCTACGCATAAAACTTTTTGTTCAGCTTCAAACAAATACATTCTTTATGATATAGAATTTGCGATAAATATTTAAAAATTACATGCTAGTGAAGCTAATCGTTGATACATCTCCTGCTTTTGTTCTTCAAATTCCTCGTCTTTTCGCTCCCGATGTTCATATTTTCGCCGCATTCAGCGGTCACTGCACATAAAAAATGTCTAAAATACTTTTTTAAAGTGAATTTAATTCTTTTGGTGACCAAAATTGCTGATTCAAGGCATAATTTAAAAGGGAACGACTTAAGCGGAAGAAAATGGAATTTGATACGATGCCAAAATTATGCCAATTATTTCAGCCCTACCTAATTTTGAAATGAAATGAAGCGCTTGTAACATTTGAGACGCAATCTTCACACAAAAAAACTCTCCATCTGAATAAAATTTTTTAGTTTTAAAAATTCTGGAAAATCATGTAACCAAATGAACGAAATTTTACAAAAACCGCTTCATTATACTAGTTGATATAGCCTTGAAATACGGAGGAAATTTTTTACTAAATCCGATTAAGTGTAGAAAATGTTAGGAAGTATTATGCTTGAGATTATACATTCGACATTTAAAATTATATCCGTAAAGTAATCTGACCAGTAATCTATAATCCGATTTTGTGGTTCAATGCTGCAATACAGCATCAGCAGAGTTGAAGTGAGAAATTTTAGAAAATAATGCGCGATTTCTGAATCAAGCATGGTAAATCAGATTTATCAGTAAACGGACAGATTTTTTTTTTTTTGAATTTTAGTATGAACAGAGCGATTATTTCTTTGCCATAAATCAGAAGCACGCAGAAGCCTTAACTGCTTTAAAATGCCTCCCTTTATTCTTGTTACGAACGGAATATCTTCACGAAAAAATCAATTTAAAGTTAAAAAGAATTTTCTACATTTTCTGAGCATTTTCCGGCAAATAAAATGGCTTTTCCTTGATATATATAAATATGACCAACAAATCTCAAAAATTTCTCAAGGAAATCAAAATCTCAATATTAATCATAAGTAATAAAAAAATAAAATTTTTTTTTGATCTAAATAAAATCATGTGTAATTACAACTACAAAAAGTAAACCTTCTGTACAATTTTGGGATAAAATTTTACATACTATAGGAGCCGAACTAGGTACAATTCCTAATAGATCTAAACTGATAATTTGCGTAGACTCTAAGACTATTCTATTGCTACAACTATTGCATTCTGATCAACTAGACATAGACTTCGGCTTGGGCTTTTCTTTACACACATCAGAAAACTATAGCAGCAATTAGCAAAATGTTGGAGTAAAACACTAGACGAATTTAAAAAAAAAAAAATGAAATCACCATTAAAGAAAGTTTATACAAACTCACCAGTATCAGAACTGTCATAGAATGGTTCTTTTCTACAAACGAAAGTCTAAAATATTTCAAAAACAGTTATACATTGGATTTGAAAAACCAAACCTAAAAATCCTCAACTACGGGACAAAAAAATCCCAAAACATTGTTTAGAAAATCGATTTTGGAATCAGTGGAATTCCGAATCATTTGCAAAAGCATCAAAGCAGAGTTTTATTTAAGTAGGATAACCACCAGCCAGTTCAAAAAAAGATGAGCAATTGTTAAAAATAATCCACACAATTGTTCACCTTTCTTTCAACTGGCTTGTAGTCATCCTACTTACTAAAACAAAGTACAAAGATTTGGCCCCTGCATTTCGATAATTGACATGACGGCAACCTTTGTAATTCTTTAATCGAAGAGCATGATTTTAATACCTTTGACATATAGACATCTTTTACAATCATTTAAGCATTTTTACAACCACTTACAGCATATTTTACAACCATTTGCAACTCCTAAACAAAGCATATGAGCATTAGTAGATGATTAGATGAGGAGAACAAAGAGTTTTTGTGCGCAGTGAGATTACAAATTTTTGTTTAAAGTGCATTGAATTGATAAATAGAAAAATGACTTCACAATTAGCTACAGCAAATACGCAATGTTAAATTTAAAACAAAGGAATCACTGGTCTTCTTCTTTTATCCTCGCGATTTCAGCGACAATTAAAACTGATGTATTATCGCGATAACTGTATCATTAGATTTATATTACCTTACTGTAACTGCTAAAATGCATCAAATTCAGAAGAATATCGAACAGAGAAAAGATAAAATACTCCCCAAGTATTTGAACTCAATCATATGACTCAGCCAATATTGTACTGAATGTTGATCGAAAACAATCAAACGGAAACATTGATATCTGAATTACCAAATTAAAGCATTTTAAGAGAATGACATTTTCTGTTTGTTTCTTCGTCCTAATTTTTCACCTTGAGATTAATGCCGAAATGATCTGCGCAACAAGGAATGAAATACATTTTTCCATTTTCTTTTTAGGTTCTTTGACTGAACTTTTCAGTTATAAGCAATCCGGTATTTTTTAAATCATTAAATAAATTGAAGTTATGAAGAACGTTCAAGTCATAAACATTTATTTTTCACCATTCACTTATTATTATTGTCAATGTTGTTGCCCTTCAATGGCATGTTTATTTTACATGTTGTGTGACTATTTCCTATTCAACACTATTCTGTGCTTTTAAGAGAAATGCGATCAAAGTACAATTAATATTGGCTGAGTCATATGATTGAGTTCAAATACTTGGGGACTATTTTATTTTTTCTCTGTTCGATATTCTTCTGAATTTGATGCATTTTAGCAGTTACAGTAAGGTAATATAAATCTAATGATACAGTTATCGCGATAATACATCAGTTTTAATTGTCGCTGAAATCGCGAGGATAAAAGAAGAAGACCAGTGATTCCTTTGTTTTAAATTTAACATTGCGTATTTGCTATAGCTAATTGTGAAGTCATTTTTCTATTTATCAATTCAATGCACTTTAAACAAAAATTTGTAATCTCACTGCGCACAAAAGCTCTTTGTTCTCCTCATCTAATCATCTACTAATGCTCATATGCTTTGTTTAGGAGTTGCAAATGGTTGTAAAATATGCTGTAAGTGGTTGTAAAAATGCTTAAATGATTGTAAAAGATGTCTATATGTCAAAGGTATTAAAATCATGCTCTTCGATTAAAGAATTACAAAGGTTGCCGTCATGTCAATTGTCGAAATGCAGGGACCAAATCTTTGTACTTTGTTTAAGTGTTTTAAGCGTTACTCATTTTTTATCCTTTAGTATTTATCCCTATCAATCCCTTTTGTATGATTAATTATTAACCTCCACCCCCATCAAAAATGACCATACAAAAGTGAATCTTTCGGGACAGCAGGATCAGTGCTAAATTACATCACTAGCAGAGGCGGCAGCAATCTCCCAACACTCCGATCATCAATTCATCAAGACTAGTGGCGAAGTGTTGTCTACCAGGTCGATATCGTCAATTCGTCAGCAACAAGGAAACTACATCAACGACAGGCTCTCCTATATCAGTATCAATGGCAAAAGGTTACCGGCCAATATCAAGCATCAACGAAGCACAAGCAATCATTCGTCAAAGATTTATTATTGGTATCCTTTATATTACTCGCATATTATTTCTTTTTTCTCATTATTTGTTGTTTTAAAGTGCGATATTGTTTCTAATATCGTGTAAATCTGAATAAAGGCTATTGTTTACATAGTCAAGTCACAGCAGCAAAATTATCTCCAATCCAACGACTCTAAAATCCAAAACCATAAATCAAACAGAAACCCTCTTTTCCCAACATTCACAATGCAAAGTGATATGAGCCTTTTTAAAATTTCTAATATTACTTGACAATAATCAACTGTTTTTTTAACATGATGTAATGTCCGAATAAGATTTGACGTTGATTAAATCTACAATCAATTTTATTTTTTAGAGACACTTAAACCATAATTTAAATTTTAAAGTTTACTTCAACATTTCTTCAAGAAAGCTATTTTTTTCACATCTGAAAAAACACAACCATATTTTTATAAAGGCTGTTCAATTTTTTCTTGATATTTTCTTTCGATATATATGACAAATGGGTACATATTTTTTTGACCTAATACTGTATAATTAAGATCAAAAAATGTTTGAAAAGTGTTATTTTTCATATAAAGTTAATTAAATAAATACTGCTTGCTGCTAAAGAAGGAAAACTTGTGGCGTCGTTTAATATCACCAATTAAAAGTTCTGATGCGTTTATTTATTTGCTGAAGAAGATAAGTGTTTTAATTTACGTTAATACTGCAATTGCACCTTTGTTGCACTTACTGACAGTACTGTACTTCAAGAGTTACGCATCAACTATCAATTTTGAAATTGATATCAGTGATCATTTTTAAAGCAAAACAATGAAATACATATGACAATGCGTCATGTTTGTTGATAATTAAATGAAAGTAGCCTTTTCTTGAGTATAACGGCTGCGCGTCCTAAAAATTTTTCAAATTTTACTTTTCAAAATTGATTTGCCCTTATGATTTTGCTTTGGTTTTGCAGATTTTTTAAAACTTAAAAATAGTTATAATTTACTGCTGCTCAGAAAAGAAGGATCAACAGATACTTTCTGTTTGCTCCGATACTTCGTGATAGTAATCCAGGCTTTTGTTCCGTTCTTTTTTCATTACTTTCATTGTTTCCCACGAATTCATCCAACTGGATAAGTTTCATTTCGTCTTCTGTTAACTTGAAGTCCATTAAATGATTTTTTGGAATGACATCCTAAATCTAACCAAAATGTTTAGGCCACTTACAACGAAAACAAATAATTGATAGACGAATTTCAAATTAGGGATCAAAAATGTTCTTAATTTTCTTCGAACTATATCTGTGAGACAGATTATGTATGGTTCATGAAGAGAGTTCGCCGATATTAACTTACCTGTATTTTAAATGATGCTTTAGTATGTGGCAGGAGGACACGCATTCCATGCATTCCATTCCTGCTAATTGTTGGTAATTGATTAGCCAAATTTGTTGCCATCATATGTGCGATGAATGTATTTCGATCGAGCACATAGTTGAGCTCTAGGAAAAGAGATTATTATTTTATCGCGAATGAAGTTTTCATATCTCTGTTTTATCTATGACAAATGAAATGGTTTGATCCTAATAATAATGTTGTCACCATTTCATCCAGTTCCTTTATTTTTTGTTATAGTTATTTTATTATAATAAGTTCAGTAAGTCTACAATTTATCTTTAAGCTATCGGTCCCATACAATTAATAAAATTCTGGCATTAGCGAAGTTCTGTTGCAATGAGATACCAATAAGCTTAAAAATATTATTTTTATTATTATTCTTTATAGCCATCATCTCTATATATTGTGGTCATTTTATTGGTGTAACCAATAAAATAAAAGAGTGACAAAGTAATACAGAAATCAGTCATTTGAATCACTGAATGTTCGAGGTGTGCTTACACTGTTATAAATTATGCAAAAGATTTGAAAATGTGATAAAAAAAAAAAAAAAAAAGAAAATTCAACCAAAATCGTCGTCATCTTCACCGAATGGATTCATTAGATACTGGCCAACTTTAAGCCAGCCAATATAAAACAATATTTGAAGAGTTGTAAAAACTGGAAACAATATGGAAACTTCTTTTTTCATTGAATGTTCGTCAATTTTTGGTTGACGTCCAATTAAACAGATTAAGAAATATCCATAGGTTGCTATCGCTACTACCTTTAAAACTTGGAAGTTTATGAAGTTTTATGACACAGCCGTATTTTTTTGAAGAAGGACAGAAGATTATTATTACTTACTCATGCATTCCGAACTCAAAACTTAAAACTTCTTCGTTTGCAGCTAATAAATCCATGCTATTTATTGATAATAAATCTATGCTATATATTTCAATATTGATACTACTCTAGAGTACGTTTACCTGTGTATAAACAAGAGGTATTTTCACCCAATCATAAACAAACAGCATGGCGAAACCATCCCTGAACGAATATAATTGTTGCATTAGCATGTTGAGTTGCATGGAATCAATTCGTTTTTGCCGATACAATGCTCCCAGTAAGTTTGATATCCACATAACTGGTATAAACCTGGAAATTGAATAGTTCAAAATATTTCATTATTTTTGAAAATTTATAAACTGGTTTAAACTAGAACTTGTCAGTTTTAAGAAAATGCATCAATGACTGATCGATAAAGTACCCTTTTACTAAACTTCTGGAATAGCTACCTACCTAAGTAAGCTTGACCTTGGTTTCATTCATGTATGGCATACAGATCAATTTGAAAGTTCCATTTCAACGTTCTGAATTTAAATCTTACCATTTGCCATACCTTGCCTCTGTTTCTGTAAACATTTTGTATTCTTCTTCAGTCATCAAATCTGCCTTCACTAAATGTCGTTCCGTTGGAAACCTCTTTAGGGTGCGAACCGATATTCCGGACCAAGCAATAGCTGCCTAAAGTAATTCATATACTTCATACTAATGAGTTATTTTTCTTGTTATGATAACAGATGATAAGAAATGATCATTTATGAACGGTTATCATGGTCATGGTCATTATTGTCTTTCATTCAAACTGCTATTTTCAGACTTACCTGTAAGCTAGACCACCTGGCAATAGCTTGTCGAACAGGTAAATTGTGATCGCCAGGTAAGCACGTTGCTACCATCATCATTAATTTATCAGGCCAACTGATATAATTGAATTGTTCCCACCATCGTGCTACAACAACAGCAACAAAAAAGCCAAGCAAAAAAGATAAGGGAATATATTGAGAACCGATTTCGCACCAAATAATCCACCCTGTGAAGTATTCTTTTTGCTTTTCATCCAGATAGTACCACTGCAATCGGATATTCCGTCTTCATCTTTTCATTTAGATGTGATATTTAATAAAAGCAAAAGTCATTTTTTCTAATCTCCTTCTCATCCAAGATCGCTAAACAAATATTTGAGTTCTAGACCGGAAGCTTCAAGAGCGATTTCATTCATTAAGTGACACTTTGAACTCATTAATTCATCACTCAGTGCTTGTAATTTTGAACTCTTCAGATTCCTGAATATGAATTTTGGCTTTATTGGACCGAGATTTATTCAATTAATCCTGAATAAAAAGTTTTGGATGAACCATCATAAAATGGGCCATGTCCACTTTCAAATTTAAGCTGAAAGTTTTGCATCAGAAAAATTCAATTCAAAAATTGAAACTGTTCTCACAGATGAAAGAAGAATCAAAACTGAAACACATCAAGAAGTTCTTGTCTATCCGAGATTTTATAAATTAGAAATCTTAGGTGAAAAAGGAAAATTTTTGAGTTCTGAAGGGAACAGGCTCAATCAGAGCTATTTTTCTAAGAAAACAGGGATTTAAATGCAATATTGCTGTTGCTTTATTGCAGCAAAATTTATTCATAAAATTCTCATCATTTGAAGCTGGAATTTCAAGTATTTCAAGGCACACTTTGAACTAATTATCCAACACTTGCATTCCAATGTTTGAAATTTATTTTCGCAGATTTAAAATTCTCTAAATGTCTTCCTGAAAGTAAATGCTTAAGCAATATATGGAGAAAATTGGAATAAAAAACTGGATAAAAAGAACTAAACCTATAAAAATACCTGGAAAAATAGAATAATATAATAAACGAAATAGAAAGCAATTAAATCCTTTAGCACCGCTTTCCACAACGATCCTCGCCATCGTAACATCAACGACGACAGTTCCTCCTCATACGAAATCGTCATGTCACACTATTTGTAAGCTTTAAAGTTTATAAAAAAGCAGAAAAAATGATTTCTTTTTAATTCTTTTAAAAAAAGAATGAGAATGTAAATGGTATAATCATAATACGAGAAAAGGAAAATCAAATTTCTGCAACGCAAACATTAAGATAAATCTACATCAGTAATACGGTAGATAAATTAACAAAGCTTAGATCAGTAGGTTAAGCATGCATGTGTATATTGCTTCTGCACATGCATGTGTCAAAAATTTCCAAGTCCTATTAATAAAAACTGAAATTGACAAATCGTTTTGGTTAGCGACATTTATTTTTTCTTTTTATTTGATTACAGAAGTAGGGAAACAATTTGAAATCATAACATTCCAAACATTCGCCAGAAAAGAGAAGATAAGCAAGGAATTTTGTATATTAAAATATCATTGCAACTGTAGTTCTTGATAAGCATCTATATTTATCCAAATCTTGACCAATAATTAAATGTATACGAAAATTCAAGAAATTAAAGTTATTACATTTATTATGTCTTACAAAGAAATCAGCCATATTTAAAACTTAGTTCACATCTCAGGACGATACTGCTAACAAAAAATTCTTTTTATTTGAAAATTTCTTCGGAAAAAATATCAAAGTACTGGTGATCAGGTAGGCATATAACAGCAGTGGAGGACAAAGTGAATCTGTGACGAATATTCAAGATCAGACCAGTTCGCGTTTAAAACAGCAAAAAAATCTGTTCATTAAGCAATCAATCACAAATGAGTGAGATTGATATGATCTAAGGCAAAAAAAGTGATGTAAATGGAATTTTCAATTAATTAAAATTCAAGCACTTGCAAGGAGAGCAATGCTGGAAAATTATAATCGATCGGCTATCAGTATTCATAAGTAAGTCTCACTTTTTGCTTGACAATACTCATGCTTCCATAGATGATCATTCAAAATAAGATAAAAGAATAGAAACATCTCAATTTTTTCAAGAGGTTCCCGTCGAACTTAGAGTGAAAACATGTTTCAGCATCAAATTCTCCTTCAAAATCAAAAAGTGTAAAATTTGCTGACATCTTCACGCTGTGTGCATAAAGAAGCAAAAAAATAATCAGTCATCAACAGTTCATAAAAGAGACTGCATGAAATTTGAAATGACATCTGTTGAAGTAAAAAGTAAATTGGTTGAACTGAGTTCCATATTTTCGAATGCTATTGAAAGTTTAACTAAAGGATTTCCGTCTTGCTGCAGGAAGCATTTTTGCACTTAACGAATTTTCCATAAATCATGTCACATTTCATAACTTTTTAAACATCTTCTGCTACTTTTAACTTTTATGCAAGTTGACAAGACTGCAAGTAGGACTCAACTTTCCCTTGATTTACCCAGTAAAACAAGAATGATAGCAAAAATATCAAAAAATTCTCACAGAGGAATGATAGATGTGAGAAAACGAATCAAATAGTGAAAAATGCAGGAAGAAGTTATACAATTCTACCGTTATGCATGACAGCGTTGATTGCAAATTATGTCGGTGACGAATTTCATCTTTATTGTCGTCTTTATCGTACTTCAGATAATCTAATTCTTACGTCGCAAATAATTTACGCATCAAAAATAATCTACATCCCAAAAAAAAATGGCAATTTATGTCCAAAAAAAATATAACGCCACGTATAAGTGAAACAAGTGATAATTTAGGTTTAAAAAAAAAAATCTACAAAATCTCATTTTTCTAATACCTTAGTCCACCGTGATGGCAATACATGATGATATCCCAGTTATTTAGGCAAACAAAATCATATTCTCGCAATACGGTAATATCAAAACGATCCGGATCACACATTCGCAAGCATCTCCGACTAATATCAAGTTCCGGTGATATTAGACCGAATTTTCTGCAACATAATCGATTATCTCGATTTTGGGATGCACAGTATAACACAGCAGATATATTATCGACAGGACATTTCTTCTCACGAAATATCTCCAATAACTGAAAGCGTTTATTCGATCATATATACACGTATGTCATGTCACATCAAAAGAAGAAGTGAAACACTAAATTTTTGTTTTTTATTATCTACTGTTTGAATAGTTATTCTCTCTTCTATCTTGATGGAATAACGTCAATAGGAAGATGTCTAAGAAGTATGGAATTATTTTATGATGATGAAGATGATTAGTGATAATTCAGATGTGAAAAAAACGACACATCACTATCGAATGCTTTCAGTATAATGATAAAGATTAAAGTTAGACAGTAATAGATACAAGTAACTGAGCCACATCGCGATTTGTTTCATACTGGCATAATTCATGACACTCAGGTTCAACATATAGTTTGCAGCAATCATGGAATATCTGATCAGCGATCTCCCTCTGAACACATGGCGCAAATTCTGCATTAAATGTACCACATGCCTAAAAATGAAGCTCATTGAAAAGAACTTATTACAAAGCGTCGAAAAAACTGAACCGTCATATGAGAATATATGTATAAACCACATGCTGGTATATCTTAGCCTATAAAACTTTTCAAATATCTTATATCTGAAATGAGAATATCGAGAGGTTGGAATAAAATATAAAAAATACCTCATTAATAGATGTTCTTTTTGTTTTATCGCTTACTTCATTCCTGCCACTTTCATGATTAATAACGGGTACAAAAGGTACTTCCACGTCAATCAAATCCTTGGTCATAACAACTTGATCATACTGTGTCCTATCTTGGAAACAGTTTAAAGCTGCCCATTGATGGCACTAAAAAAAAGTTCAGTTCAAACTTCATATTTAATATTTTCGCCTAATTTCTTGTCAAAATGTAATTTCACTTTTATGCAACAGATAGTACATCTTGCATGAGTGATACATTTCACTAAAATCAGTTTTTCATAAGAATTGAATTATGGAAGAGTGTACCTTATGAAAGCAATTATTGTAAATAAATGGATTGCAGCAATGTTTCTGATGCATTATGTCACAACGATCTCGAGATTTGGCCGCTTCACATTGAAAGTTTGCAGATATCATGAAATGAATGATCCAAACAAATACCATTGTTTCATCGCTCTTTAGAAATATCACCTTTAAATAAAAGGAGAGGTCTGCACCATTCCTGTGAAAACAACAATCTTCCGAGACTTAAATCTGCAAAAAAATGAAATTATTTCTCTTAATGTGCACAGTCGAACTCAAAAAAAAAAAAAAAAAAAAAACATATATAAAAATCAGAATTCCTATGCCATCATAATTTGACACATGTGGTATATTCATAAAATAAATTTAAATAGATCTGCTTGTGGTGCTGACTGACACGGAAATGATCCATAATGAGCGAATATGAATTTGTTTTATTTCAAATAATTACAATTTCTACATCAGCCGAAATTTTTTTTAATGAATGAGATGAAATGAAAAATTCGATCATTGAATTAAGTGATGAGAGATATCGCATGGAAATTTCAAAATTATACTTTTGTTTCTTTTTACAATTAATATTAAAATTTCTTACAATTCTTCGAGTTAAATTAATAGAATTCATTTCTTATTATATAGCAAATTATTTTGCTTTGAGCTATTTGTGCTATAAATATTTCAAAAACACGAGCTAAATATTTTCATCCATATTCATTCACTATCTGATGAAACTTCAAAAAACTTATAGTTTTCTATCAAGACATCATTTCATACACACAAATTTTCGTGGATTAAAAAATTTTAATCGAATATTGCCGCTGTATTTAATTTATCAGTTCGCGGGTTTATCCACCGCATTTTGTATCGTTAAAATGAGTAAAAGTACAAATGTTAGACAAATGATTTTTTTTTTTTGAAAATGACACGTACGTCTTTTATTATTAATTAATATTTATTAAACAAAAAAATCGTTTTGAAATGTTCAGTATTTACTTCGACCAAAATTATAAAATTAGCATCCAAATCTTCCCTTGAAAAGTCTTTTTTTTCTTAATTCCTAAATTTTAGATTTAATTGATACAGTTATAATTTCGTTAATTTTATGCCTTCATATAATATAAGACGATCAAAAGTCACTGTCGATTTGAAAGAAAACCTACCTACTGTTAACTAGTTTGAATGCAAAGCACAGCGACTGAAATTTTGAACCATCTGTTGAAGCTTTTCAATTATCGACCCTCCGAAAGTCAGATAAATTCAATTTTTTTCTTTTTTTTTTTTTAGAAGCAAGAGAAGGGAAGCACTATTTTCTAAAGCATTCATTGAAAAATCCTTCAAGACTACATGTAAAAAATAAAAAAAATAATTGTTAAGTTCCCAATTTCTCGCTTCCAAGCAAATAAATTATATGATATAATCTTGAATTAATAAATTTGCAATCATCAATTTAAATAAAAACGATATTGAAGGCTTAGGTAAGTCCTATTTCGAAATAATAACCAAATTCTATATTCTCGACAAAATGTTTCTTGGTGTTGCAATGGAGCCTATCGATCACAACATCAGGACCCATGTGTCGACACCCATAAGATTAAATTCTATGGATTAACAAGTTAAGAAGAAATAAAGTTAAAGTTCTCTACAAGAATGATAAAAATGATAAGATACTGATGCACAGCAAATCACATTTTTTTTGTTGATTTCCTGTAATTAGATAAATGTCCAGCCCAAACTAAAAATAGCATATTACTGGTATAATAAAAAAATGAATATTTTTGATATTTAGCTGAAAAATTAACTACGTCAAAGATTTAGGATTGAAATTTGCAAGAAAAATTCAGGACGAACTTTCGAATAGTTGTTTTAATTTATAGGTGGAAAACATGCACTTTTCAAAATTCGTTGGAACATTGAGAAATTAAAAATAGAAGTTCGTGGGAATTTCCAATAATGTCTAAATGTCTAGGATAAGAGGCTCATTTCTTCCTTAGCTGAGAAAAAATTATACGCTGATAGTATCACACGAAATAAATGTTAATAGCTTTCTACCGAGAAACAGCAATCTGGATCTGTATTATTTTATTTCAATCATTATGATTGCTGTCAAGAAGATCAATGCTTTGGTTAGAAATTTTCGATCTTATTGCAGTGAGTCCAGTCATTACTATCAGGAAAGATCAACGAAGGAATGCGAAATTAATTTAAATACTTTTTCTTCCAAAGAGCATTTTTTTTTCTTGAGATTAATGTTAACAAGTTGCAGGTGGATCTAATATTATCCCAGTCAATCTTTCATATATATCACAGAAAATATCTCTATAATTTATGTGAGAGATTGATTGGAATAATATTAATGCCTCACACAATTTGATAACAATCTCTCATTTCAATTTAAATTACTAGAATGAAAGTTGAAAGATATTTCAGAAATATTTGATTATGAATAATCTTCAACATCATATTAATTTCATTGTCAATTTAATCAACAAACCAAATAAAATAGAACGTTACAAACGTAATAATTTCCTCCAATCATAGTGTTATCTGGAAGGAGCTCGAATTAAATTAAGTCATTTCTGAAGATTTGGATAAAAAAAAAAACTCCACATTCATGAAATTTCATACATCCTTTGAAACTAAAGGTCAAAGCCCAGCCATTAACAATTCACTTCAAGAAAAACGAAATAGAACTAACCACTACCACCTATACAACAAAAATAGTTTTGTTTCGCAAAAAAGAAAAAAATTTTTACATGAATCCATAATAATATTAACATTAGTAACAATACACAGATAAGGATTCGCATTTCAGATTTCCTAATGCAGAATATAAATAAGAACGACGCGCTGAAACAGATCAAAACCGAAAAATGAAATCTTAAAACAAGCTAGGATAGACCAGAAAATGCAGAGATAAAGAAGAAATCATGAAATAGCATAGTTTGTCAGAATATGTCCGCATTTAATTTATCCTTGATGAAAAAGATATTATTTTTTATGAAATTCAATCGAAATGATTTTAAAGATCCATTTATTCATCGCTGCTTTCCATAGAACTTTCATTGCATGCTCGCTCATATTCTTCTCTTGTTTTCCTTTGCAAATCTTCGGTACCTCTTTGTCGCTCGATTTCTTTATACAGGAAATCAGGTATTTCTTGATTATTCTCTTGAAGGCACTGAAATGTGAAGAAGTGAATGTAATCAAAAATCAACTGGCAAATAAATCGCGAACCATCCAAATATCAATGAGCTTCACCTAGAAATTCAGCGACAACTCACTGAAGTAAAACTCATTCAACTCCCAAAAATTTAAAACATGTTGCAAATAATATAACTTACTTTTATGATTTGAAAATTATTCGAAATAGTTGGTGGTTCAAATCACTGATGTTTTGCGAATAAGTAAAAAATATTTTATGTCTTAAATACAATACAAATTACTTTGAAGAGAATCGAGGCCGTTCCGTTATCCACAGATGGAGCAAAAAATGTCGTTGCGCGGCCAACATTCCCAACACGTCCTGTACGTCCAACACGATGAACATATGATTGAAAATTTTCAAATTTAGGTATTTCGTAATTGATTATCTAAAGAATAGCAAACTAGATATAAATGAAACGATTTGAAATGCGTCAGGTATTCAGCAATACCTTAACTCCAAATTTTGAGAACAGAAATATTTCATATCTTCGAACAGTAACATTCTTGAGAAGACTCGAAACATCCTCATATCAAATAATTTTTAATTTTCGGCTAATATAAAAATAAAACTTCCATAACAAGGAAGATTCAAAAAAATTCCGAAATAATATACATGTGATATGCCTTTGATATCCAAGCCTAGCGCCGATACATCAGTAGATACCAATATATGGCAATCACTGCTTTGCAAAGCCTCGATCGCTTCCCTCCGTAATCTCGCGGTAAGATTTCTGAAAAAGAAATTAAGTCAATCTGAAATCTAATTTTTTAAGAGCTTAAAATTCTAACCGTAAAATACTTCATGGATATAAAGAAAAATATGAGAATTTTTCTACAAATCTTTTTCTATTACTGGAATGATCCGAAATGTTACAATTTCAAGTTTATTCGGGAACAGAAACATACCCATGAATTGGATAGGCTTTATATCCTTTTAGCGATAGATAACATGCAATAACCGTTGCAAAACGTTTTGTGTTAACAAAAATAATTGTTTTCGGTGGTGAGCTATCATCTCCTACAACAAGAATTAATCCTCTGTAAAAAAATTAACTTTCTAACGAAATTAGATTTAACATGACTTCAAAGAGAAAATATCTGATTACTTTACAGTTGTAAATCACTTGCTATAGTTATTATTCATGTTTTAGTTTTATACTGAGATATTTTTATGAGAATCAGATTTTATGATTTACTTAAAACTGATGGAATAAAATTTTACGCTGTATCTACCATTCACATTCGAATAATGTATGAATTTATGCACGTTAAAAGTTTTTTGTTGTAGTTAAGAACTTAAAAAATAAGAATGCACACTGTTCCCGAAAATTACTATCCAAGTTCAAATATAATTAAACTGTTATTAATACCGCATTACCATTTAAATATATTTTTTGCATCAAATCCAACAGTGTTTCACGCTTTTCATGAATTTCCACCTGAAATAGAATATATATGCATAAATGAATGGAATATATATATATATATATATATATACATATATGTATATATATGTAGTGATCAATCTGACCTTTTTTTTTTAAAATATAGCACTGTTCGCTTCCGGCTAGTAAAGATCGAAAATTGTCACTAAAATGCATCTATCGATAATGACTAATGAAATCTTAGTCGTGAAAATGAAAAAAATGGTTAATAAAATACACATGTCTTCAAAATTAATGGAAATATAAACATTTGATCAATTAAAGTTCAAAAGTATTGTCAAAATTCGAAACAAAGTTTGGAAACTTTGCAACTCAAATGTTTCATCATGAAATTAACGAAAATCACAAAAATTTCAGACAATTTTTGAAATCATTTCATTCATCAGATGTTAATTAGAAATCTCGAATAAAAATCAGAACATTTAACAAAGAAAATAAGGTACCTTTAAAATTCGCTGTTCGATAAAAGGATTTACCCTATTCAAAGTTCCAACAACAACTTTTGTAACATTTCGCATCAAAAATTCTTCTTTCAATTCAGCAAGATCGTTATAATCCGTGGCACTGAATAGCAGCTTTCGGAGATTAGGAATCTATAATAATTGAAACAGAAAACGACATGTTCAGGTTGTCAGATGCAGATTTCAGTTTTCTGGACAAATCAAAATTAGAGTCTGTTGTTATATCTCGTAACATCATTTTCTCTATAGCACACGACCGCTTTCAAGCAAGATATGTAATTTTAAGGACATCATCCAATGTTTACACATAACAAGATACAAAAACGAAAATGGAATTTAAATCCATTTTACATCAAATCCCACGAGTAAATTTATTACTCTTCAGCACCATCTCTTTCAATTTTTTCTGTGTTTTATTTATTTTACTCAGCAGTAATTGATGAAAAGAGAAATGCATCAAGTAACGGAAAATTGAAATTATAATCAAAACAAATTCGTAATCATATTTAAAAGAATTGCTGAAAAACAGGAAAAAATGTTGCAATAGCTTACTTGACGACATTTTGGTAAAAGATTTTCGACCAGATCATGGTAAAATCCCTCCACTTGCAACAATCTATCTGCTTCATCAAAAACTAGAAAATGTAAATAGCGCAACTCCAACTGCAATACACTTTATTCAGAAAGAAAAGTAATATAGAAATACTGGATTTAGGTCAAAACACTGTTACAATTCGATTCAAGTAAAATCGCTTGAAATTGCAGGCGTTTGATCTGTTTTACAAATCTTTGAAAAAAAAAAAAAACACAAGTGAGGAATACAAATTTACGGAGATGCGCTTTTCCATATCACGATTTTACACAACAAAACTGTCTATGCAGTGCAACCTGAATATGTATTATCCTCAAACTTGTGAAATTCAATATCAAATCAATTCGACTTACAATTTCTTTCTGCAGATAATCACAAAGTCGTCCAACAGTACAGATGAATATATCACATCCATTTTTGATACGAGCAATGCTGTCCTGACGAGACATCTCACCGAAGCTCACTACAACCATGCAATTCAAACCTAAAAAAAATTGTATTCAAATTACTCTCATCAATTCTCGATAATGATATCATCCACAATTTTCATGCAAATAAGGATGACATTTAAAATTTGAATTAAAAGTTATGAATTAGTTAGACTTGACAGTATATTATTTTTCTTTCCGAAGGACAACTGTTTAAACAACATTAAAATATATCTTGTCATACGGAATGCACTCGAATTTTGGGATAATAAATTTTGAAAGTCTTAAATATTATTGTTCATTCTCAACAGTTTATTCAAACACAAAGCATTAATCGTATAATGTTTTCTCGAAATTTAGCAGTTCGAAAATTTCGATTTTTGATTATAAATTGAATTAAGATTAATATACCATCAGAAAATACAAGTGCGTCTTCATACAACTGTTCAGCAAGTTCTTTAGTTGGCGAAATAATGATGCAGTAAGGATACGAATTCCTTTCAGATTCGGCTTCAAAAGAAAAATATCAATTTTTTAATTAAAAAGCTTTTAATAAGTTGTAACTTTATGAATAAAATAAAGAAAACTAACAAGCAATGACATGAACAAAAAGGCAGTAATCGCATTAAATCAAATATTATTGACTGTAGCGACAACAATATATACAGTAAGAGTAATCATTAGCATCAATGCAATTCAAAAAATTTTAGCTAAATAAGAAACCAACCTTTGCTTTTTTCATTCGAAATATAATTTATAATTGGTATTAAAAATGCTGCCGTTTTCCCACCGCCGGTAATTGCATGACCAATTACATCATAGCCTAAATTTCAAACCATGAAAAACAATACAGAAATATTTTTCATGATATGAAAAGATGTTATTTAGATGCCTGTTTCAGCGATGTCCATTTATGCTTGCAAACGATATAGTTACAATTATTAAGTACCAAATTATGGGTTCGATAATAGAGATATAGCAACAGTCCAGATCATCATAATTTGAAAGATCATTACATTATTTAAAATAAAATTGCTTGCCAGCTTGAATTAAAGAAAATGTTGCTCTTTGTATTGGTAATGGTTTGATGTAATTCCTTTCCCGAATGTTTTGCATAAGTCTCGAATTTAAGTTCATTTCTTCAAACGATCTAAAAAAAGATGGATAATAACAGTATCTAACACTTTAGATCTGCTACACAAGTATATAAAATAACTATGTGTTTCATTAATTTAAAATCGAATATAACTTTATAGATACTGATTATCAACAATGTCATTTGACGAGAAATGAATTAAACTGAGTAATTAGATCCTATTTTATATCTTAATATCTATATCAAATTTCCTTTGATATCCGTCAAAAACGTCAAAACGTTTTACAGACGTTGTCACCGTTAGAAATAGGGAATTTTTCCAATGAGAAAAAAAGGAAAAAACGAAATCGAATGTGTAATTACATACGACAAATTGCAATTGGATATAACAAAAAAAAAAAAAAAAAAAAAAAAAAAAACCACTATATCAAATCGTCGATAAATAAATACGCACAATGCTAAATGAATGCTTCAAAATAATAATAAACCGACTTCACAACGATAACGTTTTTGCCAGGTCCTTCCAGTATAAAGCTCTCATTGAGCAAATGATCTAAGTAATAACCAGCTTCCGGACGTCTATTTTTGTTCAAGTTTTTCTTTTCTTCAACTACATAAGGACCTTTTTTTTCACCTTTAAAACAATATTAGATATCAATTTAAGAAGAAACATAGAAATTTCTTTATGAAATAAAATCACATTTTAAGATTGAAGCTAATCGCTTATTCTATCTCTCCACTAAAGAAGCATTACAGTTAAATCATCTAGACAAAACAAGACAAATCTGGAACCAAGCTTGATTAGCGCTACTTGTAAATACTATCTCATTAAAATTAGAAGTATTGTTCTGGCATACTTCCACGTCTCATTTCGCTCTTTATAAAATGACGAGATCTCAAAAGAAATTAAAGTTACCGAATTTTTGTGCATTGATCGAGGGGTTACAATTATTCCATATCCAACGGCCAGTTTCATCCTTATGATGGCCATATTTATTCACGATAGGGTTTCCATTGAAATTATCCGACTATAGTAGAAAGAAATATACAGGTAAAGGGGTTATTTGAATCATTTTAAGCAATTTATTCTCAATTTTAGAACGGTGAAAAGATTGGTATGCACAGCGAGTTTTTTTTTTTTCGATATTCATCGATATAATAAAGCTGTATTGATAATAATCCTAGTCATTCCTGACAGTTCAATTCATCTTGTGTAGCATTAAATTCTGACCAGTAATCAAATTTCGAGTTTATGATAGTGAATTCAGATTTGCGCAATAAGACTGGACTTAAAATGAATTTAAAATTGAACTTAAAACTTGAAATGATAACGAATCAGTAAAAATTAACACCCTTTCTTATAAAAAGTCGAAGAAAGCTAAAACAAACATCGTCCGTTGGAAAAACTTCTCCAAATGACGCCATAATCGATAAGCAGTTCGAATCCAACTCCAATAAATATATTTGCAATCACTGCAAATAAACTCTAAATAAGCGAAACCACCCACTGACCCCCGAACATCCATACAAACTCAGTTTTCAGTTGAAATTTAAGTGTAACAAAAACTGCTATGAAAACTGTTAGAACTGTTAAACTGTTGCATGCTACAGCCTGTGAAATAGGATTCCGTGAATATAATCTGAAAGGGATGTAAATTTGATTGGAAGTCTTTCTCGCACAAAGTTGAAAAGTTGTGATGATAAATACATGTCACATCCTTTCTCGACAAATCCATCTTCAGAGAAGAGGAAATCTGCCAGCTTCCAATTCATGCTTAATTCTTTACAAGAATTTTATGTTGATTCTAACATACTGATATAAAACGGATTATTCTCTGTTGATGAATGACGGATAGATCGCAAATTTCATGTCTGCAACTTTCAAGTTGTGAAAAAATGTTCAAATTATAAGCAACTTAATTCTAGAATTTATTACATTTTTTCAAAACATGATTCGTCTAGGATATTCTTATAGTTCAAAAACTTGTTATTGTTGAAATAAACTACATATTTTTGATTGAAGCATTACTTTTATAATTATGATTTCACATTTTACGGAAAAAGAATGAACTTGTGATTAAACTAAACTTGCTTCGATTGTCGATCCGAACTTTTTGCACCTTCATAACAACTCCGCTAGGAATGAAGTTGGGAGTTAATTTTTTATTGAATTCATTCAATTTCTTTCAAATTTTTTCCAAATCCTTTCATACAGTGAAAACTGACGGAAAATGGTTTTGATATGAATGAAAAATAAGTTGTTAAGATGCGAAAAACGAAATTGTCGTAGAAGTTTTTCGTTGTGGCGGTATCCGTAAGATTGATTGTAGTGTCGGGCAAGCTGGTAGCAAGAAGGTTTTATTAATAATAACTTCTGAGCGATATACAAGCTTATATTTGTTAAGAAGTGGAAGTGGTTTTCGTTAAACAGCAGAATACAAAAAAAGTGAATTACAGTTTTCTTGAGCTATGTAGAAGGTTGTTGCATGAGAAAACACATTTTTTGTTATAAATTAGCATACAGATGTGCATAATCATCCATGCTAAATGAATACAAATTAGATAACAGATTCATCTCTCAATATGAGAAAACGTTGAAAATTTAGCATAATGAGATGAATCCTTTATCTAGAAGATGCTTTATAAAAAATAATTTTACCAGATGTTCAAGATATAGATGTAGCAAGTGTTTAAGATTTTAATCTGAAGGAATTACATAACTATCCAAATAGAACAATTCTTTATAAAGTAAGTAATTTGAGATAGAAAAGTTAAGACAAATATAAAAATGAGATAATTAATGAATCATGAATCATGGAAAGCATTCCATTTTTACTTGTAGAAAATTTATTTTAGTTTTCGCGACTTTCGCAACAGAAATACTTTCATCTTCCTTAACATTCATTATGTCAGAAATACATTTCAAAACTTTCCATATTTAATGGGAAAAGATGAATGTAAGAATCACAAAATTAAGAACATTGGAAGATTATGGCCCCTGTTAAGATTTCTGCTTCACAAAAGTTAAAAGTAGTATAGTGACGATTAGATGATTCTATATATTATTTGGTAGTTAGATGAATTAAAATTTACATTTAAATTATATTTCGGAATTTGTAATTGAAAAAATTGAGTACTTTTTGGGTTGAAAAAAATAATTTGCAATTGAAAAAACTGAATACCTGAAGTATCTCAGGCCCAACATAGAAGATGGAGTTGATAACAAAAATCACATTGAATGGCTGTTAGTTTTATTATATGCAAAATATCGAAATTGTCATATATTTATTAATACAGTTGTGTGAAGCTCCCAGTTCCCATGAAGGTTGTATGTCGAACAAAGAAGAAAAAAGCAAACTTCAGTTTGTTTTAAATCATATCTGTTATTTTAATTCATCTCTACTATTTATCTCTCCCATTGTTGGTTATCATAGGATTATCATTGCATTTTTCGGATATGATTTGGATCGAATATAATCTAAATGGAAATTCTAGTCCAACTTTGAAGATATAACAATACTAATTACAAGAAAGGAAAACATTTTACAATTTGT